>JAQJVL010000815.1:0-359453 GCA_035578905.1 Stictocephala bisonia
AACGTGTTATTTTGTTTTATTCCATATAAATGTTGTTAATTTTAAATAAACAATGAAAGCATTTATTTTGAAACCCCTCCATGTAAAGAACGCTTAATGCATTGATACTGTAGGAATGTAACAGGTTTAATTTGCTGTTCAATGGTAAATTGTAAATGGTAAACTGTAAATGGTAAATTGATTAGTATGTTCCCACAAATGTCGTTAAAAGCTCTTCTACTTTTCTTCAAGTAATTTATTTATTCTCTTTATAAGAATCACTGTCATATTTTCAATACTATTAAATGAATACGATTGATTTTCAATAAATCAAATGTAGATTTGTTCTAATGGATTCAAACTGTATTATTATATGAAACAAAACTATTAAATATAGAAAGAATTGTAATTTGTTTTAGTCAATTATACGTAAGTACCTTTGTATAGGAGATATTATTATAAAGAGTAGTTAAGATTTCTGTAAATTATCTTTGTAAACTGACTATCTTTTTTACGTAGTTAATTATTTCCTTACCTTAAAATATTGTATTTTAACTCAAAAATAATAAATTTATAAAGGTTTAAAATATATTTTAAATAGTTATGGGTAACAAATTTAGTTTGTATGAATGGATTTAGGCTGTAAGTGAATGTAAATAGACAAAAACTGTAGTGACCAGAACACTTCTCATATTATAATTAGGCGTATTATCATAGATATGACATTAAATCCCCATTTGTAAAGAAATAAACAAAAATATATAACGGATAATGAAAGGTAATATTAAATTGAACATGTGTGCACGTTAAATATATTTCATTAATTTTATTTTAATTTTATTTAAATGGTAAAGAAGTTTCTCTTCAAATACATTTACAATAAAAAAGAGTGTACAAATTTGCAGAACTGTGTAGAAGTGATTATATCAGTGAAGTTTGTTTACAGTAATATGTGCCGTATTGCTGTGTGCCAATGACATTTAAAGATATGATGTGTGTAGCAATCTGTCCATTAGTGTTAGACATTTACAACAATAAGGGGCGTTTTGTTGAGTGCACTGGCAGTACATTTCACTATCCGATGTTTGTAGGAATCCGTTCATTAGTTTTGGGCATTTACAACAATATGGGGCGTGTTGTTGAGTGCAACTGGCAGTACATTTCACTATCCGATATTTGTAGGAATCTGTTCATTAGTGTTGGGCATTTACAACAATATGGGGCGTATTGTTGAGTGCAACTGGCAGTAAATTTCAATATCCGATATTTGTAGGAATCTGTTCATTAGAGTTGGGCATTTACAACAATATGAGGCTTGTTGTTGAGTGCAACTGGCAGTACATTTCAATATCCGATATTTGTAGGAATCTGTTCATTAGTGTTGGGCATTTACAACAATATGGGGCGTATTGTTGAGTGAAACTGGCAGTAGGACATTTCAATATCCGATATTTGTAGGAATCTGTTCATTAGAGTTGGGCATTTACAACAATATGAGGCTTGTTGTTGAGTGCAACTGGCAGTACATTTCAATATCCGATGTTTCCAGGAGTGTTGGACATTTACAACAATATGGGGCATGTTGTTGAGTGCAACTGGCAGTAAATTTCAATATCCAATGTTTCCAGGAGTGTTGGGCTTTTACAACAATATGAGGCATGTTGTTGAGTGCAACTGGCAGTACATTTCAATATCTGATGTTTGCAGGAGTGTTGGGCATTTACAGCAATATGCCAACACAGCATTACAGCAAATGTACTGAGTGCAACTGGCATTACATTTCAGTATCCGATGCTTGCAGGAGTAACTCCATTAGTGTTGGACATTTACAACATTATGGGGAGTGCTGGCTGTAAATATTGATTTACGAATTTTGCAGGAGTCACTCCATTAGTGTTGGACATTTAAAACAATACGTAATTTTTTTAGTGCCTCTGGTAGTGACTTTTCAAGCTCCGAAGTATGTAGGAGTTATTCCATTAGTATTGTACATTTGTACTAATATGGGGTGTGTAGCTGAGTGCCGTTGGCAGTGACGTATCAAACATCGAGGTGTGTAGGAGTTGGTCTACTAGTTTTGGACATTTTAAACAATATGTGCTGTATTGTTGAGTGCCACTGGCAATAATATTTTAAGCTACGATGTTAGTAGGAATAAATTAAAAAAAAACATGTTATCTGTCAGTTTTAACTTTTGACAGCCAACAGTGAAGTAATAAAGGTATTCGGTACATTCAAAATTCTTTTTTTTCAAGATTGAGATCCTTAAGTAGTAAGGTAAAATGTGGTCGTCTCTTTGAAGTGAAAACAAGTGGCGTATGCAGTCATTTTGTGTTCTTCGTAGTAGCTCACTCAGACTTTAAGTAATGCTATTGACTACTGTATTGAAATAATTAAAAAGAGAAAACATTTGGGTTTTTATCAACAAGAGTTCAATGTGAAATAGGAGACATATATTCATTATCTTAATTGTATGAATCGATATAAAAACGTAATGCCAGATGTTAAAAACTCTTTAGTACATCCAAGTTTATTTTTTAAAGTTAATATAAGGTTCTTTACTTTTACTGGTATAACAGTGAAGTTTTGTTAAATATTGATTTGGGCTCACTGTTAATGCCAGTGGACGTTGTTAAGTGGAGTGAGCAATTGAAGGGTTTTGTATTGTCTGGGGTACATTTAAGTCCATATTCACGAGACTAAAGTGAGAGTCATAATATATAATCATAAACTCTAGGCACAGTTTAATTCACGTTGCTGACTTTGAAGTGAGCGTAACCGTAATAATGGATATCATGTAATATAGTGCCTAAGTCACTATTGTATAAAGTATGGAGCAGTGCGTTCAACATTTACCCAAGTGGAACATCACCGGGAACAGTAAACTATTTTGAAGTTTCGCCGTCGTGCCGCAAACACTGACACCTCCCATCCAGGTAAGATTCCATCATAAAAAGCGTTTCTAGAAAATTAAAAATATGTCTGTAGTCTTGGGTGGCGAATGGTATCTCACTTCTTAAATAAATTAATGCGAAGTCCCATTCCTCGTAAAGCAGGGACATTTCAAGCTACGAGGTGAGTGGGAGTCAGTCCATTGTGTTGTGCATTTTCATCAATATAGGGTGTGTTGGTGGATCCCACTGGAAGTGATGATTTAAGCAACGAGATAAGTAGGAATTAGTCCAATGAAGTTGTGGATTTAAATTATTATACGGTGTTTAGGTGAGTACCATTGGCTTTGACGTTTCAAAAATCTAGTTGTATTAGAGATTGCCCACTAGTGTTAGAAATGTACATCAATTTGTGGCGTACAGGTTAGTGCAAATGGCATTGAAGTTTCACGCAATGATCTATGTAGGAGTATGTTCATAAGTGTTCTTTATATGTATGTACATATAAAGAACACTTATGAACATTTATATGTAGACCATATTTTATGTATATATATATATATATATATATATATATATATATATATATATATGGTGTGTGTTGATACGTGCCACTGGCAGTGCCGATTTAAGCAATAAGCTGTGTAAGAGTATGTTCGCTAGTGTTCTTTATATACATCGATATGAGGTGTGTTGGTCTGTGCCACTGGCAGTGCCGTTTTAAGCAATAAGCTGTGTAGGAGTATGTTCGCTAGTGTACTTTATATTGAGACCCATCCCCCCACCAAAGCTGGAAAGCGTGCCAACTTGGGGATGGCTCAAAACCAGTCAAGCGATGGGATCACGGGTGGCAGTTGGAGGGTCAAAATAACACTCGACAGCTGAGCAAAACTAATTTATTACCAAGTCAACCAAAAGCAAAACTAGCAGGCAGAAGGCCACAACATAAATAGGCAGAAGACCACAATATAAATTCGCACTTAAATAAAGAACAAGAAACACTAAAATTAACAAGATAATACAAAAGCTACAAAAACACTTAACGCTACAAATACCAAAATTAACAATTTAAATGGCCTATCTGCAGCTTAGCCTGAGACACCCAAAACGTAAGACAATTTATTAACAATTTAAAAGGTGACAAATTAGAAACAATTTTGATAACCCCAAATAACCCGGCAATTTAGCCCCACCATCCCATAATTCCACCGAGGCCAGGGAGTAAGCCGGAATCCCTGGGCAGCTCCGAATTAGAATTTAAGTCCAAGAACAATAATCCCCTTTTGGTGAACGTTTAAAAAAGAAGTAATTAAAAATAAAATATAACCCGGTACTGTTTTAGTAAAAATTCACTTCAAAACATACTACAACTAACAAAATAAATAACACTTAACTAACTCACTAGGCCTAAACATATAAATAAATAACATAACTTAACCATAGGGACCTAACAAATATAAAATCTAAAAAAATATAACAACAAATAAAACTAATAAAGATAAATAACAATAAATATTAACATAAGTTTTTTCTTGTTTCTTTTCATAAATTTTAAATATATATATATATATATATATATATATATATATATATATATATATATAAATAAATAAATATATATATATATATATATATATATATATATATATAGATCTAGCAATGTCCCCATTGCTATTTCATAGAATCACTGTTAACTCTTTAGGCCTAGGCCTCAATAAATAGTTCGGCACCTTTTTTTTCTTTTTCTTTATATTTCACTTTTTTTTCTTTTTAAATAACCATCAAAACCCCCAGCTCAGCCGCCGGGAAACAAAATGGAACGCACTGACCTGAGGACAGAAGACTTCTACCCCAAAGATGTAGAGAGGGTAGCGGGCGACTCTAGGCTCCAACATGGTCCTGAGGCCAGGCTAGCAGTGAAGATGGTCGACCATCCCCGGACGGCAGGCTGAGGGTGGAAACGTCCTGCTCAAGGACCCTGGACTGCAAGGCCAAACCACAGCACATTAAAACCAGTACAGCCAAACCCAAAATACTATACATGACTACTAATAAATATAAGGGTGCATGATTTTGCAATTCTGAGCATGAAGATACAAACAAGAACAGGAGTGGAGCAAACAAGACAGTGCAAGATTAACTTTAGGCTATGGATAATTTAAACCAACTTACAATTTAACAAATTCTAAAAGACGTTTGGAACTAAAAAAAAATGACAAACTGAAAACTAGGCTATAGATACGGAAGCAATAGGTTATAAAATGAAAATCAGACTAAACAGATAGGCTAGGTTATTGTCAATGAACAAAAATAATATGGTAAATCGGTAACTCCAACTGTAAAAAGGCTCAACAAAACATTATACAGAACTAACATTAATTATAAAGCCAGATATAAAAAGCAATTAATGCTAAAGAGGTAACATTGAGCACGTGGCTCGAACCTAGGTTAACACATCTAGACAAAGAACATAAATTAGACAAAACCCTGAAAACACAAGTAAGCCCGTTGAATATTATTTAAACAAAAGTATTTTCACCAAAAGGGTGATTAGATATTAGAAATTACAAATGAACACTTACATTTTAGAGTGTCTAGCCGATCATGGTAATCTCAGCAGGCAGAGCCAAAGACAAAATGACGGCCAACCTGACAGACAAGAGCTGGAACACGGAACGAACGAGTCCGAGCCAACGGCCACCAAAGTAAAGCGAATCGCCGGCCACGAGTGGTCTCAGGCAGCCCGGCAGACAACGACGAAAGCAACGAAATGTACCGGTCAAACGACCCGGTACAACATACATCGATATGAGGTGAATTGGTCTGTGCCACTGGCAGTGCCGTTTTAAGGAATAAGCTGTGTAGGAGTATGTTCGCTAGTGTTCTTTATATACATCGATATGAGGTGTGTTGGTCTGTGCCATTGGCAGTGCTGTTTTAAGCAATAAGCTGTGTAGGAGTATGTTCGCTAGTGTTCTTTATATACATCGATAAGGGGTGTGTTGGTCTGTTCCACTGGCAGAGCCGTTTTAAGCAATAAGCTGTGTAAGAGTATGTTCGCTAGTGTTCTTTATGTACATCTATATGGGGTGTGTGGATCTGTGCCACTGGCAGTGCCTTTTGAAGCAATAATATGTGTAAGAGTAAGTTCATTATTATTGGGGGCTGTCAGCTTTATTTGGTGTTTTATTGATAGCTGTTGCTAATTATAATTAAATCAGCTCTTAAGATGTTATAAATTATCTTATGACATGACCCTAATTCTGTTTTACGTTATTATATATATCTTAGGAATAAGTAAACGGTTCGTTTTAATATCTCGCTCGTGGTTTTTATAATGGAACATAATCTAAATCATAACATGTTTGATTTTTTTGTAGAATTTAACTCCTTGTACGGGTATTTATATTATTTCCAACAAAGTAGTTAATTAAATGTTAACATAATAATAATTTTGCTAAGGTATACTATTTAATTGACATTAACTAAAACTTTTTTTAACCTTACTTTTATTACACATAATGATTGTGAATATTATGTAATGTTCCCTACTAAACAAAGAGCTATACCTGTTGGATAATTCCTGATTCTTGGACTATAATACCATTCAACGTTTTTATTGATAAAGTAGAAACAAATTCTTTAATAGAAATGTTATTTTATTTTTAACAATCCTCAATATTTTGCTATGCACAGCTGATAGTCATATCAGTTACCAACAATTGTTACAAACGAATTTTTCTAGTCGTGTAGTGATATAAGAATTTCCATATAAGTAAATGGATACAAGCTGAGATCGACATATATAGCATGGCAGCATCTGGTCCTCATCTGTATGTAACCTAACTTGAAACCCAATCTTGGAGGGGGGAGGGGATTGTAGAGTATTTAAGGGCCCACTTGGATATGAGCTTAACAAGTTTACTTTATGAAACATTTACTATACTATAAATTTGTAAGATTAGTGCCCAAGTTACTCTTGTGCAAAAGTTCATATATAAATATGTCACTATTGTTCTTATCTTTATTTTTATTGTTCTCTCTAAAATGTTGTCAATTGATATATATGTATGTGTATTTTATATGCGTATACTTTATACAGGGTGTTCTGAAAAAAGGTGCCCATAAGGCAGGGCGTAATTCCTCACATCAAAAGAAGAAAAAAAGTTCTAATTAACATAGGTCCGAAAATGCTTCGTTAGCGAGTTACGGCTAGCGAAAGATTTCGCCTGAATTTCAGTTCCCCTGCTGAAACGAAGCCCTACGGGTATTTGTTGGCTGTTAATTAAGATGTACAATTTAGCGTTCTTTATGTAAAATGAATTGAAAAATTGAATAAAACCGTTTCCAGACCTGTAGCTACAGTAGTTTTTAAGATATGTGAACTTGGTCCCGAAAAACAAGTTCCTTTTAGGTTTGAAGCAGATTTACTATGTTAAATGTACAATAAACCCAAATTTTTTTACAGAACTTTTAGAAAATTTAATTTCGAAGAGAAATATGTAAAATAGGTCTATAATAGATAAACGCAACCTTTAAAAAATAATCCTTAATTAGCCTACATACAAAACGCATGAAAAATAGACAAAATCTGTTAAGCTCTCTACAAATGTAATATTGAAATTAAAACAGCTGTTGTAATGAAACAAATTAGTGAGTTACTAATATTGTTTATCAAGTAAACATTTTTAACAATCATAAATTATCATACATAAAAAAGTTATCTGAATTATCATTCAACAAAAAAGTTACACTTGTTCTAAAAAACTAACCACGTCACAGTAGATTTTCAAAATGTTTCCCCTCATTCAAAATACAAGCATCCAGCCGTCTTCTCATAGACTGCCGAACTCTTTCGAAGATCCCAGGTGTCTCACGTATCCTTTGAATCCCATTAATAATCCTTGTGCGCAACTCTTCTATGGTATCCACAGGCGAGTCGTAGACAAGCGACTTTAAATGTCCCCATAAGAAAAAGTCAAGAGGATTGAGGTCAGGTGACCTTGCAGGCCATGCTACTGGGGCTCCTCGACCAATCCATCTGTTTGGATATGCTTCATTTAAAAATTCTCTTACTTGTAATGTGTAATGAGCTGGAGCTCCATCCTGCATGAACCACATTTTGTTGCGTGTGTATAGTGGCACATCTTCGAGTAACTCATTCAGATCAGTCATCAAGAAATGTAAATAATTTTCACCATTGAGCCTATCAGGTAAAAAAACGAATAAAAATTTTATCACCCAGAATAGCAGCCCATACGTTTATAGAAAACTGATATTGGTGACGTACAGAACTAACTGACGGTTCTCTGAAATAGCATGTGGATTTTCAATTGCCCAAATGTGAGTATTATGGGTGTTAAGAATAGCCATTCTTGAAAATTTTGCTTCATCAGTAAAGATAATGTTATTTAAAAAATGTGGATTTCTGCACCTTTGGATAAGCCATTGGCATAGCTGAACACGAGGAAAGTAATCTCGAGGCAAAAGAGCCTGGACCCTTTGATAGTGATAAGAATGCAACTGCTGCTCATGTAAAATCTTCCAGACAATTGAATTACTAACACCGAAATCCAAGGCTAGTTCTCTAGTACTTCTTCCAGGATGATTCTCTATTTCGTCCAACACGCCCTCCTCCAATTCAGCTGTACACATTGTACGTGGCCATCCTGATCTACCAACTTTTCCAGGTTTAAAGGTTCCCGTCTCGCTTAGCCTTCTATGAATGGAAGAAAACATTTTATGAGTCGGTAACTGTCTACGAGGAAAGTGTTCCTAATAGAGTCGTCTAGCCTCACGACTGTTGCAATGTGCAAGACCGTACATTAAATGCATGTCTGCCATTTCACCATTAGTGTACATAATATTCATATTACCTGCCATGATGAATAAGATATTATTAGCTATCAAAAATCAACTGCAACGGCACTCGCACTAACTTGTATTAAAGTACAGATCAACACACGCACATAATGAGCAATGGAAAAATAGCTGCTTGTCATGTTTATTTAAATTATTATAAACAATGTTACATTGTTTAAACATGTGTTTTAAATAGAAATTATTTTGTTCCTTAAATCATATGTTTTAATACAACAGCTGTTTTAATTTCAATATTACATTTGTAGAGAGCTTAACAGATTTTGTCTATTTTTCATGCGTTTTGTATGTAGGCTAATTAAGGATTATTTTTAAAGGTTGCGTTTGTCTATTATAGACTTATTTTACATCTTTCTCTTCGAAATTAAATTTTCTAAAAAACTGTAAAACTGTAAAAAAAATTTGGGTTTATTGTACATTTAACATAGTAAATCTGCTTCAAACCTAAAAGGAACTTGTTTTTCGGGACCAAGTTTCGCGTATTTCGTCACATATCTTAAAAACTACTGTAGCTACAGGTCTGGAAATGGTTTTATTCAATTTTTCAGTTCATTTTACATAAAAAATGCTAAATTGTACATCTTAATTAACAGCCAACAAATACCCGTAGGGCTTCGTTTCAGCAGGGGAACTGAAATTCAGGCGAAATCTTTCGCTAGCCGTAACTCGCTAACGAAGCATTTTCGGACCTATGTTATTAGAACTTTTTTTCTTCTTTTGATGTGAGGAATCACGCCTTGCCTTATGGGCACCTTTTTTCAGAACACCCTGTATATAATTTACATATGAAATATGTGTATTACTAATATTTATAAAATAAAATATTTCCAGCGTGATTGCTTCCTGGCTAAGGCTTCGAGCTGTGGAAGGCAATGACTAAGGTTAGAATGCACTTGGTGGACCTGAGTTATGGTTGGTATTTTACGCACTGTTGAATAAAGTTCACGCACATGCTTATAGGATCATATAAATGGGCAAGTCGATTATATAGGTGGAAGCAGGCTACTTCGGTTTTTTACGGGTTAGGATTCACCTTCCAGGTCCGAAAGTATTCTTCAAGGGTTGCAGGATCATTTTTGAGTGTTTCTTTAGAATATGTGAAGTCCTTGTGTTAATAAGCTAAAGCAATATCGTCTACATATATAAATTTTCTAGCCTTGGTGATTAAGATGTCAGCAGTATACACGTAAAGTAAAAATGGAGCAAGTACGGATGCCTGTGGCAAACCATCCTTCAGCTGTCTAAAAGAGCTTTCTTCACGACCGAGATAAACTTTTACTAACCTGGCATTAAACATCGACTCGAAAATTCGCAAAAGAAAGGGACAGGGAAAGAGGATGTAGAACTTCAATAACACAAACCTTCGCTCCGTACTGTGTCATACTCATCCGCCGTGAGATCAACAAAAGCGACGGATACTTTTAACTTATTTTAAAACTCATTCACGTAAAATTTTGTCAGAGCCGGGATCTGGTCACTACAACTTTGGCCAAGCGAAAACCAGCCTAATAATGGGTGATATTCTGTTGTATAGCCGTCTTTCTAGCGACTTAAAACAAACACTAAGAAAATATATCGGGTGATAACTGTTCACTCGTTTAGAGTCTTTGCCAGGCTTCAGAAGAGCTACTACCTTAGAAAACTTAAATGCTTTTGGCAAATTGCCTGTATCTTATTGTAGACAGTTTGAAGCCATAGTTCTACCAACATGCATAAGAAATTGTGGAAGGATACGGTCAAGACCGGCTGCTTCCCCTTCTGGTATAGTGAAAATTACCCTGTGTATCTCTTTCTCGGAGAGATTTATGGAGTCTTTCAGGGATGCCAGTTGGCTCTTTTGAATTTCATTTAGCTTGTAACGCACATGTTTGTGAGAAGGATGGCGGACTGACTTCGATAAGCTGACTATCCGTTTACTATACATTAGCAGCCTTTAGGTGGGGCACTTCTCTTTGATTTGGAGACTTAGCAGTAGAGATTTTCCTTAAAAGTGATCACGCTTTTCAACTACTGTGGTTAAAGATTATATATTCTAACGTTTTAACCTATTTCTCTCCTGGTACTGTTTAGAGAGTGCAGCAGCAGATTAGCTGCGTTAAAGTTTTCGGTAGCATTAAACTCTTTGTATAGGTCATCTAAATTTTTTACTCCATCCTGGTATATACTCCTTTCTATATCATCTCGGAGCAATGGACAAGACATATATTAATTAGGGACTTTTGGATTTTTTTTCAAATTAAACACAGCTTTAATGTAATTTTAAAATTAAATAAAAACAAATGGTAGCTGACAAAAAACCATACACTATATATAATTGGTAAGTAAAAATAATGAAAGAATAATGAAAGTTTTTATCATGAATGAAAAAATATATTTTCTCAGTGTTATTGATTTTATGGTAGACCATTACTTCTTTAGTTATGTACAGTATATAATTATTGATAACAGACTTTATATTGGTAATGGGAATCCATTTCACTTTTACAACGTTAGCCACGTACTGTCTCTGTGTGTGTGTGTGTTTTAAAAATTTTTTACAGTTTTATTTAAAATAATTCTACCTACAGTAAATTAAAAATTGACTCTAGATGAAATATTTAAATAACATTATTTTATAAGAAAATAAAACTATCTAAAACCTGTTTAGTACCCTACTACTGTATAGATATATTTTTTACTCTAACCATATAAATAATGCCAGAAAATTGTTTGATTCATTTATAAACAACTTTTGTGATTTAAAAAAAAGTTTAATTAATTAAGTTAGGATTTTGTATCAATTTATTCAATAAATTAAACAAATAAAGTTATCTTGTAATGTTAATATTATATATAACAGCTTCATTCATCCAAAAATTAAATATAGATAAATGAACACTCATACTTATTCCCCGACTCAACAAGATAAATTGGTTCTTCTCACAGATTTTTTAAAATTATCGTAATATCTTCTGCAAGTATTTTAAATAATAATGGTGGATATAAAGTGCCTTAGTAATAATAATAATATTACACTGAAATTGTCCTCTGTTTTCACTTATTAAATACTCCCTTATATATTAAAGACATGTTTCTCTAATTAACTTATTTAGACAAGATATTTGCTAAATATTCCAATAGTCAAGATAACGTGTCTAACCTTAGATATGAAAATGGTATAATATATGAGCTATATCCTTAAACAAGATTTATTTCAACAAATTAATATTTTATTTAATGTTACAAAATTATTAATGACAAATACATAGTCCATAATACAATTTTGAAAAGATATTATAATAGGTTAATTCGAAATAATGGAATTTTATACCAAACAATTGAAATACAGGATATTATAAATCAGTTTTGTATTTTTAGCACTGACGTTTTGGGACACAAAGTCATTCATGAATTTCTTTATTTTGTAGTAAAATAGTCTATAAAACCGTAAATATACATTTAATATGTACTATCAAATTAGTTAGTAAGATAAATATGTATCTCAATTGTATCTATATCTATAAAAGGCAAATCCCACTGACTCACCCACTCATCGCTGAAACTAAAAAAGTACTAAAATTATGAGGCTGAAATTGTGTAGAATCAATGGTCTTATGTTGTAGATGTGCAGTTAAAAGGGATTTAAAACAGTCCTTAGTAAATCGAAGATGGCAGCCTTTTTAATGCTAACAATTTTAATGCCAAAAATATCGTTTCTCTAACTGAACTGTAGCGGCTAAATAAAAGGTCCTACAGCAATACTAACATGATTTTCTCTGCCTAATTTGAGACCATCTACACCTTTGGCCCTATGAATTTTTGCTCTGTCTCACCTCCTTCATCCTTAGGTAGAGCTAGATTTTCAGTATGTGCGTGTAAATAAAATTGTTTAGTTTACAGCCTGTAAGAGAAGACTTACAGATTTTTCCAGACTGTGAAACTGTTATCTAGGAGAACAGCAGGAGAACATATAATATCCCAACTGTTCTCAATGGGAAAATATACAATTTAATCTGAACACATGTATAGCCAGATCATAAGACATGGCTAGAAACACGATATTTCACTAATTTAGAGTCAATTACCGTACTTTGCACCCTCTAAAAGTAGAATTACAGATTTTTCTAGACTATGAAACTTTGTTATCCAGGGGATCAAACTGTTTTCAATCGGGAAATCGACAATTTGGTTTTAAAGCATGCATAGCCAGATCATAGGACATAGCTAAAAATGGCGAAAAACACAATATTTGATTTATTCATAGTGAAATATCGTAATTTGTGCCCTCTAAAAGTAGACTTACAGATTTTTATAGATTTTGAAACTTTTTTATCTAAAAGAACAAACTGATTTCAATCGGACAATTTAAAATCTAACTTTAACACATTTATAGCCAGTTCATCGGACCTGACTAAACATGGCGAGAACCCCGACATTTCATTGATATAGTCGATTACCGTACTTTATGGCCTCTAAAAATAGAATTTTAGCATTTTATTAGACAATCAAAGCTTGTAAACTACAAGAAAATTCTGACTGAAATATATAAAAGCCATTTACCACTTATCACTATTTCTCCAAAACTATACGTCCAATCGACTTAAAATTTTGTAGATAGGTTTATCTTGGCCCCTAGACGCTCACTAAGAAAGGTTTTTCCTCCCCAATCTCAGGACTAGTCCCTCTGGCCTCCAACATTCCCATGGTATTGTTATGGAGCTAATTGAGTTATTTTTTTATTAACAGCTGTTAAATGAAAAGAAATTGAATAAAATTGTGGTTGGCTAAATTTTAAAATAAAAAATAATTCAGTACATTTGTAGTAAATTATACAAAACATCAGTTGTTTTAAATTGGATATAAATTGAATGCAGTGTAAACTGAATGCTAGGTACACATTTTGATTAGCTAGTACTATTTAAAATACAGTATTTCAAATTATATAATTTAAATTAAAGGTAATTAATATTTAATCTTAAATTTCCTGTCTCACATCAATGAAATAATGGTGCATATCAAGGAAAATGAAATCAAATTAAGACTGCTTATGTTATTAATAAGTTCTGTTTTATACCAAAAGAAATACCTAAGTCCTTTTTTAATCTTATTTTTTAAGTTTATATGACATTTAAATGGCCTACTTTGGCTAATAATAGCCCATTATTCCATCACTTGACTTGGTGGGGGTTGTCACTTGACCCAAAACCAAACCTAGCCAAAAATATCCGAACTGGCCTTCGGCTTATCACCTCCCACCTCTGTTGATGCCGTAACCCAAAAAATCTTGCGCGAAACACACAATTTTTCACTACTTTAGGCAAAATATCATATTTTACCTAACTAAACATTTAAGGACATATTTCTTAGACATTTATAATTTAGAGAAATAATATAAATCTAACGTGTCATACGTCTTTGATATAATTACAATAAAATAAAATAGTCTAAATTAGTACTTTTTGTTAATAATTAGAAAAAGATAAAAATACAACAAATTGTGATATTTAAGCAAAATATCATATTTTCCTTGATTAAACATTTATGGACATATTTTTTATACATTTATAATTCTAAGAAAAATATAAAACTCACGTTTTATACGTCTTTTTAAGCAGGAGAATGAAAATTGACTTTAATAGTTTATGAATATAGTGTTAATTAGTGATTACACAAACGTAATGCACGAGACACTTGTTTGTAAAACATCAAAATATTCAATGTTCTTAGCTCCGAAAGGTCATAAACTTGTTTTTTGTAATGTCGAGGACTGTGTAAGGTTATCTAAGTGCGAAAGCTTGTACCTCCGACTGAATGAATAGATTGATGCATGATGTAAGACCACCTTTTGCTGCTTTCTACATTAACTTGACAAATAAGTTACTTTGTACAGTTGTATTACCTTACCTACACAAATGAATATATTGACCCATAAACAACCGTCAAATCCTAAAAAAATACCTTTAGTTCTCGTAAGACCCAAAAACGTATAGAGTTATCCGTTTAAAACTTACTATACAGGGTGTTGAAAAAGTATGGAACCACCTTCATTTCTCTTCAATGGGTCCAGATAAATAGTTGAGATTTAGTATACCTAAGTAGAAATATTTTTTCTATCTTTTGAGCAGTATATATGTTTTTACCTAGAGATGAGGGTGCGTGGAGGATATTATAAACAGTTAAAATGAAAGGCTATGATGAGTTTCCCAAATTTTAAAGCATATTTTTTCTGAATAAGACACTACAAGTTCAAAAGAGCCACCCTACCACAAATGGCGACTGGTTAACCTCTTTTAGCGGCGATATTCGAATGGGAATTAGACATATTGTAAAAGCCAGTTATGAAGCTAGGTAATTCATCAAAGAAATAAAAATTATCTTCAAATGTTTTATTGACATAATGATACAAATAGCTCTTCGAACATAACTGGCTTTTACAACATATCGAATTCCTACTCAAATATCACTGATAATAATTGTTAGCTTAAAACCTATGGCGTCTTATTCAGAAAAAAATTTGTTCTAAAATGATGGACAGCTCAAGATTCAAGAGCTTTATTTGTCATTAAATAATAAAACATATTATAATAAACATCGTCAATTACAAAAATTAGCAATTAAAATCTACAACAGGCATATATTTAAATAGTTTCATCAAATCTGAAATCCGTAAGATTATACTCCAAGAAATCATTCACTTTGTAAAATGGCATAGAAAAAAACCAATGTTTGAGAATATTTTTGAATCTTTTAAGTGATACGTTTGAAGCAGAGTAATGTAATTTATTAAAAAGTTTAAGTTGCGTATAAAGATGACTTTCTATTGATTTGTTTAATCTAAATGCTGGTAGGTATAATTTTGCTTGATTTCTTGTTGCATGTTCATGAACATTTAGTCTACTTCTATAATATTCCAAGTTTTCCTTAACATGAAGTATGTTGCAATATATGTATAAGCTAGGTAGAGTCATAATGTTTAACTGCTTAAAATAATTGAGGCAACTGTCTGCACTTCTTATTCCCATAATAATTCT
The DNA here is from genome assembly GCA_035578905.1 of Stictocephala bisonia. Classification (NCBI taxonomy): domain Eukaryota; kingdom Metazoa; phylum Arthropoda; class Insecta; order Hemiptera; family Membracidae; genus Stictocephala; species Stictocephala bisonia. The sequence goes on from JAQJVL010000815.1 coordinate 15,761, forward strand.
AATTGCCTTTTTTTGACAAATAAAAACCTTAGCTGCTCCTGAGCCTAATACCGTAAAGCTCCATAGCCTAATACCGTAAAGGAGATGGGGGTGAAAAACGCGTAATAAGCAGTTATTAGCATATCATGACTAACACATTGTTTTAATTTACGTAAAAGGAAAAGAACTCTTGATAATTTAGAGATAATATTTTTTGTTTGCGAGTCCCAAGGTAGGTTGTTGTCCAAAAAGAGTCCTAATAATTTAACTGATTTATTTTCAAAAGAAATTTATTTAGGACTAAAGACAATTTCTTCAGTTTTATCTACATTAACCTTAAGATTATTTGAATCAAACCATAAGTTTGATTTTAATATCATGTCACTGAGTCTAGTTTGAGCAATTTGTGTATCATGATCAATTTCGTAATAGGTTGTGTCATCTGCGTATAAAATGGTGATTTTTGGACATATAAGATGGGAGGTCATTAATTTTTATAGCAATTAAAAACAAACAAGGGCCCAAAATTGACCCCTGAGGCACACCTAATGTAACCTCTTTGAGGTCAGATTTTTTACTACCTACAACCACCATTTGCTTCCTGTCTTCTAAATAAGGTTTAAATAATTTAAGGACAGTATTTTTTACACCATAGAATTCCAATTTCTGAATTATAATGTTATGGGAGATGCTATCAAAGGCTTTGCTTAAATCTACTAAGGCAGAGCAAACCACCTTCTTGCTTTCAAAAGCTAATACAATTTCATCAACTAATGACTCCAAAGCCTTTATAGTAGATCTCCCGGGAATAAACCCAAACTGGGATGGACTAAATAAGTTATTCCTAATAAATTATTGAAAGGTTTGATGTTTTACAATTGCCTCAACAACTTTACCAAACACTGGAACCAATGAGATTGGTCTATAGCTTGTTGGGTCTCTTCGATCATTTTTCTTGTAGAGAGGAACTGTTTTTGAAATTTTCCAGATCTTAGGAAAAATACCTGATATTAAAATGGAATTTACCAAATATGTTAAAGGGGAAGCAATGTCACCAACAACATGTAGAAGTACGTACAAAGTTTGACATACCAAGGTAATCCTCACTTTTTGAATTACTAAAACTGTTAATAATGTTTACTAAGTCATGTGGTCTTATTTGTGAAATTTCAAGATTTTTGTCAATAGAAGTTAAAACGGAAGACAAGAGCAGCTGTTGAGCACTTGCTTGGTGATTATGTGCATCGGTAACGCAAGACAATCGGTAACGCCTGTCTTGCATTGTTCAGAAATATATCATTAAATACACCAGGAGAAATGTCCGGCAAACAATTGTTTTTCAAATTAAGACTCCCCATCTCATTTTTATTACATGCCACGCAGCTTTGCATTTATTGCTTGAGTTTTTTATAAACTTTTCGTTATAATTTATCTTGGCTAATTTTAACTCCTTTCTGTATAAACTTCGAGCTTTGATCAATAACCTTCTATGTTCGGGACCTAAAGATGCCCTATCTCTAAGTATAGTAACCAAGTCTCTTAGCTGTGCAAGCTGAGGTGTAAACCATTTAACACATTTATTTTTGTTAGGCTAATTACTAGATTTTAGTTTTGATTCGATCTGATTGGATATGTATAATTATAATGGAAAATAACTTTGTTAACAAATCGTGTACACATTTCATCTACAGTCAAATATTCTCTACAAATATCATCCTAACTTTCATTTAACAGCTTACATCTAAAATCGTATAAGTTAGTATTATGAAGCTTTCTAAATTTATAATCAGTGTTACCTTCTACTTGGTTTTTGCTTTGTAAAATGTTTATCTTTGAGCTATCTGTTCTTACCCAAAGCAAATCATGGTCAGCTATACAAGTTTTGATAACATCTTTTTCCAAAACAGCTAAGTTAAAATTAGTTATGACATTATCAATGCATGCTTTTTCCATTGTATTTTGTGCAAACAAACAGTAGGAATCATAGGATTTTAGCATATTAATAAATGTATGTACAATAGGTTTATCCTATTTAATATTTATATTAAAATCGCACAAAATAAAAAACCTAATATTATTATTCACGAGTGAGTTTAGCAATGTGTCTATGGCATTTACAGAATCCATATTATATGAATCCGCACAATACGTTGAGGTAATAACTAATTTGGAAGGAAGAAGTCTGACTGCACATACTTCTAAAATAGATTCGATTGCATGGCTCTGTACATTAAATGGTTCTTAACAAATATCTTCCCTAAGAAGTATTAAGGACCCACCATAGCCCCTAGTTCGACAAAAAGCTGCGCCTAGTTTGTATCCTTTTGGAATATACAAACTTAATTCATCAACCATAAGCCAATGTTCGTTAAGCGAGACTACTTGGGCAGAAAAGTCATCAAGAAGTATTTCTAGCTCATTGAACGAACTTCTAACAGACTGAATATTTAAATGCAATAAATATAAATCATTGTGGTTTAACTTAGGAAAATTTGTAGGACTAACATCGATAGTATTTTTGTTACAACTTAAGGCCCTGAGGTTACATTTAATACCTTTTTAATGATTTTTCTACTTCTAAAATATTAATATCACTATCAAAGATCTTATTATCAATTCCACCCACTGTAATCACCTTGGCACTTTTAACATCACTGGCATTAACACCGGAACTGATCAAGCATTGCGGCTCGGGACGTGGTAATGGGAAGTGGAGATGCAGCACTCGTTGTAGACGGCAAGGCAGGGGAGGGAGTACAAGGTGGCAGACTCAAAGTGGTTGTGCAAAGTGAAGTATTCTCATTTAATTCCACTGCTAAACTGTCACGCAACAACTTCAAGAATTCTTCGTACTTTAAACCATTTCTTAAATGTCTAGATGCACGTTCATCGTGAACCGCAACACTTACTGCAGCACCTGTTTTGTGATGGAGCTGTACAATCTGCTGCACAAAATGTGTAGGTGGTATCTGGTCCCGTACGCAACCCATGGGCGAACATATGATTTTTGTATATTTCTTTTTAATGCACTCATCAATTAGTTTATGGAATGCCCTATCGTAATCCTCTATTCTTGGTTTACTGCTGTAAGTCGGTTTGGTCACAAGTCCATAAACTGTAGCCTGGCCCATAGATTCTTGTGAAGTTAGACATTCACTCAAACAGTCAGAACGTTGGAGTCTGCCAAACACTTTTCTAAACGTGAGAGCAACGCCTGCTGACATTTGTCTTGGGTCCCCGAAATCCCCAGATATGCAATGAGCAAATGCAATATCTGAGTGTTGTTTATATTTATCAATTAATTCCGACATAGATGCCTCAATCACTTCAATAGTGCTACTTGAATCTTTTGTTGGCTTTTTGATAGGCGTATCTTCCGATGGCAGGGCAGCTGTTTCAGGGGTTAGCAGTTCTTCATGTTTCTTCATTGCTACTACTATATTATCTTGAAATATTTTTATTATGTTCAGGATTTCTTTGCTAAGTAGTACTTTCCCCTTCTTATTCAGGTGTAAGCCATGGCGAGTATGATAACGTCTGTGGAAAAGATACAGATCTACAAGTTGAATATTACCATTACTTGCACCATATACTTCCTGTCTAATGATTGAGTTTGTTTCTTTAATTAACTTATTTTCAGGGCTGTCCTCGTTTAAGTCATACCTGTAAGGTATGGTTGCAATTATTATATTAGTATGACTAAAAAGAGAAAGTTTGTTCTTAAGTGTACAAGCAAATGTTCTTAAAAATTTAAGACTATTACGGGCTGCATTTCGGGTGATGTTGTTGGTACCTCCTATCACAACAATAAATTCATTTTTTTGAGTATGTTTTTAAATCTGGAAACTTCAGTAATGCATCAAAACCCTGTTCAATGGGTGCCCCAGGCTTGCAATGGTTAAAGATCTTAAACTTATCCTTGGAGCTACGCTCAAGACAGTTGGAGAGACTTCTACCTTGGCTGTCACACGCCACTGTTAATCTTGGCTGGGTTATAGTCTCAACATCTGAAACAGCTTTCAACTGTAATGGGGATGTCAGATTTGAGCAAAAAGATGTCCTTTTTTTATTCATTGAGGAGTCAGAGTTGATAGAACGTTTATCGCACCGAACGATATTCTCTTCATCATTTAGTGATAAAATATCAAATCTATTGTCACTCACACTTTTTGGGGCGGTTTTTGATGAGCTTTTTTGTAAAGGGCCATTTTTGGTTTTCTTATTACGCTTGGCAGGTACTTTTTGCCATTTGAGGTTTAAATTTATAGGAGTTTTATTTGTTTTTGTATGTGAGATATCGTTTTCTGTCAATTCATTTTCCATAGAGTAAGATGAACCATAGTCTTTCATTTAAACCACGGGCCCTCCCCTCTAGTTAAAACACAGCTATAAACTCTTCAAAAGATAGAAAAACATTTTCAACTTCAAAGTTATACTAAATCTCAGTTATTTATCTGGACCCATTTAAAATAAATTAATATGGTTCCATAATTTTTCAAGATCCTCTGCTAAGAAAGATTAATCAGTCACCATATCTGATAGGGTGGTTCTTTTGACTTCATATTTGTGGCGTCTTTTTCAGAAACAAACAGCCCTTAAAATGATGGGCAATTCATAATAGCCTTTTATTTAAACGTTTTATGGAATAATCCACGGGTCCTCCCCTCTAAGTTGAAAAAAATTACAAACTGCATCAAAAGATAGAAAAAATGTTCTACAGAGCTATAATAAATTTCAATTATTTATCTGGCCCATTTAAGAGAAATGTTCCGTACTTTTTCAACACCCTGTATATAATTTACATAACAAAATACAGCAAGAGAAAGCAAAACCGACATTACATAAAGCTTTTAAAACTTACTTTGAACGTATATAAAAATACAATACAGAAGACGGTTATAGACTTATACCCGTAAGTGTATAGGAAATAGAATTAACTAATTAAACATTTTAACGCTGAGGGTTTAAGCATGGCGAAGAGTGGTTTTACTCAAGTGGCTTCACTCTTTTATGTACCGATCCCAAGTCGTCCAAATTTCAGATAAATTCTCTGAACCAATTGAGCTGAGATATGAAGTCCCTCAGGGTTCAATACTCAGCCTAATTCTTTTTATATCAAACATAGGGTCAGCACTACTGCATGGGGGACTCATACAGTATGCGGATGACACGACCCTCTTGTTAAAAAACAAAGTAAAACCGCTCCTAGAACAACAATCCTTTGTTGATTTAAACAATTGCGTTCAGCATTTCAATAATGTCAATCTCGATGTAAACCCCTCCAAATATAATGTACTAAAATTTTAGTTGCGACCACAAAATATCACTGAAAGGCCAACCATTTGGTAGGGGGATACCCTACTAAATGAGGCTGCTAGTTCAAAATTCCTGGGAATACACTTGGATCGAGGGTTGACCTGGAATTATCACATTGACCATGTTTGCTTAAAATTATCCTCAGGCATTTATATCTTGAGAACTTAAGCCAAATTCTGCCCAACTCAGGTTCTGACGTATTACGGCTTGATCTATCCTCATCTCACCTACGGTGTGGTGCTGTGGGGAGCTTCAACAAATAATCAGTTCAGCAGAGCGTTTAGATTGTAAAAACAAGCAATTCGTATAATTGCACAGTTGAAGTTCAGAGAATCTTGTAGAGAAGCGTTCAAAAGCCTGAAAATATTGACACTGCCATGCCTTTACATATTGGAAATAACAATGTTTTGCATAAGTAAAAGTGCCATGGTAAGTGGGCGGGATATACATGCGCACGAAACCAGACACAGAGATGACTACCGAACTGGAAGCCACAGGATGGTAGTCTACGAACACTTGCCCTCACACACGGGCGTTTGTTTTGTCAACAAATTACCGGACTCAATTAAAAATGCACCAACGCCCAAGGCGTTAAAGACTCGTCTTAAACGCTTTTTAGCGTCTCATGGATTTTATAGTGCTGACGAGTATATGGCATATAACTGGGAGACCACATAATCAGATGACTGACAACCACATAATCATTCATGCCTAATTCCAGAAGTGGGAATCAGGCATGAATGAATGTGTGACTGAAAATGATGTATGTTTGAATTAGGTTTCGATGTGGTATGAATGTATTAATTTAATATTTTTAATATGACGATTGCTATACATTTTATAATGTGTTGGTAAAATAAACTTGATATGATTTGATATGATCAAGCGCAAAACCAATTAGGAATGTTCATGATGCTTTTCCCCACTCTCAATATAGGCCAGTGCTGGTTTCATTGAGAATCCAAATTTCCATAATTCGACCTTTTCCAAGGCTTACATGGAATTTTAATAAAGCATACTGGAAGGCCTTTACCACCAGGCTTAATAAATGCATCAGGTTCATTCCTCCTACAATAAGAAATTACGATCGTTTCACAAGTCTCGTCTTGTCCATTCATAAAGCTTGCATACTGAGAGGATATACCAGGATGGAGTAAGGGATCAGATGACCTTTAAAAAGAGTTTAATACCACGAAACACTCCATTACAGCTAATCTGCTGCTGCGTTCTGTATATAGTGCCAGGAGTGAAAAATAGGTTGAAACTGTTTAAGATATAAACTTTACTCACAGCAGTAGAAAAGCGTGGTGACTTTTAAAGAAAATTTCAACTGGCAAGTCTGCAAATGAAAGAGAAGTGCTCCACTCGAGGCTGCTAATATAGCTAAATGGATTGTCAGCTTATCAAAGTCAGCCCGCCATCCTTCTGAGAAGCATGTGCGTTACAAGCTAAATGAAATTAAAAAGAGCCAATTTGCAACCCTAGAATTGTCCAGGAATTTCACGGAGGAAGAGATAGATTACGGTCTTGATGGTATCTCTCTGGAATTTATGCTGCATGCTGGTAGTAAAGTGAAACAATAGTTTCAAATTATCTACAATAAGATACTAGCTACACACAATTTGTCAAACGATTTAAGCGTTCAGCATCAGTAGCTGTTCTGTAGCCTGGCAAAGACCCTGAACGAGTGAAAAGTTACCGTTCTATATATCTTCTTAGTGTTTGTTATAAGCCGCTGAAAATACTGCTATACAACGGAATATCACCCATTCTTGATACTAATGTCCCAGTTGAGCAGGCCGGTTTTCGCTCTGGCCGAAGGTGTTGCGACCAGATCCTGGCTCTGACTCTGGTCCCAACTCTGAGAATGGGTTTGAAAAAAAGCTAAACATATTTGCAGCTTTTGTTGATCTTACAACGGCTTATAATACATAATACAGTATGTAGCAAAGGTTTGTTATTAAAAATCTACCCCTCATACCCTGTCCTTTTCTTTTGCGACAGCTGAAGGATGTTCAGCCTCAGGGGTCTGTACTTGTTCCAATTTTATTTAACCCGTATACTGCTGACATCCCAATCACCAAGTCAAGAAAGTTTATATATGTAGACGATATTTCTTAAGATTATCAACATAAGGACTCTACAGCTACTGAAGAAATACTCACAAACGATCATGCTACCATCGAAGAATACTTTAGAACCTGGATGCTGAATCCTATCCCATAAAAAAATCGAAGTAGACTGCTTCCACTTAAGTAGTCGATTAGCTAATCGAAAATCAAACATCTTTCTAAATAGTGTAAAACTCCACCACAATGATTATCCACAGTACCTGGGAGTAACGTTACATCGATCGATGACGTTTAAAAGCCATCTTCAAAAAACCAATCTTAAAATGGGAAAATTTAAATAATCGTTTTAGGATTAATTTTGTATTTACTATAACCAAGTACAGCAAACATAAACATTGAATACATCTACCAAACAATTTTACTATAGTTAAAAAAGTGTACTGTTATTAAAGGTATTGATAGTGAACATGATATGTTCTAATTTTCTAAAATTATTTACAGCTGTTCGAACATTCCTGACACTTGAACTACTATAACATTTGATGATTTCGTTGATAAAGTAGATACAATGTCTTTAATAGTGAAGTTTATTATTTTTAACATATTCTCAATAAATTGTTATGCACAGGATATTTAGTAAAATCAGTTACTAACGTATATCTAAACTCATAGTTCTATTAACATTTCAGGTAGTCTACAACATACTTGTCTGGTTTAGAAAAAAATCAAGCCATTAAAATCATAAGTTGAACATTAGTGTTGCAATTATTTAAAAATGTACTCTAATAATATTTTTTTACTATTAACTCTTTTTATAAAATTTCCAAAGAATAACTTACAATGACCCAAAAACAGCATCAACATTTGGACTATTTTTAATTGCTGTATTTATAGTGCTAAAACATAAATCGTGAAATATTCATTTAAGGAAATTATCGTCAGCCCTTATACCAGTCAACCACTGAAAATGGAATGTATAACAAACGAATTCAGCTGAATGAAAACATACATCAAAAACTAATCAAAGGCTTTTGCATATTACATTACCACAGGACACCCTTGTCAGTAGGCATCCTGAATGATAAATTGTCATTTATAAAGTCAGTTTATTATCAATAACTGTTTAATATATTACCTAATATTATGAATCATGACACATATATTGACTAACTTATGAAAAATTTACTTAATAATAAGCACATATAATCTAGTTAGTAGTATATATTTTCTACAAACTCCTTCCCGTTTTAATTAAGTTATAGTATGTTACATACAGAGTGGGAATATTCTTAAGTGGTAACATTAATAAAACAATATTATTAATTTAATAGTTTTAGAAGTTTCCAGGTAATATATTTCAATTGTTTTGATACTAAAATCTTATTTACGAACGTATAGGGATATCAAATATACTCAGTATGGTAATAAGAGGAATGTGTAATAAATAATAAATAATAAAAGTAGGCAATAAAATAATTATTTCATTTTAAATAGGTGGTTAATTGGAGGATGAGATTTTATGTCCATTTTTGAGATACTTCAAGACTTGTAAATCTTAACGGATAGTAAATATTTATAAATTAAATTGTATTTGTTTATTATCTCCTCGATAATGTTATACTGTAATTTCTTACATACGTTTATTTCCACCCCTCTTTATTTGACAACTATCCTATATAGCTGTATTGGTGAAAACTTACGTCAATTAATTTAAATTTTACTTTAGGTAGGATTAACAATCAATCAATGAATTTTTTATTGCAATATTAAAAATTATTCCATCGTATTGCAAAAGTCAATTTGTGTTTTAATAATATATAATAAATAAGATTTTAATAAAATTCTAAATTATTATAATGGCCTACTCTATTCTACCACTCCATTAACCGTAGTACATAAATTACAGGTATTCTACATTATAATAAGTTGGAATTCAATGTCTTTCTAAAATGTTCTAAATGAGAGAAGACATTTAAAATCTTTTCTCTAAGCCTATGGACAGAAACATTACCTGGATAATTTAGAAGGTATCACTTATTAATTAGCAGTTATTATTTTTTTATGATTACATGTATACTATAATATATTGCCAACATCCCTTAAAGTTTCAATCTTGGAAAATATTTTAGTCAAATTGCTATACAAAAATTTAAGTACGAAATAATTTCTTATTAAATTTAAGGTTACTTTTAAATCGTGAATGGAATAAAAACCACTTTTATAATTCCTTTTTTATTTCATTCAATATATTTAAATCAGATAAATTAAGACAACGTAATTACTGTCGGTGCAGAAATTATGTGCACCCGAGTTCAAAGGTTGTTCACTGAAAAACTAAATGGCTTATGAAAATTCTAATTACACCATTGTTTTTCTCGTTTACTTTTGAGTTTTGCCGTGTTCTTTTTTAAATGGTATTATACGTTTTAGTAATTTTTATCCTAATTTGAATCGAACAAGTACCGGAATTTTAACTAGTTCTCACTATACATAAAATGTACACCGTAATTACACAAAAACAAGTTATTTTGTCGAATTTTATGTTTATACGCAATAAATATTAATGTTTTTTATGAAATTTAGAATTTTAACTTTTATAGAAAAAAGTCTTTATAAATTCCCTAAAAAATTGTTTTCTTGGATTCTTTAGGGCGTTAAATTATTTAATTTGTCTGGTTATAATCCTTATGACATGTATTGTTAAAATACATTAATTTTATAAATATTAGTAAATTTACTGACTCTAAATCAAATTAAATAAATTTAAAATAACCTTAAAATTTAATAGATTAAATCATGATAAACTCACTGCATCAACTTACACAAATGAAAGTAATGTATCTTGGCTATAAATGTCACAAGGATTAGAACCAGAACAACTAATTGATTTTATGATCTCTAGTAGCCATGAAAACAGAATTTTCAGTGATTTGATAAGGACTTTTTTTCTAGAAAAGTAAATATTCTAAAATTCATTGGACATTTATAGGAAATATTTATATCAACGTCGTACTAAAATATAAGTTATAAATACGATACAATAACGGGCTTTTATGTAATAATGGTGTACATTTTATGTGCAGTGAGAACTAGTTTAAATTCCGGTACTGTTTCTGGTTCAAACTAGGACAAAAATTACTAAAACTTATAATTAAATTTTAAACAAACGCAAAAGTAAATGATAAAAACAAAGGTGTAATTTGAATTGTCATAGGCCTGTTACTTTCTCAGTGAACAACCCTCAAACTCAAGTGCACATACGAGGGCAAATTTTTAAGTAAAAACCGATTGCCTATCGTGCCCCCACCTCCAATCACATGACGTATACTCAAGGTCAACGCCACCATTACGTTTCACGTCTCTGCCGATGCTGCTTTGTTTGTCGCCATGTCAATCAATAATTACGCGACTGTGAAGTACGCTCAGTTATTCGGCTTTTAAATGCAAAAAAGTTCGTCCTGCTCAAATTCACTGAAAGTTTCTTGAAGTTTACGGTGATGGTGTTATAAATGATGGAAATGTGGGATGATGGTGTAGGCATTTTAATGAATGAAGGACAACAGTTCATGACGAAGAACGACCTGGACGGCCTACTGTCATCAATGATTAGCTAGGCCAAATCAAGCAAATCATAATACTAAAATGAAATGAAAAGTACATTTGTACCTAAAGCTGTGGCATGTGTAAGATGTTACATGTAAATTGTAGTTATGATGTATGGAGAGAAGTGAAAGATGGCTAAATAATATTTGCGATAATCGTCAGAATAAGCAACTGAATTTTTATATTATTGTCAAACTCTATTAATAATTGCTTATATTGCTTACATTTGCAATTATGTTTTTAGTGTATCTGTGCAAACTTATCAACCGCCGATTAAAGAATGATTCTTATAACTTTCAGTTTTTGTTATAAATAAAATATGACAAATTTCAATAAGTAGGTAACTAGTAAGTAAGAAAAAAATTATCCACATGCAAAATACGTGACGTGTTGAAATAAGCTATTTTAACTTGGTGTGACTTAAACATAAACGTTGATTAAAAAATATTATTATTGTATATTTCACTAAGTTATTACAGCCAAACTGTATTTTTTTGTGGAACAAATCTGGATGGGAAACTTTGTTTTTATTTATTTCATACTTCTTGTTAAAGTTTGATCTTATTTTAATTGTGTTAATATAATAAGAAATTTTGGAGCAGAAATGATGTGTACCCAAGCTAGAAGGCTGTTAATTAAAAAACGAAGAAGTCAATGGAAAACCCAATTGAATAAATGTTTTTCTCATTTAAACCTACTATTTGAAAAATTTATTTTTAAATTATTATACGTTTTAATAATCTTCATCTTAAATGGAACACAAAAAGTACTGTAATTTTGACAAGTTTTTATTTGGCATCAACTTTACACTGTTATTACTAAAACATCAGTTAATATATCACATTTATACTATATAACTTGGTTGTCGTAAATGATTGAATTTAAAAAGAAATAAAAACCGTCTTAATTTCTTACTCAAGTGGTGAAGTTAAGGATGCACAGTCCTCTCTACCACTTAACAACAATAAGATTGATGTACAATTTCTATATATTATTTTTAGTTTTAATAGTTCATAAAAATAAAATTTCTCAATTATTCCACTATATTATTTTTTAAATTTACTCTATGAAAAGTGAATTTAAATAAATTTAAAACCAATATTTTTTTTACGCATTTAACAGTAATATTTCGCAATTAAAATTTACACCTTGACCAAGTAATTCATTTTGAAACCTCTAAATGGCAAGAAAACATTGTTTTAGAAACTTTATAAGAATTTTTTCTCAAAAAAAATAAAATAAAGTTTCTAAGCTTACAAAATCTATAGAACACATCCCGTAACAGTGAAAATCACGTATTAAATGTAAATTACGTATAATAACGGGGTTTTGAGTAAAAATGTATACAGTTGATGCACAGTGAAAACTAGTTAAATATCCAGTAAGTTGTTCCAACTAAGGAGAAAAACAATGGTGTTATTTTGATTGTTAATATGTTTTTTTAGTTATTTAGTGAACTATCCTTAATATAATTTATGTGCCGGCTGTACCATTAGTCTCACTTGGTGCTAGAGTAGACGTGTTAGTCAAGTTTTAGAAAATAATTTGGAAATTATTAATGACTAAAATACTTCACTAATGGTGAAATGAAACATGTTGTTAGTTTTTTACTAAAACAAGTCAGTTTTGTAACAATAATCAGCTGATAACCTCCGAACTAATCTGAACAGTTTTCGAGTGCGTAACTCTTGTCTACTATTCTTGTTCGAGTACGTGTAATCAAACATACTTAAAATAAGGGCCTTAAGCATTGGGTCTTACAATTAGATATACACAAACAGTGGTATTGACCCACCCACTCGCCCATACACAAACAGTGTATTGACCCACCCACTCGCCCATACACAAACAGTGTATTGACCCACCCAACCGCCCATACACAAACAGTGGTATTGACCCACTCACCCACCCATACACTTACAGTGGTATTGGCCCACCCGCCCGCCCATACACATACAGTGGTATTGACCAACCCGCCCACCCATACACATACAGTATGTATGTGTATGAGTGGGCGGGTGGATCAACACCACTGTATGTTTGTGGGTGGGCGGGTGGGTCAACACCACGGTATGTGTAGTCAACACAAATGAACACCCCAGAGTGTTCTAGTTGTGTCCACGTTGATGGCAGACATTGATCGGGAGTCAAGAAAACGTAAAGTAATCGCTCCTATACTTTTTATAAATCCAGTAGAATATTTTAAGGCCCAGTCATCGGTTAAGTGCATTCTGAAGTGTATTTTGCAATTAATTTATTGATGACATCACACGTTTAGGTCACTTACATCACTATCACTGAAGATGTCAAATAAAAGCCTTAGAATATATATGTCAAAATCTACAAAATGAGAATGGAATCAGGCTTACACTTGTATTACTCTGTCTTAAGACTAAGATACGATTCTCAAACATCAAAGAAACTTCCACTGAACATACTCATTGTATACTTGACACAAGATTTACGGTACTTACAAACAACATTTCTCCAAGTAAATTTGTAATTAAGGAAGTTTGTTCTTGATTAAACTTAGCAGTTGTAATACGAGATTGTTTCTCTAATTCATCTATCATTATGTAAAATAATAAGCACGTTTATGAACTAATAAAATACATCTTACCTTTTAATTTTTGTAGATTTAGTCACAATCAGAACTATTTTTATTTATTTTTTTTATAATAACTAACTATTTTTATTGTGGTTATTTATTTTATAATAATAATAATAATAAATTAACAAAGAAGTACTGAATTCATCTAACTTACTGAGTGCGGGCACACATCAATCGAATACTATTTAAGTTTTGAAATGAATAACTTTGAGCTATCAATGGATTTCATTTTTTGAGGTACAGAATTAAATGATCCTAAAGCAGAATATTGGAAACCCTTCTCTAAGTGTAAAATTGCTAATTGACGTTATGACGGAACGGGTACGTCATATAGTTATTGTTCCGATTGTTGTACAAGTGACCAGCTTTGTTCTCTATGTATAAGTGTTGTCTTTTTTTACAACACTTCAAGGATATAAAATGCCATTCACTGTCCGAATATTCGGTTCTTGTAAAAGAGGCTTGCAGTATTGTCTAAAATTCACTCCACACATAATTCTAACCATCCTTTTCTGTTCTGGAACCTGAAAACTCCTAATATGTCACTTGATGATCACAAAAAGCAAATGCCATATTTAAATTGTCTATAAACATAGATAAAATATTTTAACAACAAACTGTCACAACAATATTTTTTATTTTTACGTCAAAATATAAAATACACAACAAAATGCTGTGTATGTACGTAAGTGTTTTAATAACAAACTATTTAACTAAAATGTACAATAAAATTTAGGCTTACAGTAGGCTACTAATAATACTGATATGCTATTATTTAACTCTATAATTTATACGGTTAACTATAGTTAGTTATACAGTTTAATTAATTATCTCAATAGGGAGGATGATTGTAATATTTTACAATTGGAGTAACAAAATGAAAAAAAAGAAGATTTTTTGAGGCTCTAAAATACATGGACAATCATTAACAATACTGAAACACTACTTTAAATTACTGATCTGATTTTAATATATATTTGCTATTGTAATACATTCTTTGTTCTTTACTCAACCTTTTCTCACGTATTGACATTTTTTAAATAGTAATATAATGTCAAACAATAACAAAAGTTCTTGTTACTTATCAACAACCTCAAGGTCTTGTACTTTTTTGAAGCATTAAACCTGATAAATGGTACTCTATATGAATATTATCCACGTGTGAGGAGCAATAGGTTAAAATACCTTATTTCTTTTAAAATATGTTTTTGACAATTTGTTATTTATGTATAATTTATTTACTGAAAAGTCGAATGAAGTTGGTCTATATCGACCAGAATGGCCCTTAATTCTGGTTCACCCTTGAATCAAGCAAGTACATTTTTATATAATCATTGCTTGATTTATGTTCAAAATGACTAAAGCATAATATGAAATCATAAGACATTTCGAGAAGACGTAGGCTGTTTTCTGTGTCCATAATGGTGCGTGTGACAATCCCATTGTAGTTTGGTTTTGGCATGACCCGATACATCCAGTACTACTTGTTAATGTCTTGTTACTTGTGTTAAATACTTATTACTTTTTGTAGTTAAAAAGTATGTAGTTAAATACTTGTTACTTGTGGATGTCTGCCTTCTTCTATAGGTTTTACATTAAATATACTAGTGCCTAAATCTGGAACCAATGAATTTAGTCTATTATCAGCAGCTCAACGAAATTAAAAAGCATTTAGATCTTATATTCATAATTGTACTGAGACAGTTCATTTAGCAATAAATATAGTTATGAACTGCATAGTTCAGTATTGGAGTTTCATTTAGTTACACATATTGATCTTAATACAGTGCCATGAAGTACGATAAGATTGCATCATTATTCCATATGTGTAACCAGATCTCATCTAAGTTGTAGTCTAGGAAGTGAATTGTTAATTGTGTGGAATGAATGAGAGAGCAGGAATGGAATTGTCATGAAATAGAAGCGAGGAAATCACTTCAAATTAGATTGGGTTCGAACTTCATTTCAATTCATTTACTTCTCTTCCACTCAAATACTGTAGTTGAGTTTTGTCGTTTGATACGTTTTATTTACTTAAACTGCTCCCCCATTTTCTATTCACATTAGATACGTGTGTGTTAATATTCTTTTTGTATTGATAATTGGAATTTTTTACAATATCCTTAAATTTTTTAATTTAAAACAAATTTAAATATATTAAAGAGACACAACATAAAAGTATCAAGCTTAATGTGTTTTTAACAAGATAAATCAGTAAAATCTTATTATTTTCACACTTTATTGAAACTGAAAGTTTGATGGTTAATTATATTTTATCTAAAATAATTTCACTAAAAAAAATCCTCACGGGGCCTCCGTTAGTTGTTTTACTATCAGTGAGATGACATAGAATATTTAATTTATCTTATTTTAGAAATCCAACTTATTAAAACTTCTGTCAAGTTAAATGTAAACATCTCAGTTTACGAAGTAATAGTGTATCTTAATAAACAAATTGGTGGATTATGGCTAAACAAAGATAAAAACAAATTTAATAATATTAAGATCAAAAGATATCACTGTTACAATGCGACTTATTTTCATTTGTATTGGTATAATCTAGTCCTGAAGAGAATGATAAATTTTCTAAAATCATTATGATTGAGCTGTTTGTGTAAACATTAGTTTTTCTACTTTTTTCTTTCCCTGATAGTTATTACATTTGAACATTCAAATAAACCATACTTACAGTATACCAATGAACTAAAGCTTATTGATTAGTAAAATTAACGTTTGTTTATTATATTTATTCTCACAATTTTTTACATAGATTTTTACGAAAATAATTTGTGTTTCACTCTGGGCAAACTAACTTAAGCATCTGCCATTTTCAAAAATAATATTTACTAGACAATAATCAATAAAATATAAATTCGACTAAGTTTTTGTTTATTTAAATTAATATAAGGAAAAATGGTTGTAGGAGTTCAATTCTATGAATAATGTTATTTGTTTATAGTTTTCCAATAAATTTTGCCATGAATCAAACCAACTGATATATTTGTAAGTAATTATATGTACATTAAAACTTGAGCAACTTAATAAGTAACATTATATATATAAATATAAGTTAACGAGGTTATCTAATGTCCTCATTAGATAAAAAGCAACAAAATATTATCACTTATGAACTCAAATAGCCTTTAAATCCTTTTTGAGCTTGTGTAAACTAGACTCATACTTTATACATGATGAGAAGTGATTTAATCGTCTATTTGCTGAACTATAAACTTGCATTTTACATAACGTGTTTAATACTTAAGGATTGGAATGTTCTCAATGCCACTGTACGTCTATAGGCGGGCGGGGGGGGGGGGGCAATGCCACTGTACTTGTAGGGGCGGGCGGGTAGGTCAATGCCACTGTACTTGTATGGGCGGGCGGTTGGGTCTATGCCACTGTACGAGTATGCGCGGTCGTGTGGGTCAATGCCACTGTACTTGTATGGGCGGATGGAGGGGGCAATGCCACTGTACGTGTATGGGCGAACGGATGGGTCTGCTATACACATACTATATGCACCACACCACACCCGCCCACATTACCACTGTACGTGTATGGGTGGGCGGGTGGGATATTACTACTGTACGTGTATGGGTGGGTGGGTGGGCGGGTTCGATCTTAAGGATTATTAGAAGGATTGAAGGACTTTAATTATTTCTTTCAAAAGAATGCTGTCTCTACGATATATATATAGACTGGGAAAGTTCAGTAACTGGTTCAAGTGAAAGTGACTTCTACCTGCTTTTTATAGAGTGGCCCAACAAATTTTTTCACACTCTCTCTTGTCAAAAGAAGACATACTGATTTGATACTGCATCCCTTTGATTGTTTTCTGTTTGAAACAACACATAGACATCTAACTAACTATGTAGCATGTGCCTTTTTGGATTGCTAAAGTAGTGAATAATAGGGTTATTTGGTGGTCGATGGGTGGGTGTTGAAAATTTGTCTTGTGGCCAGCATTTTTGTCATTAGTTGTGTGTTTGTGTGTGTGTGTGTGTGTGTGTGTGTGTGTGTGTGTGTGTGTGTGTGTGTGTGTGTGTGTGTGTGTGTGTGTGTGTGTGTGTGTGTTTTTTTTTTTTTTTTGTCTATCACGGTGTCCTTCAGGTTGTTGTTGTGGGTGTATTTCCTCCCCTCCTTTTCTCTCTCTTGTGATGAATGGGAGGGGGGGGTTTGATAGTGAGAGAATTATGTGAATTATGAGAGAGAGAGTGAGAGTTCAGTTGTTTAGTGATGATTGATAACTGGGAATAAAAAAAAAAAAAAAAAAACTACATGGTGGGTATAGTGTGTCTATATTGTTGAGTATTAGTTAGAAAGTTATGTTGTCTAGTTCACCTGGGCGTAGTGGCTCAGTAGCTAAAAGTTTTTTTTTTTTTTGGTATGTAAAGGGTCTAAGGTTCGAAACCCCCTTTTGTTGTTGAGTAGTTAAATTCAAATCAAAACCCACATGGCCCATAGTGATTGAATTTTAAAGGATTCATTCTCTGTAAGAGTTTTTTTTTTTATGGATAACATAGTGGAGAAATAGAACCCCGGGGTAACCTATTGCAAATCATACTCAAGGTATTTAGCTAGGGGTGCTTCTAATTGTCTTTTTTTTATATATATATGAAAATTCTTGAATGAGATTATAAATTTTGAAAATTTTAAAAATGAAACTGTATGGTGAATAAATCTAGTAAACATGTAGGATTTAACGTATTTAGATAGATAGGGGGTTTTGTAATACAAATGTTTTATTGGTGTAAGCCAAAAGTTATTGCCAGGGGTAGGGACATATCGTATAAGTGGCAGAAAAAAAAATCCCTGTAAGCTGGGTCCACTCGGCTGAAATCACACTTCACATGGACGATGAATTACACTTTATGGAATGGAAAAGAGTTACGCAAGTAATTTTCGAGTTAAATCTAATGACATAGGAACGTTCATATTATATTAGGAGTAGGCCTAAACTTGTTCATATCATATTAGGAGTAGGCCTAAACTTGTATAATAATGTATTTATAAAAAACATAATTCCTATTGCTTTATATTAGTGAAATAGAAATAGCTAATTTCAAATGTGTTTTATGATTTCTGTTTACAGCATAACACACAAACACACTCGGTAAACACATATATATTTCCCAGTTTGTTACACCATACAATCCAAAATTCAATAGTTGTCATTTATTTTATTAATGTACCAAATGTACTTAAGCTTATTCTGTACGTGTACATGTTCATGAAGTTTATAGTTTTTTTAGATTAACAATTACTATAATTAATCAAGTTTCACTCTCGTCGAGAAATGATTCCACTGTGCACGTATTGAGTTTACTTTTAAATATTTAAAGATTGCCAAAAATTATTCATTTTTTTTAACACAAGGAAATCGATGAAAATTTATACTGTGTATGAAGTTGAGGAAATCAACAATCAATAGTATTAGAGGACAATACCTTAAAATGAAACACTTCATCAAACATATATTTATTCTAAAATTATATAGCTAATGATACATATATTAAAACAACAGATCAAAACCTTTTTGATCTGTGGTTCAACGGGCTACCAAAACTTCTCGATCAGGGATGATACATTAATCCCCTAACCATCATCGGCCACGACTGTGTGCAGCCACCGGCCTAGGAGCAAGTTAGACTACCTCATTGCCAAACTGACTCAACACTACCAACCTCCTGCGCTCCATGGCCACTAAGCCCCACGCCCACGTTCGTGATCCATGGCCTTGAGGAACAACCACCATCGGCCACAACTGTGTGAAGCCAGTAGCCCAGGAGAGAATCAGATTACATAATAGCCCACTGACGCAGCATTGCCAACCTTCTGCACTCCAAGGCCACTAATCTTTTAATCCTTCAACAACCACAGCTTGGTGAAGTTACCATTCACAGGAGCGAGTCAGAATACATCATCTCCCACTGACGCAGCACTATCAACCTTCTGCGCTCCATGGCTCCAAATCCCTTAGCCCACTCTCGAGATCCATGACGTTGTGGATCAAGCATCAGCAATGCAAGAATCCACCTTCGTCCCATTCGTTCTTAGTCCCATTCGTTATTATTATTCGAGACCCATGATGTTATGGATCAACAAGCTTCGATGCAAGAACCAACCTTCGTTCCATTCTTTCCAAACCTTCGAGACCCTTGGCCTCGTGTACCAGTCATCATTGGAACCTGACTCTAGTGTTAAACTGAGTGGACTTGTGTAGTGCAGGAATACAATCTAGTGTGAAATCTCCAAGTGACTTTCTTCCAGTCTTCCCAAAATGAATAACCACCCATGAAGAAAGTTAATGTTCCACATATAAGACCTCACGTATTATCAGATAAGTTCTAGCAATAAGCTTAGTTAAAAATTATAGCTTACAAAATAACTTTACTTAATAAAGTTAATTAAAGTCTTAAATTCTTATTGTAATATTATTTAAATGAAATAGAGAGAACAATTTTCAAAGATCGTGTTAATATACTAATTTTATAAAGTAAATCTTGATTTATTGTATTATACAACTCCACCGAATTACCCACAATTAAACCTTGAGATAAGAGCAAAATTAAAGAATAATTTAATTTAATTAATTGATAGAGTTTAAATCAATGTAACAAATACCACAAGGGGTATAAGGTTACAAGTTATTAATTAAAGTCAATTCATATGTTTTTTAATAGGGTTTAGAAAATATTAATATTTAGGCTGCATAACATTTTTGTCTGTGTGTTTGTATAGTGCAGTTGGTTTATTTTCACGTTTTATTTACTTGGTTTCAACGTTTTTCAAGTAAAAAGGTTGTGATTTTAAAAGTAGTTTTTATTTATATTATTAAGATGTTATCTGATATTGTCATTAATATTTAGAAAGGTTATACAATTACAAATAATTTAAATAAAACAAAACATATTGTTGGACTAATTATTTGTATGTTACCAAAAAAGGTTTTGATCTGTTGTTTTAATATATGTATCATTAGCTATATAATTTTAGAATAAATATATGTTTGATGAAGTGTTTCATTTTAAGTTATTGTCCTCTAATACTATTGATTGTTGATTTCCTCAACTTCATACACAGTATAAATTTTCATCGATTTCCTTGTGTTAAAAAAAATGAATAATTTTTGGCAATCTTTATATATTTAAAAGTAAACTCAATACGTGCACAGTGGAATCATTTCTCGACGAGAGTGAAACTTGATTAATTATAGTAATTGTTAATCTAAAAAAACTATAAACTTCATGAAAAACTACAGTATAAAAACTTTATGTGTCACTAGTTACCTAGTGCGTTCTAATGAACCAATAAATTATTTATCACAATTTAAATATGTTTATTTTGAAACTGATTAGTTATTATATATATTAAATACTACACCAAAAACTGTAATAATTTCAGATGCTGATTAAATAAATACCTACATAGCTCCATTTTAATAAATAGTGCAGCAAGACTGTCGTATATTTAAATTGATATAACTTAAAAGGGGAAATTTATTAATGTATGTAGGCTTGTTCATTATAAATTTTTCTTGGAAATAATACCACAAGTCATAAAGTTGAAATTTCATTGGAGATATTGTATTGGAAAAAGAAAACAAACTACTTTAATTTGTATTAAATGTGTTTTCAGTACATATCTACAATTCCAATTCCAATCTTGTTGGTTATGTCATCATACAAAACTGTACGATAAAATGTATGTTCTTAATAACTCCTCAAAGTATTTTAACAACAAACTGTCACCATAATATTTTTTATTTTCTATGTAAAAATATAAAATACACAACAAAACGCTGTGTATGTACGTAAGTATTTTAATAACAAACTATTTAACTAAAATGTACAATAACATTTAGGCTTACAATACTAATAATACTGATGTACCATTATTGAACTCTATAATTTATACAGTTGACTATAGTTAATTATAAAGTTCAATTAAAATCTCAATAGGGAGCATGATTGTAACATTTTACAGTTGGAGTAGTAAAATAAAATAAAAAAATATTTTATGAGGATCTAAAATACATGGACAATCATTAACAATACTGAAACACTAATTTAAATTACTGATCTGATTTTAATATTTAAATATATATTTGCTATTGTAATACTTTCTTTGTTTTTGACTCAACGTTTTCTCACGTATTGACCTTTTTTACATACTAATATAATGTCAAACTCTAACAAAATTTTTGGTTAGTTATCAACAACCTCAATGTTAAAAGGTTTTGTACTTTTTTGACGCATTAAACCTGATAAATGGCAATCTATACGAATATTATCCACGTGTGAGGAGCAATAGGTTAAAATACTCTCTTTCTTTTGAAATATATTTTTGAAAATTTGTTATTCAAGTATAATTTATTTATTGAATAGTCGAGTGAAATTCCACCATTTGGTCTACATCGATTAATTGATTGTATATTTTTATATAATCTTTGCTTGATTTATGTTCAAAATGACTAAAGCATAATATGAAATCATAAGACATTTCGAGAAGACGTAGGCTGTTTTCTGTGTCCATAACGGTGCATGTGACAATCCCATTGTAGTTTGGTTTTGGCATGACCCGATACATCCAGTACTACTTGTTAATGTCTTGTTACTTGTGTTAAATACTTATTACTTTTAGTAGTTACAAAGTATGTAGTTAAATACTTGTTACTTGTGGATGTCTGCCTTCTTCTATAGGTTTTACATTAAATATACTAGTGCCTAAATCTGGAACCAATGAATTTAGTCTATTATCAGCAGCTCAACGAAATTAAAAAGCATTTAGATCTTATATTCATAATTGTACTGAGACAGTTCATTTAGCAATAAATATAATTATGAACTGCATAGTTCAGTATTGGAGTTTCATTAGTTACACATATTAATCTTAATACAGTGCCATAAAGTACTATAAGATTGCATCATTATTCCATATGTGTAACCAGATCTCATCTAAGTTGTAGTCTAGGAAGTGAATTGTTAATTGTGTGGAATGAATGAGAGAGCAGGAATGGAATTGTCATGAAATGGAAGTGAGGAAATCACTTCAAATTAGATTGGGTTCGAACTTCATTTCAATTCATTTACTTCTCTTCCACTCAAATACTGTAGTTGAGTTTTGTCGTTTGATACGTTTTATTTACTTAAACTGCTCCCCCATTTTCTATTCACATTAGATACGTGTGTGTTAATATTCTTTTTGTATTGATAATTGGAATTTTTTACAATATCCTTAAATTTTTTAATTTAAAACAAATTTAAATATATTAAAGAGACACAACATAAAAGTATCAAGCTTAACGTGTTTTTAACAAGATAAATCAGAAAAATCTTATTATTTTCACACTTTATTGAAATTGAATGTTTGAGGGTTTAATATCTTTTAACTAAAATAATTTCACTAAAAAAATCCTCACGGGGCCTCCGTTAGTTGTTTTACTATCAGTGAGATGACATAGAATATTTAATTTATCTTATTTTAGAAATCCAACTTATTAAAACTTCTGTCAAGTTTAATGTAAACATCTCACTTTACGAAGTAATAGTGTAACTTAATAAACAAATTGGTGGATTACGGATAAACAATGATAAAAAAAAATTAATAATATTAAGATCAAAAGATATCACTGTTACAATGCGACTTATTTTCATTTGTATTGGTATAATCTAGTCCTGAAGAGAATGATACATTTTCTAAAATCATTATGATTGAGCTGTTTGTGTAAACATTAGTTTTTCTACTTTTTTCTTTCCCTGATAGTTATTACATTTGAACATTCAAATAAACCATACTTACAGTATACCAATGAACTAAAGCTTATTGATTAGTAAAATTAACGTTTGTTTATTATATTTATTCTCACAATTTTTTACATAGATTTTTACGAAAATAATTTGTGTTTCACTCTGGGCAAACTAACTTAAGCATCTGCCATTTTCAAAAATAATATTTACTAGACAATAATCAATAAAATATAAATTCGACTAAGTTTTTGTTTATTTAAATTAATATAAGGAAAAATGGTTGTAGGAGTTCAATTCTATGAATAATGTTATTTGTTTATAGTTTTCCAATAAATTTTGCCATGAATCAAACCAACTGATATATTTGTAAGTAATTATATGTACATTAAAACTTTAGCTACTTAAAAAGAAACATTATATATGTAAATATAAGTTAACGAGGTTATCTAATGTCCTCATTAGATAAAAAAAGCAACAAAATAATATCACTTATGAACTCAAATAGCCTTTAAATCCTTTTTGAGCTTGTGTAAACTAGACTCATACCTCATACATGATGAGTTGTGATTTAATCATCTATTTGCTGAACTATAAACTTGAATTTTACATAACGTGTTTAATACTTAAGGATTGGAATGTTCTCAATGCCACTGTACGTCTATGGGTGGGCGTGGGGGGGGGCAATGCCACTGTACTTGTAGGGGCGGGCGTGTAGGTCAATGCCACTGTACTTGTATGGGCGGGCGGTTGGGTCTATGCCACTGTACGAGTATGCGCGGTCGTGTGGGTCAATGCCACTGTACTTGTATGGGCGGATGGAGGGGGCAATGCCACTGTACGTGTATGGGCGAACGGATGGGTCTGCTATACACATACTATATGCACCACACCACACCCGCCCACATTACCACTGTACGTGTATGGGTGGGCGGGTGGGATATTACTACTGTACGTGTATGGGTGGGTGGGTGGGCGGGTTCGATCTTAAGGATTATTAGAAGGATTGAAGGACTTTAATTATTTCTTTCAAAAGAATGCTGTCTCTACGATATATATATAGACTGGGAAAGTTCAGTAACTGGTTCAAGTGAAAGTGACTTCTACCTGCTTTTTATAGAGTGGCCCAACAAATTTTTTCACACTCTCTCTTGTCAAAAGAAGACATACTGATTTGATACTGCATCCCTTTGATTGTTTTCTGTTTGAAACAACACATAGACATCTAACTAACTATGTAGCATGTGCCTTTTTGGATTGCTAAAGTAGTGAATAATAGGGTTATTTGGTGGTCGATGGGTGGGTGTTGAAAATTTGCCTTGTGGCCAGCATTTTTGTCATTAGTTGTGTGTTTGTGTGTGTGTTTTGTGTGTGTGTGTGTGTGTGTGTGTGTGTGTGTGTGTGTGTGTGTGTGTGTGTGTGTGTGTGTGTGTGTGTGTGTGTGTGTATGTGTGTGTGTGTGTGTGTGTGTGTGTGTGTGTGTGTGTGTGTGTGTGTGTGTGTGTTTTTTTTTGTCTATCACGGTGTCCTTCAGGTTGTTGTTGTGGGTGTATTTCCTCCCCTCCTTTTCTCTCTCTTGTGATGAAAGGGGGGGGGGAGAGTTGATAGTGAGAGAATTATGTGAATTATGAGAGAGAGAGTGAGAGTTCAGTTGTTTAGTGATGATTGATAACTGGGAATAAAAAAAAAAAAAAAAACTACATGGTGGGTATAGTGTGTCTATATTGTTGAGTATTAGTTAGAAAGTTATGTTGTCTAGTTCACCTGGGCGTAGTGGCTCAGTAGCTAAAAGTTTTTTTTTTTTTTTGGTATGTAAAGGGTCTAAGGTTCGAAACCCCCTTTTGTTGTTGAGTAGTTAAATTCAAATCAAAACCCACATGGCCCATAGTGATTGAATTTTAAAGGATTCATTCTCTGTAAGAGTTTTTTTTTTTTATGGATAACATAGTGGAGAAATAGAACCCCGGGGTAACCTATTGCAAATCATACTCAAGGTATTTAGCTAGGGGTGCTTCTAATTGTCTTTTTTTTTATATATATATGAAAATTCTTGAATGAGATTATAAATTTTGAAAATTTTAAAAATGAAACTGTATGGTGAATAAATCTAGTAAACATGTAGGATTTAACGTATTTAGATAGATAGGGGGTTTTGTAATACAAATGTTTTATTGGTGTAAGCCAAAAGTTATTGCCAGGGGTAGGGACATATTGTATAAGTGGCAGAAAAAAAAATCCCTGTAAGCTGGGTCCACTCGGCTGAAATCACACTTCACATGGACGATGAATTACACTTTATGGAATGGAAAAGAGTTACGCAAGTAATTTTCGAGTTAAATCTAATGACATAGGAACGTTCATATCATATTAGGAGTAGGCCTAAACTTGTTCATATCATATTAGGAGTAGGCCTAAACTTGTATAATAATGTATTTATAAAAAACATAATTCCTATTGCTTTATATTAGTGAAATAGAAATAGCTAATTTCAAATGTGTTTTATGATTTCTGTTTACAGCATAACACACAAACACACTCGGTAAACACATATATATTTCCCAGTTTGTTACACCATACAATCCAAAATTCAATAGTTGTCATTTATTTTATTAATGTACCAAATGTACTTAAGCTTATTCTGTACGTGTACATGTTCATGAAGTTTATAGTTTTTTTAGATTAACAATTACTATAATTAATCAAGTTTCACTCTCGTCGAGAAATGATTCCACTGTGCACGTATTGAGTTTACTTTTAAATATTTAAAGATTGCCAAAAATTATTCATTTTTTTTAACACAAGGAAATCGATGAAAATTTATACTGTGTATGAAGTTGAGGAAATCAACAATCAATAGTATTAGAGGACAATACCTTAAAATGAAACACTTCATCAAACATATATTTATTCTAAAATTATATAGCTAATGATACATATATTAAAACAACAGATCAAAACCTTTTTGATCTGTGGTTCAACGGGCTACGAAAACTTCTCGATCAGGGATGATACATTAATCCCCTAACCATCATCGGCCACGACTGTGTGCAGCCACCGGCCTAGGAGCAAGTTAGACTACCTCATTGCCAAACTGACTCAACACTACCAACCTCCTGCGCTCCATGGCCACTAAGCCCCACGCCCACGTTCGTGATCCATGGCCTTGAGGAACAACCACCATCGGCCACAACTGTGTGAAGCCAGTAGCCCAGGAGAGAATCAGATTACATAATAGCCCACTGACGCAGCATTGCCAACCTTCTGCACTCCAAGGCCACTAATCTTTTAATCCTTCAACAACCACAGCTTGGTGAAGTTACCATTCACAGGAGCGAGTCAGAATACATCATCTCCCACTGACGCAGCACTATCAACCTTCTGCGCTCCATGGCTCCAAATCCCTTAGCCCACTCTCGAGATCCATGACGTTGTGGATCAAGCATCAGCAATGCAAGAATCCACCTTCGTCCCATTCGTTCTTAGTCCCATTCGTTATTATTATTCGAGACCCATGATGTTATGGATCAACAAGCTTCGATGCAAGAACCAACCTTCGTTCCATTCTTTCCAAACCTTCGAGACCCTTGGCCTCGTGTACCAGTCATCATTGGAACCTGACTCTAGTGTTAAATTGAGTGGACTTGTGTAGTGCAGGAATACAATCTAGTGTGAAATCTCCAAGTGACTTTCTTCCAGTCTTCCCAAAATGAATAACCACCCATGAAGAAAGTTAATGTTCCACATATAAGACCTCACGTATTATCAGATAAGTTCTAGCAATAAGCTTAGTTAAAAATTATAGCTTACAAAATAACTTTACTTAATAAAGTTAATTAAAGTCTTAAATTCTTATTGTAATATTATTTAAATGAAATAGAGAGAACAATTTTCAAAGATCGTGTTAATATACTAATTTTATAAAGTAAATCTTGATTTATTGTATTATACAACTCCACCGAATTACCCACAATTAAACCTTGAGATAAGAGCAAAATTAAAGAATAATTTAATTTAATTAATTGATAGAGTTTAAATCAATGTAACAAATACCACAAGGGGTATAAGGTTACAAGTTATTAATTAAAGTCAATTCATATGTTTTTTAATAGGGTTTAGAAAATATTAATATTTAGGCTGCATAACATTTTTGTCTGTGTGTTTGTATAGTACAGTTGGTTTATTTTCACGTTTTATTTACTTGGTTTCAACGTTTTTCAAGTAAAAAGGTTGTGATTTTAAAAGTAGTTTTTATTTATATTATTAAGATGTTATCTGATATTGTCATTAATATTTAGAAAGGTTATACAATTACAAATAATTTAAATAAAACAAAACATATTGTTGGACTAATTATTTGTATGTTACCAAAAAAGGTTTTGATCTGTTGTTTTAATATATGTATCATTAGCTATATAATTTTAGAATAAATATATGTTTGATGAAGTGTTTCATTTTAAGTTATTGTCCTCTAATACTATTGATTGTTGATTTCCTCAACTTCATACACAGTATAAATTTTCATCGATTTCCTTGTGTTAAAAAAATGAATAATTTTTGGCAATCTTTATATATTTAAAAGTAAACTCAATACGTGCACAGTGGAATCATTTCTCGACGAGAGTGAAACTTGATTAATTATAGTAATTGTTAATCTAAAAAAACTATAAACTTCATGAACATGTACACGTACAGAATAAGCTTAAGTACATTTGGTACATTAATAAAATAAATGACAACTATTGAATTTTGGATTGTATGGTGTAACAAACTGGGAAATATATATGTGTTTACCGAGTGTGTTTGTGTGTTATGCTGTAAACAGAAATCATAAAACACATTTGAAATTAGCTATTTCTATTTCACTAATATAAAGCAATAGGAATTATGTTTTTTATAAATACATTATTATACAAGTTTAGGCCTACTCCTAATATGATATGAACAAGTTTAGGCCTACTCCTAATATGATATGAACGTTCCTATGTCATTAGATTTAACTCGAAAATTACTTGCGTAACTCTTTTCCATTCCATAAAGTGTAATTCATCGTCCATGTGAAGTGTGATTTCAGCCGAGTGGACCCAGCTTACAGGGATTTTTTTTTCTGCCACTTATACAATATGTCCCTACCCCTGGCAATAACTTTTGGCTTACACCAATAAAACATTTGTATTACAAAACCCCCTATCTATCTAAATACGTTAAATCCTACATGTTTACTAGATTTATTCACCATACAGTTTCATTTTTAAAATTTTCAAAATTTATAATCTCATTCAAGAATTTTCATATATATATATAAAAAAAAGACAATTAGAAGCACCCCTAGCTAAACACCTTGAGTATGATTTGCAATAGGTTACCCCGGAGTTCTATTTCTCCACTATGTTATCCATAAAAAAAAAAAACTCTTACAGAGAATGAATCCTTTAAAATTCAATCACTATGGGCCATGTGGGTTTTGATTTGAATTTAACTACTCAACAACAAAAGGGGGTTTCGAACCTTAGACCCTTTACATACCAAAAAAAAAAAAAAAAACTTTTAGCTACTGAGCCACTACGCCCAGGTGAACTAGACAACATAACTTTCTAACTAATACTCAACAATATAGACACACTATACCCACCATGTAGTTTTTTTTTTTTTATTCCCAGTTATCAATCATCACTAAACAACTGAACTCTCTCTCTCTCTCTCATAATTCACATAATTCTCTCACTATCAACTCTCCCCCCCCTTTCATCACAAGAGAGAGAAAAGGAGGGGAGGAAATACACCCACAACAACAACCTGAAGGACACCGTGATAGACAAAAAAAAAAAAAAAAAAAAAAAAAAAACACACACACACACACACACACAAAACACACACACAAACACACAACTAATGACAAAAATGCTGGCCACAAGACAAATTTTCAACACCCACCCACCGACCACCAAATAACCCTATTATTCACTACTTGCTAAGTTTAGCGTTGACGTAAACTATGGTAATTTTATAGAACAGAGGCTTTGTCGATTATTTGGCTGATATTATTTTTTCATAGTATATAAATAGCTAAGAAACAATAATATTATAGTCCCTGTTCGGGCGCTAAAATGTAACGTTTAATTCGGGACGGCAGCAAAATAGTTTTTGTCGCACGATTAAATTAGTTACATTTACATTTATCTCTAAATGTTTCCCTGATAGGCTCAGCGACTCCAGGGCCCATTAAACAAAAATGTTAAAATTTTAACGAAATATTTACTCTACAAGTGGATGCATCGAACAATGGATTGGTAGCTGCCTTAACACAGAGCAGTAATGGTCGTGAAAAAGTCATTGCCTATGGTAGTCAACTTCATTCTCAAGCTGAATTAAAATACACAGTCACTGAAAAAGAGTGCCTTGCCTTAGTGTGGGAAGTAAACAAATTTAACCCTACTTAGAAGGCTATAACTTTACAGTGATAACCGACCACCAGGCTTTAAAGTGGTTAATGAATTTGGAGAAACCGTCTGGACGTCTGGCGCGTTGGGTCCTTGAGCTCCAACAGCACAAATTTTAGATACGGTATCGAAAAGGCTCATTGAACTACGTCGCAGACGCCCTCTCCCGATTTCCTCTGCAGTCTGATGCGAATCCTTGTAGTGATGAAATCACACACCCTCTCAACTACGATAGTGCCATTGTGACGTCTAAAGAGAGAAATAATGACGACTTACATCTTATTAAAGACATGAAGA
This sequence comes from Stictocephala bisonia, assembly GCA_035578905.1. Taxonomy (NCBI): domain Eukaryota; kingdom Metazoa; phylum Arthropoda; class Insecta; order Hemiptera; family Membracidae; genus Stictocephala; species Stictocephala bisonia. The sequence continues at coordinate 45,822 of JAQJVL010000815.1, forward strand.
AACAACCTCGTCTTCATGGTGGAAGAAGAAATTCGATCAAGTCCAGAAAAACCCTAAAATATGCAGAGCATTTCATACGAAACAATCAACTTTACCGGATTATAGGAAGTAAAATTGAACTCGATACTGATCCGACATCTGTTAGTAAGTTCTGCGTACTACTTTCACCTCCTATAGTGTGCATGTCCAACTACTATTCTCAGAAAACGCTATTGGCTGACATTTTGAGTTCTTCTCATAAAGTCTATATTAGTTACTAAGATCAGACAATCTCTGACACCGGATTGCTGTGCCACATAAATTTTACAAAAATTAATCCACTTTGTCCCATTTACACCACAGTCTACTTGTAAAGAAGTTCTATTTATGCAATAATAAAACTATCATAATACAAAGTAAACCATAGTTGGAGAAATAAATAAATATACGATGGGATGTTTACTTGTTTGTCTAGCCTCTTCTTACAATACAAGTTGCTACAAATAGCTCACCCACTTTCTTCTCAAAAGTGATTGTAATAAACATCATTCTTTTTGTATGTAAACAAGGTAAAAAAGACCTTTGGATTCCCTTTTGACATAACCTGACTGTTTTCAACAGATTTTTATTTTTAATCTTATATATGTAATTTAATTTACTTTTTTTATGAATTCCCTGCAATAATTATAGCTCAAATCACATATACTCTATCAATGGAAATGCCCTTGCTTTATTATGAGGCGTAAAATTTAATGGTGATTGTAGGTATTGGAATATTTTTACGTTTACACATCTCAACGAGTACGTTTCATTCTCTTTCAAGCCTATTTTTGTGTAACGTTTGTACTTACTAAAACTAAATAATTTAAAGATCAACTATTAATAGATCAGTTTCTCATATTTCTCTGGTCATACTGAAATATTAAATTAAAATATTTGAAAATATATTATAATCAAATACTTAGGTATAATAAAAAGGTTTTACTAAAGTTTCATCTTTCAAAATTGTATTCCCTTTAATGCAGACTGTAAAAGTGCTTTATTAAATCAGTAAAACCTCCTGTACATCAATATATCGTTGAATTAATGGGGTTGATAAGAGGGGTAGTGGTGAATGTATTAGTATTGTTCTATACAGTTTTATTTAGTTAATGACATTTCTGTATTGAATATTCCTAGTAATTTTTTTTTTTTTAATTATATATTTATGTAGATAACATACAGGAACGATGCCATTTGTATACTATGAGTAACCAATACAACAGTGAACATTTGATTATTAATAAGTTTGAGGAAAATAAATGAAAAGTGAGTAAGTTAGGAGTAACTTTAAGGTTTAAAAAATCATACTATACGATCGTGTAAACTTTAATAGCATAAATAAAGGTTGAAATATAAATTGATGTAAATCCTATCCATAATATTGAAAGATTGAGTCATCTCTTATACGATTCAAATAGACTGGGCATTAAACTCTGGAGATAATTGGATAGTGATAGAACCATATGAGAAGGGACAAATGAACACATCACATGATTGTCTATTATCTATATGAATCGTTATGAATAAAATACTATACTGCCATTTTCAGATGTCTTCTGGCTTTCAAGCTATGTATGTTAGGCATGAAGGGCAAACGTTTCATACATGTTTGGACTGACTTCTACAGGTTAACTAAATTGTCACCAGAGTATCTAGGTAGAAAACAATCAGATCAAACTACTTACAACCCTCTTAGGAAATGTGTGCTTTTTTTTGTTATCAATTTACCCTTCTTATTTAGTTGTTTGACCTTGTAAAAGGGCATTGCAAAATGGATGAATTGTTATTAATTAATGCTTAATAAATACAGCCTAAAACATGAAGGTTAGGTTTTTGTAGTTATTAATTAATTTTTACACATTAATCATCATGAAATTAAATAAGTAACCACTTGGAAAAAATAATATTAGAAGAATAAATGCATCACATAAATGTTATTTATTGTAAACATTGTAACCTAATATGTGCAACAAAATTGTATGATGATAAAAAAATAATTATCAAAAGGCAATAATATAAGAAAATATTATTTTTAATTAACTGGCAAAAGCTATAAATTTGAAAAGTTAATATAACTATACGAGGTATATTAAATAGAAAATATCTTATAAAAACAAATAGACCCCTAAAATATACAAAATATTAGAAACGCTTACTAAATATAATCAAATATAGATTTGTCGTTAGAAGTAGTCGTCTTTTTAACAGGCTAATTAGGCTAATGAGACCCTTCAGTATGTGTTCAGCCAAACCAAGCATTTTAATGATAATTTCTTACATATATTCTAATTCCTGCATAGTAAATCTGCATTTCCAGTCTGTAGCAGTACTTTTTTTAACATTTCATTGCAATGTTTACGATAATGTATTATTTATAATTTCTGTAACACATTGTTATTATATTTTTAATTACGGTTACTTTTTGATATTAGAGATGATTATTTTTGGAAGTCATTCATTTACTAACCAAAATTACCCTTATAGTTATTTTTTAATACTAAAAATAATTAATAAAAACTTTTAAAAGATGAGCAAGTTAATAAATATTTTTCACAGTATTGTATCTCAAATGTATCCTGGGTTAGATTACCCCTCTTTGACTAAAAAGTCTATTTATCGCACTGGAGAAAAAATAACAACTAAAAAACAAAAATGTTATCTTAACAAATTACAAAAGTGATTTTTAGAAAAGTTATATTAACTAGTTCAGTGATGATATTTCTTCTAAACTTTCAACGATTTTCATCGATAGTATATCTTCAGATTCATTGGTTTTAGATTAAGTTCAAGGGAAAAGATTTTTATTGTAATTAAAGAGTTGACATCTTTTTTATTTAGTTAAGTACAGCATATCATATTCCATTTAAGTAAGTATTGTTTATAAATTTCACATATTTAACAATATCAAAGTACTGTATTAAAGTGAATATAGTTATTTTACTTTCTATGTCCCGTTTTAAATATACGCGAATGAAGTACAGTAATACCCTTGATTATATACACCTACAATAGATAAACCATCTAAAAGGAATATTTGTGGCAGTAATTTTGTTAGTTAGTGTGACCCACAACCACAGCTGTTTTAAACTGCATTACATTTACATGGAGCTACACTAGTGCTCCACAATAGACCACAAAAACAGCTGATATTTTGAGATTAAAAATTTAACCTTGGATGGGAAATCTATTTGTGTATAAAATCAATGGTAATACTATGTCAATAAATATATATGACACATCATAATCTAGCTTGTTTTTAATCTGCGGTAGTAATTTCCTTTAATAATTAGATACTATTTAGTTGTACGATGCTTAGTGACTAACAAGTGATTAAAATGAGAAACAGTAGACAAAAATATGGTTTAAGAAGCACTGGGGATAAGGTGGTTACGAGTGCTACAAATAGTGTACTACTGAAATCAGAACATGGTGAGGGTGGGGAAGCGCTGTTCATACATAACAAAGGTTATGGAACATTACGTTCACTGGCCCAAGTAATGGTCTTGTAAACCATCCCTCAGCTTTCATGCACATGCTGAGACGGACTTTGTCTTAACTTGTGATTTATTAACTTTTCCTGTTGTATAAAATTTTAAACAGTAAAGTTCATAAATGGTTTAACAAAAATAAAGTAGATTCATAATATATCGAGTTACATTGATGTAGTCTAGATATATGTGATATAACGGCTTAGCATGTATAGAAGAGCCACAGTATATATCGAACTACATAGTTCTCCTAGTCATAGTTGATATCGAAGGTATCTAATATAATCTAACATAAAAATAATTAGTTTATTATAACAACTTGAGGATTTTTTAACATTTATGTGACGTTTATTTGTTGTAAATAATATACTGACTCTATATGACTATATTGTTAATACTCTTTACAATAAATGCAATTTAGTTCTAGCTGCTATGATGGAATTACAGAATATAAAATTGAAACAGTAGTAAAAGTATTTACAATCTATAATAACATTAGATCGAATATCAGTGGGTTTAATAAAACTATCCTTTTTCATTTAATCAATCAACAAACTTTATATTAAGAATTATTTTGTTCCTACAGTCTAGGCAACTTAAAATAACTGTCAAACTTTTCCCTTTTGAAATAAACATTTCAAACTTTTAAAATAAACATATTTTTGTCAATATTGAACTTTCGCTTTTAATAAGGAAGTTAATAAGAAATTTATAATTATAGAATATCTAAATACAAATTGGTTTAAAATTATATCTCTCTCAGAATACTTCACTTAATTGTCCTTCTAATATAAACGTAAAAGTACAGTTATCATTTTAAGCATTTCCATGTTCAGCCACAAGACCAACCAAACCACATGGACAACAATTGTTTTATAGGTATTGACGTAAGAAGAGGCTAACATCACATTTATTACTACAACGTAAATTAAGTCTTAAGCAGTTTTAATCACACAACGAGGAATCATCTATTAGCAGTGTTAGTGGACACCAGTTAGTGGCCCACTAGCACTAGTGGAATATCTACAGTGGGGGTCAAAGAACATTCTCTTCCATGATGTGCAACACAGATGTTTTAGAAATAAAAGTTCTGTGACTTATATTATGTAAAGAATATAGTCTACTTTGATCTAAGTAATTAGTGAATACAAAATATTTACGTTGAATTATTTTGTACTTCATCACGTGGCCATTTCTGATAAATAATATAATTATTTACTTCGAAACTGATTTCAATGGTATTTTATAATGTTTTTTGTAAGGTTTATATGTAAGAGCCTATAATATAGATAAAGGCAATGGTAGTTTCAAATTAAAATAGGTAAATGGGTCAGTGGGACATAAAGAGAATCAGACTGTTCCTGGTGAGTGATGGAGTGAGAACCTCCATTTGATGAGTAGTGACAGTGTAACAGTGCTTTTATACTGGTTATGTAAGATCTACTGTTATTTTTGTCAAATTATTTGAAATAATACCCTATGATATTTCTATCAATTACTAAACCTATTTTCTGAGAGTTACAAAACATATTTTTAAATTATTAAGTATATGGTTTGACCAACATTTTGATCAAGTTTGCCAACATTTTAGGTAGTAACAAGAAAAGATATTATGTATTATAAATTTAATGTAAATAATACTAGTTAAAAACTAAACTAATATTTCTAATGTAAATAAAATTGTAATATAAGTGAATCTTCTATTTCCATACCTTGACTTATTTATCTATGACTGTATTGGACTTAAGCAACTACATGTGACAGCTTTGGTACACCACGTAATTATTTCAATATTTTATTTGGCATGTGACTTTAATGTATTTAAAAAATGTTTAATTGAAAAGAATGAATCGTAAATACAGTTTATATCGGAATTGTTAAACAAAGTCCAACTTAACCCTTAATTTGCATCGCAGCGTAATTACGCCTACCTTGACCCGCCCGAAAGAAACGTTGTTATAATAGATACCTGATAAGTACGGCAGTATTTTTGGTATCTACGGAAACTATATAAGACGGTGAAAACAAATATACGTATCATTCATAGGTTGTTTGGTGTTCCATACATTATACGGCTTTGTGAACATTTCCAACTTAAAGGCCAACGGACTACGGCCAGTTCGGCCATATTTCCTGATTGCTCCGTTGGCTTGGAAATCTCGCTATTGTACATAATGAGTTATTAATATTGCTAATTAGCCTACTAAAGTAGGCTTTCAATGAGTGTATTTATATGATAGAGCATGTTCTTAGCTAAGTGCAAGTACAGAAACATTGTTCAGTGTTGATATAAGCTTTGTATCATAATTTGTAACATTATCTTTACCATGGTAATAAATTTTTATTTTTCTGTTTTGGTTGCAATTATACATTTATAGTAAATTTATTTATGCTTATATTATATATAATGCGTATGTTTTATAATACTACATACAATTTAGAACATTTATGCTATCTCAAATATCATATTTCATTATCAAAAAATTGCTTCTACGTGGTACCCCTCTCCTTTTCGCGAGTAAAAAAGAAACATTTTTTAAAATGTCACATTCCTAGAAAAACAAAATTAATTTTGTTTGTCATGTTTAATACATTATATGATAGCCTGTATCCTTGTGAAAAAATGGACACAACATATTTTTATTATAATTTACTGTTTGCTTGTGAATTGGCAATCATCGTCTAAAAAGATTGCATACCCCATCGAAGGTTAAAAAGTAGTAATGTTAGTGATTCAAAACTATTTTCGTTGAAATATAGTACTTTATTTTGTTGACATTCCTGATACATAATAATAGTATAATTTATTGCTGCAATTTATTTCAATATATGTTTTATGACTTTTGCGTGTAATATTTATTTTTATGTTACGATACTAATACTAAATAAGAAGAATTTAAATAATTAATTACATATATGTATGTAGTGATCACAGTAGTGGTAAAGATTAGTGTTAACAAGAATTCATTGAATAATTTAATTACTTTCAGTTATGATAAATAAACTATGTATACGTATCTAGTTTATTTATATGAACATAAACTTCAAAAAAATAATTAAATAACATCATTATTATAATTGGATCAATAAGGGTTAAGTAATAAATAAAGAAAATATAGTTGGCATAGCGTACAAAAAGGAGAACATTTTAATTACTCTAACGACATTCTACAAGTTAATAATAAACGTATATTGTTAAGCGTATTATTGTATTACATATGGATTAATTTTACAGCGTATTTTTTTTAAAGAGCAAAGGGACGTCTTCATCTTGAACATTTTACATTTCAATCGTTTGTTACTATTGTGCAACATTAGAACAAAAGCATTGACCAACTATTATGTTACATATGACACATGAATTCGATACTAAATCGGATATAGTAATATGTAACGTGAGTAAGTTAATTAACGAGATGTGTGAATGTAATTTAAATTTAAAATGGCTCAAATTAAAAATAATGCGTCTACAAGATGACGGTTTGGTACGAAGGAAATGCCCGAAGAAATACATTACAAATATTTTACTGCCTCGCATTTAAAATTGAACCGTATATATAAAATGATTGGATGCTTAGAAGAAAGAAGTAATCATTGTACGCTTATGATTAGGTAGAAGGGATCAACATCGTACGTGTTTTGGTGGGTGGTGGGTCAGTAACAATGTACGTATATGGGTAAGTAAGAGAGAGTTTTTACTTCAGTACGTATTTTGGTTGGTTTTTGGTCTTTAACAACATATGTGGGAGGGTCACTACACAAATAACTTGTTGTTGGTTTACTGGCAAACTGAAAGTCTGACACAAAATTACTGTTATTTGGAATTTTTAACAGAATCGTAATTCTTCTTTATTATTGATTATTGTCATTACTAAACTAAAGTATTACTTATTGTAATTTATTACAAGATATACCTACTGAATTCAAAATAGACATGTGGACAGTTTTATTTAATTTTTCAATGTTATTCGGCCATTAATAACAGACCCTTAATGAAGTTAAATAGAAAACAGTCGGCTACTGAAGTTAAAACAATTCAGTCCCCAGTTTTCAGTAGCCGTAGTTGGTAGATCAAACCATTTGCCAAGGGATTTTAGTTAATTAGTATGATGACATCCTCAGCCCATAAGGGTTAGTTTTGCTAATCATAGAGAATTAGAATTTACTATCTTAATTATAACCACTTTATTAACTATAATTAAAAAATATTACTAAAAAACATTTCGGAATTTTACTGTCAGCTTTATAGTTTACAGGTTTTAGCTTAAAAATGTCAGGATTTAGCTATAATTATTTATGTTGTGCCTGTATGTGCATTTATTCTACGAAATGCATAACACTCTTTTCAAGTCTTTCCAGGTCTTATCAAAATGCAAAGCATTATTTATACTTACTTGTGTTTATACAGGGTTGGGCAAAAGTCTGGAATATATTTATTAATTTCAAAACCATTGAAAGGAATGTAATGAAACTTTGCAGTTATGTACATGTCCCTGTACCAAACATTTAGACATATTTTATTTGTTTTTCGCATAGCCAGGTGATGGTCCATGAAGGAAGTCTTAAACATTTTAAATGTAAGCCTACCTCGAGTTATACCTCATTTTAAAGGTCTTGTTTGTAAAATACAAAAGTGCCAATTTGAGGGCAAAAGGATCACCCATTCACAAATTATAGCGATTCAAAGAATTTAATATCATATTTATATTAATACATCACTGTTGTTTTCAGGGTGTAAAGTCTAAATTACGTACATGTGTATTTAATTACCTTATTGTTACGAGATATTATTATCCTTTTATAATACTAGAGGTTTCGATACTCCGTTGGGACCCTCCTCAGGTGATTTAAGAAATAAGAGTTACCTGAATTTATTCATCTTTTTTACTATTTAAAAATATTTATTCATTATTTTGCCTCTGGAATTGGTAGGTATAATAGTATGGTACACAAACTATTATCCATATCACTGACAGATGACAATTACAACTTTGAATAAGACAAAATAAAATGCACAGTGGTCACAAATGTCTGTAAAAACTCTATTGTCGATAGAATAGTTAATAAACAGAAAAATAAGCCCTTGATAAAAACAACAACAAATTAAAAGTAGAATTCCACAATATTCTGCAATACTCTTTGGAACATGATATAAAGCCCAATTGCATAACGTTGGCCTCTAAAACATGAAATAAAATTGGAAAAGCCTAAATAAACTTAAACCAACTAACATATAAGCTCACTTGCTCAGACTGCTCTAATTATTAAATAGGCCAAACAGGAAGGTCATTTAAAAGGCGCTTCACCCAACATCTACTTAAACAGTAATCTTAAACTTAAACCGATAAAAATAAAAATAAAAGCTTGTTAAATTCTAAACTCTTCGCAGATAGTTTTGATGCCAATACAGAAATACTTTATATCTGTAAAAAAAACCGCATGCTAGATACGCTCGATGAGTTTGAAATCTATAAAGGCACTAAAAATTATCGATATAATATGCTTAACGAAAAACTTAATTACGGATCAAACAAACTCTTCCATACTTTACTCATGCGATTTGATAGGAAAGCTCTTAGCAGCACCGGTCTACAAGTAACAGCTGACGGACGCAGTGGCGTAGGATAAACAAAAGTTAGTCAACCAGTTCTAGTGACATGTACTGGCCACTATAATAGTCCATACAATGTTTAACCTTGGTTTTATTTTAAATGTTTATGTGTCATTAAAAAGTAAATATGTTTAAGTGTGAAGAAGACTATATTCCATGTCAAGGAATAAACATACGGTCTATTGATCTGATAATAATATCGTGCAAGCTGAACTATCGTCATCCATTAACACAATAAAGAATTCTGATGTTAAAGGTTCGTGAGCCTACTATTATTTAATTAAAAAATAGAAAAAAAATTTCACTGAGAACACACGACACACATATTTATACGTATAAGCAAACCAAAACTAAGATGCATGCGTGTATTGACTAAAAAAAAAAAAAAAAAACTACGTAAATGTGAAAAATTACAAATGTTTTTGTGTAACATTATTTTGTGTGTATAAGAATAATGATTTCACTTTAAGATTTACGGTTACACTTCAACGCGTTTTCCTGAAGATTGCCATACTGATAAGAAATGTACGAGTTTTATATAGTTTAATATTACTTTAGCTTAGGAAATGTTGACTAACGCGTGTTTTCATTGTGTTAAATAAACCTGTATTGACTTTCAGATAGGGAATTCCCTTACGTATTTATATCTCCCATAGGTTGGCAACATTGTATGTTTTTACAACTATTTACTAATTATTGTTACTTCCAGTAGCTCATGTTAACAGTAATCACATGTAAATTCCCTTTCACTTATATATCTTCACTTCGTTGTTACGTGTGTCCTGAAAATTTTATGTGAACCCTTCTATTTAAATGCTTCGGGAATTTCTAGCAGACGTTCAGAGGAACAATATTAAGTTACAGTATCCCATACGAACACCTCCACAGAAATGTTCCTGACCTGGCGTATTTAAGGAATGTTCTAAGGATTCCAACTATTGCAACGCCTTTCTAACTAAACTCTCAGGGGTTACGCAACACTAACAAATTTCTTTTCTCTCTGCAGTGACTGAAAGTAAATATTTATTTAAATATAATTATAAAGAATATTGTTCAATTATTTCCTTTGAAAAATGCATAATATTCGTTTGTTATAAATGATTAACTTGAAAGTAATTACAAAAATTATTCCAGTAATTAGTAAAACGTGTTTATTAATAATTTAACTAAATAAATCAGAAGCAAAGTGATAAATGTTTATAAAAGACATTTCTTTTATATAATTTTTATTTATTTTTGCGTAGTTTATATGAAGAATATTTTTTATATACACTTTTAAAACTATAATATTGTTATCATATTATGTCAATTTTGTGTGATTAGAATGATTTACTAGCTATTAAAAGTATAAAGATATTTTGTTTTATTAAGTTTATAAATAGTATAATTAGCTTAATTCATGATTAAAACCATCACACAATACAGGTAAGAAGGTGGTAAACATTTTATATGTAATATAATCTATATCATTTGAATATTAACTACTTTTTCATATATTCTCATTATATTAACAGGTAAATATTACTTGGCACGTTGCTTGCTAAAGTATAGGGTAAAATTATATTAAGGCAGAATAATTTTAAAAGAAGGTGCTTTAAATTTTAAAAATTCTTTATTTTTTATACGAGACCGTTAAGATGGCTTCTAAAATGTAATTGATTGTAATGATATGTATAAATTGTATTAAACAGCATCATGTAATTGTATCAAATTGTTAGTTGCCATTCAATCAGATAGGCATTAAATCTTAATTAGTTTAATGATACTCAAACATATTTTATTCGCATATACGTTTCAATTAAATAAACATACATTTAAGGTATAGTAAAAAAAAATTGAGAGTATAATGTAAGATTCCTAATAACATTTATATACTTTTAATTTGATTCAAGTAAAAATATTACATAACGTAATGAATTTATTGCTTCTGGAACAGTAATATTAGGAAAAATAAAATTTTACTAAAATGATAATTTCAATTATATTAAATATGAAAACAATATAGTTGGTGTATTATTTTTTTTTTGTTTTTATTTTAAATATTGGTTCAAACTATCCATATAATCTAAATGTGTTAGTTATACTTAGACTTTTTTATGTAATAATAATATACAATAATTTTTTTGTTAAGTATATCTTAAATATTAGGTTTATTTAATTTCAAAAAGATAAGTTTTTTTAGAAAAAAGGATAATTTAGAAAATTACCAAATTTATATTTATAGAATGTTACTGTTATCCCTTGAAAATGCTAAAATAGTAATTGAGAATATGAAATAAATTGACAGATTCATGTAATAAAAAATCGAATACTCTTAATTGTATTTTAATTTTATGAACGGATTTTATTGAAATAAGTATAGTATTTATACCTATACTTGGTCTATGGCAGTTGGTTTGGGCAGACAGACTTACTAGACACAGCTTTTTAAAATGTAAGAAGAATAAACTAACGTATATTGTAAGATACATTAGACAAAGAAAACTGGAATATATATAAAGCTGATGATGTAAAAAGTGGATTTCAATAGCTAATTAACAACTTTAAAATAATTTATAATATTTAAACTGATATAATATTAAATCGGGGAAAACGTACTATAGCAAATGTTGTACTAAGTCAACACTGAAGGAATGAATACACCCAGAAATACTTAATTTTTAATATTTTTAAAATTTAATTTCCTTATATTCTAATATAAAATTTGTTTTGCCCTCAATAGGTCAAAGATGACCAATAATAACTATAAACAAATTAATAGAAAAAGATTTACAAATAGAGATAAATATTTAATATACCAAATTATGTTTATAATAGAACCAAATGTGGTATGCGATGGGCTTCTTTGGTAAATAAACAATCCGGCAAATGTTACATAATCATAACTTTATGTTTACATTGCATACGTTTTGCACCAGAATATATTCTTCAGCGTGTGGCAGCACTGCGCCCCCCCCCCCCACTCGTATAGTCGAGGTTGAGCTGCACAGCTGTTAAGTAAAAATTCTAGTTGTAAACAAACATGAACCTGAACACACTTTAAGTCAAGACATCAAAAGGTAGACAATAATTATTGAAAGTAGTAATTATACAAAAATAATAGTAAATTCGAATGCATATACTCTTTCCTTAATTCATTTTGTAACTTGCGTTTATATCTAACACAACTCTCAATGTACATTAACTATAAGTGCGTTGAAACCATCTACTTGTATTTTTACGTCTAACAACGCTGTGTAATAAACTAATGTATTTTTAAAGATGTTTTCTCATTGGTGTAATTGATTTTTAATGTTTACAAACACATTTTCACTCTTTAACACATTCAGTGTTTGTGGTATTTACTGGTGTAAAAACAGCGAAGAAAACTACCGTCAACTATAATTTAATATAACTAAGGTAACACCACAAAATATTAAGTCTATAGTATAAAACATATATGTGAATAAATCACCAGAAGTAGAACTAATGATGATAAAACATATTAAAGGTGTTGTAAGCAACATATAATATCGTACTAATTAACCTAGAACGCCATCTAATTAACAAACCAGTGTCACAAGATATTTTCACGAAATGCACATGTAAGGGGCTTTTTAAAAGGCTTTATTTATTTATAAACCTCAGTTATAAGGCCTATTTATAAAAATAAATCTAAGAAATAATATCAGAATTATTTCCGAATAGCAATACTACGTTATATAGGAAAGACAATAGAAAAATGTGTGTTGGTATCGCTGAAAAAATATCTGGCAGAAAATAATATTCTAAGTAAGAAACAGTATGGATCTAGGAAAAACAAAGCAGCACAATAAAGGTCTCGGAAGAGTTTACTTGCTCTGCTAATAATATAATGAACAATAGATGTCGTGGACTAATTTCTCCTAAGCTTTTGATGTTGCAAAATACAATCATACAGTGTCCGATTTACTTAAAATAGGGGTTAGATGTCCCTAATTAAACTGGTTCAGAAGCTATTTAGAAAATATTAAGTTAATGGTGAAAGCTCTAAGCACAATGAGTGATGAAAAGTGCATCAAATCTGGGGTTCCCCAAGGAAGCCAAATAGATCTGATTTTATTATAATATCCCCTAATTAAATATTACATAAACATAAATTATCATGTATTTTTGATAATACAGATGATGTGCTATTGTGGCCTGAACATAAATTTAAAAATATCTAAAGCATTTTTACAAAATTATTTTAGTACTTCTACCAAATGGGATCATGATAAAGGCTTAATTATAACCTCCAATAAAACTTACCTCATGCATGTGCCCTAAAAATATGAAAAACCCAAAAGGCCATCGACATTAAATACCATACATTTGAATGTTTATGGGCTTAGGCAGTGTCATTGCAAATACGTAACAATTGTATAAAAGGTTAAATACATAGGTATTACTGTAGACATAAAACTTACTTAGAAAGATCATATACATACACTCAATAAAAGACTTAGACCGTGTGTTATCATGATAGACGGACTATAAAACAAACTTAGTGCAGCAGTAAAACACACTGTACACAAATCGAGTTTACTATGAGATATTGAATTACAATATGGGAAACTGCAGCAGAAACTCATATTACGTTATTAGGAATTTTCTAAACAAAAAAGTTTAAAAACGCTATATAAAAATCATATTAGATTAGGCCTGGTCACAGTGGGTAAAAATCAGTAATACAGTGTTATGGGAGAACTTTCTCTTAAGGAGCATTACATGTTTTTAACACTACTAGAGTGTTCTCTACAAACGAGTTTAAAATAAGAAACACAAAGAGAAATGTTGTAAAATACCCTACACCTATCCCTAGAACAGTACACGGAGAAATATTACCTAACTATATTGTTCATTATTTGTATAGTATGTTGCCTAATGAGATTGAAAACCTTAAACATTGCAAGGTTTTCAAAAAGCTAGTCATAATTGGCAAATACAGGAATAAATAGACCTAACGAATGATTGGAGTACTGCAATGATTTCTATACTAAGCTACCTGAGTGATAAGTTGGAGGTGCAGTCACATTTAGTTCTAGTTTTTCTCACACTAGGCCATATACACTCGATCGTTTTTCCCACTCTTTCTCTCTCATATTATCATAATAACAGAACCATTCACGGGAGTGAGAACCTTTCCGAAACTGCACCCCGGTCCATAACACTGTACTGTATGGGTGGGTGGCTGGGTCAATAACAATGTACGTGTATGGGTAGGTGGGTGGGTCAATACCACTGTATTTTTATGGGTGGGCAGATGTGAATTGTGAATGAATTGGGACAGTTCTGAACTGAATTGGGACAAACCCATTCTCATAAAAGCATAATTTCTCCCTTGAAATTGGGGGTAGTTTTCGAAACCTCTAAGATTAACGTAGTATTTAAAAGTAGAGTTAGTGAGATAGTTATCATATATGCATCAAGGAAAAAAGTAAGATGACCTTATTTGATGGGGGGTTTTAAAGGCATACAGTTCGTGCCTAAATACACTGAAAAAAAAAGATATAGAGATCGTTCATGGTATGTAGATAATATTTGGATATTTCTAATGATTTGAGTGTTTGAGAAACAAACAAGATGTTTCAACAAGTATAACAAACTCCTGCTTCTTCAGGCGTACTTACTAACTTATCCTACATCTAGATTAGTAAGTTCACCTGAAGACGGCTGAGTTTGTTATAGCTGTCAAAACGTTGTGTTTGTTTTTAAACACTCAAAGCATTGGAAATATCCAAATATTATTTACATAACATATTCATTATTAACCACATAATATCCTGCAATTCTTAACAATCGCTGCACTATCTCACATCAATGTAAAACAGCACAAAATCACTTGAAATTATTTTTTACAGTAATTTAACTTTACTCAAGCATGTTTATTCGGGTTATTTCATATATTTTATTCTACAATTATAATTAATTAGGCCTATGACAAACATCACTTCGTGTGCCGAAAAATAACTTTTACCAAAATAATACAGCCTAGATAGACACTGACCTTGAAATGAGCAATGTTCCAGGAATAGAAAATTAACCCTTGAAATACACTACTCTGATCAAATAAATTTACAGATTACACTTAAAATCAGATTCAAAAAACACATAGTATGTTCAGGAATTAAAGTCCAGTAAAAAAACATGCTAAGGTTATGTCACTTTGTAACGTACATGCAAGTACAACATTAAATAACGATCACTGCCAAACCGAGTGTTGTAGAGGCATTCTTGAATATTCAGGATAACTTTAATTCGGAATACTTTGACTATCGAGATTAAAATTATATATAAACTTACTATATTGCTCTGTTATTTGAACAATTGCCATTATAACGCACAGTTACGTCAAATAATAAGCTGCAATTTTTATTTCAAATCCTGACCTAAATCATCCACTATTAAAAACTATTTAAAAAAATTATAAAAGAAAATTTCATTTTCATTTTTGTATCACGTTTTATATTTTATTTTTCTATAGTACCTCGCCCATTAGTTTCACATAACTTGCTGAGACCTAGTTTTTGTATGCAAATAAGTGGGAAATAAATAAATAAAAAATGAACAACAACTAAAACATAGCTCTAATGAGAAAATTGTACAGGTCTCTTTGTAATAAAACTAATAATGTTAAATAAATTTAAATTACATTGTACTACAAACGTTATATAAATAAATAAAAGAAGACAATCAGCCTAAAGGATATAATATAATAAAGAATTTTGAATAAATTGTGAAATATTATTGACCTACTATTATGTAAAAGTAAGCATTGTTTATTAATAATTCCAGTATCACTAATTGATTTATGTTTTATTTACATAATAAATAGTAGGTTAAGTTACTAATAAAGTTAAGTATTCTAATTGTTTGTTATGGTTTGGACAATTAAAAATATACTATAACAGTACAAAATGACATTTTGTTTGTTTGACATATTTAGGTTATCTGAGATAAAGTAGACTCAAATATTACAAATTTTATATAATTTTAAAGTAGGCTATATTGATACATCACACTGATGTATTTTGAAAAAATATACTGTTAAAATCTTATATATATATATATATATATTTATATATTATTTCACAAAAAGATACATAATATATTATCAGATAGGACAAAATAGTATGTGTGAATAAATTAATTTATATAGTTTTATTGCACATTCATTCGTTTAAAAATAATAAATAAACTGTAATAGCTGCTTGTAAATGCAAAGATGCTTCTTTTAAATCCATTGTTACTGTATAATTACTTTTCAACTCTGACAAAGTGTACTTTTCGGAACTCATTCGTTTCAGAGCTACACTTGAAGAACTTTTCACCGACACCGTTTTGGTAACTTTGATCTTTGACGACTTCTTTAATGTCTTCTCTTTAGAAACTACTTCGTTGTTTTAGAACAGAAAATAGCACACAAATGTAATGAAAAAAGTAAATGTTAGGCTATAGCCCATTGAAAATAACCTATTAGTTTGTTGGAAGATAATTGTATAGGCCTACAGAACTGATTTGTTAAAATAAAAATTTCTTCAATTATACATTTATAATAATTTTACGGTATTAAATAAATAAAAAATAACTTGAACGACACTAAAAGCAACAACTAAACTATGAATACAACATAAGACATGTCTTTAATTGTATTTATTTTTTAAATACATTTATTAAAAATCAGTTTATTTTATTTAATTCAGTGAACGATTTATTATTTTTAATATAAAAAAAATTCTATCTCATTTATTTAACGATGTAAGTTTTTCATAAACATTCAAAAATAATTCATACGATATTTAAAAAAGGGATTTTATTTTGCAGAAGACAAGTTTATTTGTATTGTTACGAATTATAACAAATAAATGGCACGTAGCCCAGGTAATTGCACACCTACTTTTCCTAGGATGATCCATTTACTCTCAGATGGTGCTATAGTGTGACTTAGTGTACCTATGGGTGGGAGCGAGAACCTTTCTGAAACTGCAACCAGAATAATCTAGATCAACCTTCCAGAACAATTTGTATTGTACAGTAGCTTCAAAACCTTCTAGACGAACGATGCTTTAATAAAGGTAACCTTCAGATAGTAATAGTGGCAGCATGAGTTTTTGGACTTCGGCCCAAAAAGGAAGTGATAGTCAGCTGACATTGTGTTACAGTGACAGTGTTACATAGTGTGGAGAATATTTTGTGAATATATCTTCGAGTGTTATTGACTAATGTAAATTTTAGTAAAATAATTTTCGATTCACAAATAACGTCAGTCCAATAATATAAAACTGTCCAATGTGTAATTTAGTTATTTAGTCAATTCAAATGAAAGTAACAGTTAGAAGCCAAAAAATGAGAACGCCTAATTATTATTATATTGCACCATGAGGCTCGTATAAGTATTTAATAAATCAAACTGACATTTTTGCCAAAGAAACTATAAGAATGGACTGAACTTTGAGGAACATTTATTTAATCAATTTATTACAGCACTAGAACAAACAAGGGAACAGTATATACTGTATTATTGCTCTTAAAGCAATTTGAATTTGGTCATTAATGATTATTAGGAATGTGTTAGCAAGAATATGACACAATAAATATCCAAGGCAACGTTTTAATAGATATTTTCTTAGAATATACATCAAGGTGAAAATATGTTCTTTTTTATAAATATAAGCATGGGAAATATATTGTGACGTGTTTAAGTCCTATTTTTTTAAATAATTAATTGCTATGTTGGTTTTACAAATAAGCAACACGTTATACTAAACAATTACTAAATTTATTGACTCTATAAAAATTAACTTATTATAATTAAACGGGTATTTCCTTTACTTTAAACTATTGTGAAAAGTACAATTTACTATTAGGCCTACTGTTACAATTAAACTAATCTATAATTACAATCTTCGATGGCATCAATAATTACAAATACTAATTGCAAAGTGACTTTACTAAATTCCCTTCTTTTAATTACAATTCCTAGCTCTATAAAGTGGCTTTCCTAGATTCTCTACTACCTACAGTCCAATGCTAACAGTTCACTCACAGTTTCTTCAATGTCCCTTCAGAAGTCGTCCACAAGTACCGCACTGCTCCTTCGTTGATCCCCACAACGAACCACTCACCGGTAACTTCTCCGTAGACCACTTCACTATACTCGGACACTTCACTCGCACTGTAGAACTCGCTCACTGTCACTGCAAACACCCGGCTGTAGGCTCTAGACTCACTGACTGACTGACTCGCGCTGGTACCGGGCCGTATATATCCCCTGCAGGTCTCCATCTAGAAGCTTCTTGAATTCCCCTGCCCCCGAAGTTCCGTGACAGAGCTGGCTCGTCAATCGAGAAGAATCTAGAAGTCCATTGATGAGGTAAAGGCGTTCATGCGTAAGCCATTGTGCCCCAAAGGTTGTAAACAAGCACGGCAGATGGTCAGTGACCCATCCATTACTTCCGCATCACCGGTTCCCAGGCAGAAGGCCACGCTGGATGTCACAATATAATTTTAGATTATTATGCTAGTGAGATTTTATATTCTAATAGTTTTTAAGTCTTACTTTAATCTCAAGTATAAATTCACTTACGAAAATGTTGTATTGATACCATTCATACTAATGAAATGTTTTCTGAAAACTAACGATTTTTTTAAAATCTCAACAAGATATTAACTTAGTTTAAATAATAACACTATTATAATTCCATTTTCAAATATGAAAGGATCACATTATTACATTCAAACCAAGGGTTTTCTTTTGAATAAATTGAGTCTTAGGCGAATTCATTAAGAATAAATTAATATTTTTAAATACCTTAATGAAAAATGTCTTATTGTTTCCTCTGAATTTAGAGGACTATATATTCAAATATTCTATCATATGTGACCACTATGAGGTCAGGTATATAAAAATCAGCACCAAATTACATATGTATCTAGTACACAATTTGTAAAATTAAATACTAGTTAAAATTGAATAATCATTATTTATACGATATTATATATCGTGTTTAGCAAAAATTGTGCGTGTATATTATTTTATACATAGCTAGCAAGTCACTGTAAACATTTTGTATCGATAAGGACATTCCATGACAAGGACATAAACAGAGAAAGGTTGTTATTGAAATTTATTTGTTAGCATTAGATTGTTAGTAATCGGCAGATAATCATTGGATATTACCAATGATTGAAATATTTAAAGAAACAAACAAGGTGTATTGTCAAAATGAATATGTGTATGTATTGTCATTACGTTAAATACTGCTATAAGGGGTATCATAAACACTTCTTGGCAAATATGTTGAAGTATTACATCCACTGTTTGTTTCTTTAAATTGAAGTATTGGAAATCTTAAATCATTTTTTATCAGTTAAAAGAAAGGTGTAGTTTGCTTTATTTGAATAGCGTTTTTGTTTTTACTAGTTTAAATAGGTTTTCGTTTTGGATTACTTGAAGGCATCATACTAGGAGACGAAATTTGAGATCGGTTTTGAGGTGATAAATACAAGTTCATGGTAAATTTAGAAAGATATAAGAATCATTTTCATCCCAGATTTATTATAATTTAATGTTTGTATGAAGCACTGTTAAAAATATATAAGTTACATAGTTGGATAAAGAAAATAATAGTCAGGCAGCTTATAGTATAAGATAAGGCTCCTGTTGACATGAGTATTTTATGGTCATATATATTTCAATACTGAATATTGGTTTTAGACCCATATTGATGTAATAAAACATTTACTGGTTAACAGTTTCAGCTAAAATACTTGATCAGTTCATCAAACATCAATTGAATAAGTCATGTGCTCTGTTCGACTAGAAAATTGGTTTCTGTATGCACATTTAAAAACAATATTTATGAACTAATATTTAACGTAGACATCCAATCGTAGGTCAAACAATCATAGTAAGATAGTTTTTTTTTTTTTTTTAATTTAACGTAGTTTAGATAAATATTGTAAGTTTATCATCATAGTGAGACCCGGAATCTATGTACGTGTTTTCATTGTGTTTTAGTCTTACTATGAGTGGTACCTTCTTTGACTAAAACACAGTACACAAACACTAAACACCCATTCACGTACAGTAGCAATGACCCACCCACCCATCCATTCACGTACAGTGGTAATGACACACCCACACACATATGAAAGTAATGACCCACCCACCCACCCATACACAACAGTTCAACGTGCGTGTATGGTGGGTGGGTGGGTCAGTACACCGTACATGTATGGGTGAGCGGGTGGGTCAGTATAGCGTACGTGTATGGGTGGGTGGGTGGATCAGTACACCATACTTGTATAGGTAAGCGGGTGGGTCAGTACATCGTACGTGTATTTCAGTATACCGTGCGTGTATGGGTGAGCGGGTGGGTCAGTACAGCGTATATGTATGGGTGGGAGGTACTTCAACGTAGTGTACAATACATAAGTAAATGCTATACATATTATAATTACATGAGACATCGTTGGTAAATAAATAAATAGAACGTCACACAATACTATAGAAAATTCATAAGTCAAAACATAAGGGAATCGTGTGTACTGTATGTATATTAAGACTGTAAAAGGTTGTTGAAATATGCCATTTTATTGAGGAGTACTAAACAATTATTAAAATTTAATAGCTATTTTTATGCTTTATGAAGAAACTAATGGGGATATCGATTAGTGAAAACATAAGCCAAGGTGGATGGAAGTATGTTAAATTATGATTAAACTTTTGTTGCATTAAGTATTTTAAAATAATTAAATCTGTATCTTATGATGAATACTACAAAAAAGCTCTCCTGTAAAGTAAACGATATATACGTTTCTGGCATATGTAAAATTTTACTGAGGAACTAATTTTAAACTTTAGTAAGACTAGAATATGTAGGAATGAACCATAAAATGTATTCAATCACTAAGGTAATCCATTACTACTGTATTTGGTATTACAAATAAATTACAGCCATTTATTGCTAATTTATTTTAATTACCTAATTACTAGTCACCAGACAAATAATAGACGCAAAAAAGTTTGAAATAAGTTAGAATTGGTATACCACTGTATGCGCATGGGTGGATGGTTACGACACAACTACTGTACGTTTATGGGTGAAGGATCAGTACCCTTGTAAGTCTAAGAGTGGGTAGATGGGTCAATACCACCGAACATGTTTGGGTGATCTGACAGATCAACACCACCGTACGTGTAATTTCCGGTGCAGTGTCTAAGGCTTGGATCCCCATCTGCGAAAACGATATATCACACGTAGAATAAAGATTACATACGGGCTTCTTGGGTCCAAGTGAACTGAGGGGTGACGTATTTTATTTCTTTTTAAATATTTTTTTATTTTATAGAAAGGACAAAAATAATACGATTATTCTAACTTTGTACTCTTGTGGCTTAAAATATAATGGATGGGATATAAAATATAACCAAATATTTTTTCCTCTGCTAATGCATTTTTCACGAAGAACCTGTTGGCATTAATGTTTAATACGTTTGTAAAATTCAGATTGTTCTGTGTTTGACATCTGTCAGCGATATGATTCAGACAAGCTGATTACCTTTATTTTACAACTGCGAACTGAGTTTCCCTGAAAACATTACGATGCAGAATTATATTAATTTGAAACCATTTAGTTATTTGATATTTAGATTAAATTTCTAGAAAATATAGAAAATAACTATTAATCCCCCTCTTTTTATTGTCCTTTTTGATATTTTGATAAATAAATAATATACTAAATTTAACCCTACATATTTACCTTCTCTTCTTTCATATATGTATCCCTGACATTTCTTGATATGCCTTAAAAGAAACGTAGTTTTATAATGCTCTGTTTACTTAATAGTCCTTAATATAGGGGATATCGATGAACATCATAAGGGAACATTCACTGATTCATGTTAAGTATATTTTTCCTCTAGCCACATATGGTATTTTCTTGCAGCTGAGTTAATATAATATTGGGCACAGTAATTATGCTGGAAAATTTACTGTAACTTGTTGATCAAAATGGTTGTTTTGTGTTTGAACCACAAAATTTACATAAATAAAAAAATGGTTATGCACTTTCCATAAATAAAAATTATCATTATTGTAATGAGTATCTTATAGAAGCTATTACAGCGCTATCATAGTAAGCATTCTTTAATAGTGTTTAACATCATATAGATAGGACACTTATAAAGTGACCTACTAAAATTACCTATGTATGAGAAATGATCTATACTAGGTGGAGAAAGTTACATAAAGAAGAAACCATTCTTCACTGTCTTATTTCATTTGAAAACAGTCATGAAAATCAGGATTAACGTTGTCACTCGCTAGTAGTGCAGTATTGAGCCCCGCCCATTACGTCATTAGCAGCAGTAACTATTGGTTGGTTGGTGTAGTCAATACTATCAAATTGACGATTAAACTGAATCATCATTTAGTATTAATACAACAATAAGTAATAATTTTCAAATGAACCGTTTATAAATTGTCTTCGCAGTTAGGCAAACGTTAGGCTGAGGGCTGGCAGTATTGTAACGAGACCTACCCATTACGTATTAATAGAAGAAACCATTTGTTGGTTAGTTCTGAAACACCTCATTGAAATATTATATATATATATATATATATATATATATATATATATATATATATATATATATATATATATATATGAATAAAACACTATCTTACATGTTTCATAAAGCTATGACTATACCAAGTAGAAAGTTTAAACTATGCATGATTTTTATTATTTGTACACAAGCAGCTTAGAATTATATAAATGTCAAGAAGAAATATTCTATGCATGCTTATAAAAGAATTTAGATGAAGGTGAATTCTAGCCGGAATAACTTCCAAGTTATTAAGAATCAGGAATAAAAGAAAACTTGGCTTTAAATAGCGGTCGTCATTTACTGAGGAAATACTGCCTGGAGAGTTGCCAACTCACGGGGTCAGGAGCGAGTTAACGTGACGGCAAACTGCCGAGCTAACGAGGGTTGGTTTTGTTTGTAAAGATTTCATAATTTAGTTGTTATGAACAGTAAATATACAAGTAAGTGTAGGAATGACAGACAAACTACTAAACAAAATATTGAAGTAAACAGGTAAACAGTACATTTCAATATTAAATATTCAGAACCTCTACTATTCAAAGTTAGGAATTTTATATCTACTTCCTAGAAATACATTAACTATATATGTAGTTTGATTACCTTATGTGTTGTATTTTTAATTAAGAAGCCAGGCTTAGATAACCTGTCTGAGTTACCTAAAGAAAGGTAGTAAACTAAATAAATATAAAGCTGTTAATTCTTATTTTATAAGAATGATTGATCATTTTGGATATACAAATATGTACGGTGAGTTTTTAGTTATTAGTTAATTGTAATCATTATATCATTTTTATAAACGGTTGTCATTTACAAAGAAAATGGTTACACAGTTTTATTGCTAATACTAATCCTGTTTGGTTTAATTGAATAGACAGCTAAAAATTTCCATTTGTAAACTTGAGGAGCCTACCAGAGAAAGGCGGGTGAATGAATCACTGTACGTAAGTGAATCGGGAAGAGGTTTGGTATGACTATGCGTGTGTTTGTTGGTGAGAAGTTGCATTCCGAACTAGTAGAGTCAAATTATTTTGGTGAGTGGGAAGGCCAATATCATTGTGAATGTGTTGGTGGGTGTATAGATAAGTGTCCCCTCCTCAAAAGCTGCCTCAATAGGATGTGGTAGAATTTTAAGGAGCCGTGTTCGTTCTTCATTGGCTGCTTGACTAGGTTAGTTGGGTAATTCCATGCAGCCATGGCCGTTTTTTTGTGAGGTATAACGCTATGGAAGAAGGGGTGAATCCAAAGGAGCCTTGTCTGTGACATGTCACTTTAAAGTGGGTATGTAGGACCTAAGGACATGTGCCCTTTGCTAATGAGTTGAATTTTTTTTTAAGGAACTGTGCTCTTTGCTCATGAGCTGTATCTTTAGAGTAGGTATGTGGACCTTAGGAAACTGTATATTTTGCTCTTGTGCTTTCTTTTTAGAGGAGGTGTAGAGCCTAAGGAACTGTGTCTGGTGCTCATAAGCTGTCACTTTACAGTAGGTATGTGTGTGTGTGTGCTTTGAGAACTTATGCATTTTGCTAATGCGTTGGCTCTTTATATTAGGTATGTGGGCCTTAACGAACTGTGCCTTTTGCTTATTAGCTGTCTCCTTATAGTGCTCTAAGGATGTGGGCTCTAAGGAACTGTGGCTTTTAATCATAAGATGTCTCTTTGGATTAGGTATGTAGGTTCTAAGGAAATGCACCCTTTGCACATGATCTGTCTCTTTAGAGTGGGTGTGTGGGCTCTGAGGAACTGCTCCCTTTGCTCATGAGCTGTCTGTTTAGATTGGGTATGTGATCTTTGAGGAACTGATCCCTTTGCTCGTGAGCTATCTATTCAGAGTGGGTATGTGGGCTCTGAGGAACTGGTCCCTTTGCTCATGAACTGTCTCATTAGAGTAGGTATGTGGACCTTAAGTAACTGTGTATTTTGCTCTTGTGCTTTCTCTTTAGAGAAGGTGTGTAGGGGCTAAGGAACTGTGCCTGTTGCTCATAAGCTGTCACTTTACAGTAGGTATGTGTGCGTGTGTTTTAAGGAACTATGCAATTCCCTAATGAGCTATCTCTTTATATTATACAGGTTATATTAGGCAGGTGGGCCTTAACGAACTGTGCTTTTTTTCTCATGATCTGTCTTTTTAGAGTGGATATGTTTACCCTACTGATGTATATCCGTTGCTCATGAGCTGTCTCTTCATAGTAGGTATGTTGGCTGTAAGGAACTTACCCTTTTGCTCATGATCTGTCTCTTTAGAGTGGGCTCCAAGGAACTGCAGCTTTTGCTCATGAACTGTATTTTTGAGTGGGTACGTGGGCCCCAAGGAACTGCACCCTTTCCTCTTGAGCTGTCTCTTAGAGTGGGTATGTGGGCTCTGAGGAACTGTGCCCTTTACTCTTGAGCTGTCTCTTTAGAGTGGGTATGTGGGCTCTGAGGAACTGTGCCCTTTACTCTTGAGCTGTATCTTTAGAGTAGGTATGTGGGCTCTGTGGAACTGTGCCCTTTACTCATGAGCTGTCTCTTTACAGTGGTTATGTGGGCTCTGAGGAACTGTGCCCTTTACTCTTGAGCTGTCTCTTTAGAGTGGGTATGTGGGCTCTGAGAAACTGTGCCCTTTACTCATGAGCTGTCTCTTTACAGTGGTTATGTGGGCTCTGAGGAACTGTGCCCTTTACTCTTGAGCTGTCTCTTTAGAGTGGGTATGTGGGCTCTGAGGAACTGTGCCCTTTACTCTTGAGCTGTCTCTTTACAGTGGTTATGTGGGCTCTGAGGAACTGTGCCCTTTACTCATGAGCTGTCTCTTTAGAGTGGGTATGTGGGCTCTGAGGAACTGTGCCCTTTACTTTTGAGCTGTTTCTTTACAGTGGTTATGTGGGCTCTGAGGAACTGTGCCCTTTACTCTTGACCTGTCTCTTTACAGTGGTTATGTGGGCTCTGAGGAACTGTGCCCTTTACTCTTGAGCTGTCTCTTTAGAGTGGGTATGTGGGCTCTGAGGAATTGTGCCCTTTACTCATGAGCTGTCTCTTTACAGTGGTTATGTAAGCTCTGAGGAACTGTGCCCTTTACTCTTGAGCTGTCTCTTTAGAGTGGGTATGTGGGCTCTGAGGAACTGTGCCCTTTACTCTTGAGCTGTCTCTTTAGAGTGGGTATGTGGGCTCTGAGGAAATGTGCCCTTTACTCTTGAGCTGTCTCTTTAGAGTGGGTATGTGGGCTCTGAGGAACTGTGCCCTTTACTCTTGAGCTGTATCTTAGAGTGGGTATGTGGGCTCTGAGGTACTGTGCCCTTTACTCATGAGCTGTCTCTTTAGAGTGGGTATGTGGGCTCTGAGGAACTGTGCCCTTTACTCTTGAGCTGTCTCTTTACAGTGGGTATGTGGGCTCTGAGGAACTGTGCCCTTTACTCTTGAGCTGTCTCTTTAGAGTGGGTATGTGGGCTCTGAGGAACTGTGCCCTTTACTCTTGAGCTGTCTCTTTACAGTGGTTATGTGGGCTCTGAGGAACTGTGCCCTTTACTCTTGAGCTGTCTCTTTACAGTGGGTATGTGGGCTCTGAGGAACTGTGCCCTTTACTCATGAGCTGTCTCTTTACAGTGGGTATGTGGGCTCTGAGGAACTGTGCCCTTTACTCTTGAGCTGTCTCTTTAGAGCGGGTATGTGGGCTCTGAGAAACTGTGCCCTTTACTCATGAGCTGTCTCTTTAGATTGGGTATGTGGGCTCGGAGGAACTGTGCCCTTTACTCTTGAGCTGTCTCTTTAGAGTGGGTATGTGGGCTCTGAGGAACTGTGCCCTTTCCTCTTGAGTTGTCTCTTTACAGTGGGTATGTGGGCTCTGAGGAACTGTGCCCTTTTCTCTTGAGCTGTCTCTTTACAGTGGGTATGTGGGCTCTGAGGAACTGTGCCCTTTCCTCTTGAGCTGTCTCTTTACAGTGGGTATGTGGGCTCTGAGGAACTGTGCCCTTTCCTCTTGAGCTGTCTCTTTAGAGTAGGTATGTAGGCTCTGAGGAACTGTGCCCTTTACTCATGAGCTGTCTCTTGAGATTAGGTGAGTGGGTCCTAAGGAACTATGTCACTAAGTTTCAGAGATATCATAACATTAGTTGAATCTAGAGAAAGTTAGTCTATTTATATATTGTTTGTATTTAGTATTAAAATTCATTAAGTGAAAGAGTCTTATTTTGGGGAGCAAATAACGCCTGCCACAAATGTTCATGGCTACAACACTCATATTGCCTATTTACAACATTTCATGGCACTTCAACAACAGGTTATGTCTACAGAGATGTTAGTGGTAAATTATAAAGTTAAACATATAAAGAGTAATAATGTAGTACAAAATAGTAAAATCATCTTTCCATTTCACTTTATGTTAATATACCATGTTTTTTAGATGGATTAGGATAGCATTGACAAAATTAATCAAGCTTATTTACGCCTTCACACAACTTAACTATTTACCTGTACTTTTATGCCATACACCCCAAATTCAAAAATAATAGGCTAATTCACGTACATTTATTTGTTTCACGTTGAAAGGTAGATATCAGATATTAGAATATATGTCACAGATTGAATGATAAAACATGAACCATATTATCCCTCTCAACGTTAACGTTGTCAATAACGATTTATATGACCATGCCTTCATAACATTGAGAAAATAAATTGAATGGGATCTTCAAACTATTCTAAAGCCCTTAAACCTTCTAACATAATTAAAATTTAGACATTCTAAAATATATATGTAACAGTTGGAAATAGTGGTGCATTGTTACAACCCAGTTACTTGGGGACTTAGAGCTGTACAGATTGTACACGATAGCTTCTATGACTGGGCCTCTTATTACCTACACAACAGGGTACAGATGTTGTATGTGGGAGATTACTGACTTAAGAATCCCATAATTTTCAAAATATCGAGGAGACAATATTTTAAAATAATACAAATATTATGTGGTTCATATTCCCCGTAAAGCTATAGGTTCATTATTTGTCTGGTTATTTAAATATTAATTGATGGCTCTTTTTAAAGTACAGTCAATCAACATTATAAATAGTGACTACAACCATTCGTCTACAATCAATGTACCCGTTTGCCCGTCATATTAACCCATTTTAATTCGACCACATCTTATTTATAAATACTGAATATTGTTAATAAACTTATTCTCAATAATCTTGGTGCCACCAAATGTTTATTTAACCATGCATAATTTTTGGAATATTATTTTATTTTACAGTAATATTTTTGATTACATGAAACATACCAACATGTGTGGTAACTATATGTATACACGTGAAACTATACGCTTTATAGCCACATAAACATATATGATGTATCAAGGAGATATATATATATATATTAGGCACGTGCTTTTTTAATAAACAATATATGATGCACCAAGTATATACATTGTCTGTACCGATAAAACAAATTAAAGGATAAACAATACAAGACCATGAGTTAAAAATGTTACACCCGAATTCTAACGGCCAAGCTGAAAGGATGGTTCAGACATTAAACTGTTGTATGCTAGTAACATTGGAAACATAGATGAAAGAAAAAATACACCCAGAGACAGTTGAGAAAACTACAAAATGCTACAAGAGGGACAATTCCTTAGAAATTAAAGTTTGGAAGGGATATATAAGAACAGAATTAGATTTGATGATTGGTGATAGTAATAGTACAAGTAAAACACAACGAAATCTACGAAAAAGCTCCTTCTTAGTTGAGCAGCAGATATTACCTAAAACATTGTTAGCCTGTTCTAGTGAAAAATGGTCTGTTGGAAATATTGAACGTTTTATAGAAAACCTTATGTACTTTATTTCGATACTAAAAAGTACAAGAACTATATAAATAAGAGATTTACAAAGTAATTTAGCAGCAAATAAGTGAATTTATAAAATTAATCTGGTCTATTACTAAGTAGGTCTGATTATATGTAGTAAATGATACATGACAATAATTTGATATTTGATCTAATTGTAGTAATTCCCATTTAAATAAACAAAATGTTGGCCCTGTTTACTATTGAGAAACTTCTCGAGGGAATTAAATGTCACTACCAGTAGGACTCAACAATACGGAACACATTGTTATTTGATCTCATTATTGTTGTGTCGTGAGCAAACGTTCATTTGTTTTGTTTAATTATTAATAAATAACTCGACTCTTCTTTATATAAAGTGATGAAAATTACTTTTAAATTATAAGTGTTTAGTATTTGTATTTCAATAAATGTTTTCAATAATTATTTTAAACAAGGAGACTACAGAAAGTATAAAATAGCTATTTACAAAATAATGTAATATTTTCATAATCGAACACAAAACACGTTCGTGTACGTTAGAAGTAAAGAACATTTAATCCTATGATCCCGTTGATTTATGGTACTGGTGATTTGTTAATCTTTTGTATACGTTTTTATATAGCTTTAGACAGGTATATAAGTAATGTGTCTTTGATATGCTAATGGATCTTTTTGATTGTAACAACATTTTAATGTATTTATGAGCTTCAAAGAAAAATGAATTTTGATTAGATAAATAAAAAGTGTTAAGTCATTATTAACTATTGATTATGCTATATACAATTATAAAATTCTGGACAAACGCAGCTATGTAAACCATTTATATTAGATCTTTTTATTTTTCTTGATATTTTATAAATGAACTATAAACAATATATGACCAAATTTGAAATTACCTCTCTTAATGTATAATGTCTTGATAAATAACTCCTTATTTAAAACATTATCAAACCATTTAAATATGTTAGGGAGATGTAAAATTGATTGGAAGAGGCAAATTTTACTGTTGACGTAATTTTGAGAGAGGATAGTAGTATAATTCAGTCCAATTTATTGATAAATTGGATATCGACATTTCAGTACAGTGTCCGTTAACAGCCCCTCCCCACAGACAAACCAGTCATCCCTGAACACAGTTATTCACTCTCGTAATATAGCAACCAAAATCCTTAATTTTAGAATATCTTGTATATAGTTCCTGATATTTGTCAGGTGTTCTCAAACGTATAATATATCAAACAGTTTATATATATGGTTATTACAATTTAGATTTATAGTAGGGGTCAATATTCCTTTAAAATTAAATATGATGTCCTTTTATAAAATTGAAATGAATGTGTTAGTAATATATGAATGGAGGTGAGCATCTATTCTTTTAAAAAGATTATAAGAGTAATGAAGGATCGTATACATATTGGAACATATTTACAACGTGGTAGATAATGCTTGAAACGTTTAGTACAGTTCAAAGTTGTGATGTCAAACCCATTTATCATAACAAAACATTCTTTTCTTATACCAATATCATTATATTGTGTAGTAAATATGTTAAGATTAGATGGAAATATTTCTTAGGGCATGTTATCGTCAGTAAATTACATCATACTCCTATACACAATAATTATAATTTACCATACGATTTCTCTTTAAAATGTAAAAGTGAAACATTTGATCAATAAATTAAATATGCTTTAAGATATGTGTGCTAAAATGAATTCATAGCAACTTAATAAAAGTCATTTTAATATTATCTAGGATTGTATTATTGATATTATTAGCTATTATTCATATGTTGTTAACAGTTGTCATTTTGTTTTAATGTCGATTACCAGTTCATTTTAAATATTTAATTGAAACAAACGCATTAAAATATTATGTTTAAGCGTTTTTATTAGTCATAATAACTGTAGTAACAAAGTAAATTAAGGAAAAGTAAAAATTTATAAGGATTAAAAAAGGGAAGTAAAAAAGGATTAACATAAGTAAAAAAGTATAAGTCATAACATTATTATGTTTAGTTTTAGTGTAAAATAATACAGAAAATACCCAAACTTAGGGCCCTTTTTGCTTGAAAATTTAATCCTGGGCTTTTTACGTACATACTTCAGAATCATGACGGTAAAAAATATAAATAAATTAATATAAACAACTAAAACACATCCCAAAACAAAGGATAGTATTATTTTTTTTATAAAAATCAAATTTAAAATCATCGACGAAATTTTGTGATTTTATGAAGAAATAGTTATTTTAGTTCTCTGAATCTTTTATTGAATAGACAGGGTAACTACGGGTCGTATGGCTTTACATGCAATCAAAACCACGTATTATTGATCTGATTTTCCGCTAACGGACAAGCCTGAAACTCAGTGATCTCCCATAGATAATATCCGAACCTTATTCCCACCCAACATGGATACTCTAGACAGTTCTAATAGTGTCCATGAAGATATCATCAATTGCGTAAACACCGAGTCAGTATTGAAAGGCTCGAGCATAGAACATATCGCATAAAATCTACATATTTTGTCCTCAAGTCACTCCCCAATACCCAAACTTAGGACCCTTTTTGCTTGAAAATTTAATCCTGGGCTTTTTACGTACATACTTCAGAATCATGACGGTAAAAAATATAAATAAATTAATATAAACAACTAAAACACATCCCCAAAACAAAGGATAGTATTTATTTTTTTTTATAAAAATCAAATTTAAAATCATCGACAAAATTTTGTGATTTTATGAAGAAATAGTTATTTTAGTTCTCTGAATCTTTTAAATATATTTTGAAAATCACGTTTCATCTAATATACATTTTTTTTGCATGAACTTAGAGCTCTAGTTAAATTAATTTGTGTATTTCATGTTATAACTATAATTAAAGTGATTTAGAGAGTATTGGTTCAGCTAAAAAAATATTATTTATTATGTTTTTGAAATAATTGTCATAATACATTGATCACGAATAAACATATTAAAATTGCGTTCCGGTTCATTGTTATTACATGTAGTTTTATTTATTTGATGTAGCGAAGTATATCAATATATAAACTACTTGATGATTGATGTCACCACTTATGTCAATGCAAAAAATAGATTGGAGATAGTCAAAAATTGTGTTGTTTTCGTATTCATAAGATAATTCTAGAATATAATGACCCAAAATAATCTTGATTTCATAGGAATTTGCTTAATGAACGGATAACTCTAAAATTTAACTTAAGACACTCAATGTTTAATGTAAAAGAATTGCAACATTTTATTGGATACAAGTGAGCCAAAAATTTGCGTTTTCTATGATCTGTTTTGTAGAATACTATTAAAACATATATAGTAAAGTATGACCTAATATAAATATATCTTGTAATACTTTGCTTATATATTCTTTACTTTCAAGCATCTTGCAAAATGTAAACAATCGGCTTAAAAATCGTCTATTTAATAAAGTACGAAACAAATTCCAACAAAATATTTCTTTATCACGATAAAATGTGAAGAAAACACTTAGGAAGTTGTATATTTATTGTATCAGTAAAGTTATATAAGCAATAAATAATTTAGTAACCATCCATATGAGAATTACATTTATTTGTATGTTTAGTAACGATGTAGGTATTAAATTCTCGTTCAGAATAAATCGTCTATTACGGGAAACTGGGTTACGAGTTTCTTTAATTTTAACGGTCCCCATATCCAGTTAAAATTCTAATTAAAATGTTTATTTCTAGCCAATTCCAACTTAACTTTATGCCTCAATATTTATTCATAATTGTGACGCCAGCCTATGAAGTTAAAACACTTTGATCGCTCAACAAATTGTACTTTAATTACTTCTACAGTACTTGTTTCACTTCCCGTTACACACATTTATAACACGTACAATATATGCCGTGATGTCAACCGTGGACATGTAAGGTTTGTTTATGTAATACGCTAGTGAAATGTTTGATGTTAAAGTGACGTTCGTAGTTACATGTACATTGCTTTTTAATTAAAAATTAATTAGTGACTAGAACAAAGTGGTTTTTTGTTTGGTATGACTTCACACCCGTATATGAAAGAATTTAAGGCTTTTAGTGGTCTAAACAATCACGTAAATTAAATATACATATTTCTGTGGAAACCATAATACATTAGAATTTACATTTTTACAAACTTGTAAAAGTGTAAGTGGCCTGTAAATAAAATGTTTTTAAATAATAATTGTTTTCACTGATATATTTATGTTGTTTTCAGAAGGGGCAATTTATTAATAGCCCAACAGCCAGGGCAACTAGTGAGCCTACAGCTTTACTTCGAATCCAAACCACGTAGTGTTGGTCTGATTTTCAGCTAATTGACAAGCCTGATACTCGGTTATCTCCCAAACACAACATCCGTACATTACCACTGTACATGGACAGCTTAGACTTCTCAAGTAGTGTCCACGCCGATAGCAACCATTAAGTGGACGCTATGTCGGTATTAAGGTTATGGAGCATCCAACCTATCACCTACAATCTCCCAAACACTTTGTCCCAAGTTGCTGAGTTACAGCACTGCGTCACCAGTGACATTATGCAGCATCAAAATATAATATGCCTTGTAAAAACAAATATTTTAATGGAAAAAATATCAAAAGTGCTATTAGTGACATAAAATAAAATAAAAATGTATACTGCCGTAAACCACAAACAAGAAAAATATCATCAAAAAATTTACTACCAACGTAAATCTTAGCACCAATTTGTATTACAATATTCTAATTTTGTAACCGCGAGGAAACCGACTATTACAAGCTTTAGTGATCTAATTGATTAAATATCGAAAATACAGTATCAAGTCAATATACTGTATAATAGCCCTTATCCCTCCTTCTCTCTCTTTCTCCTTCCCTCCCTCCCTTCCTTCCCCCTCTCTCTTTCCCCCTATATTTCTCTTTATTAGCTCTGTATCTCTTCCCTCCTTAATGTAAGCCGTACTTCTCTATCGATAAACTTGCCTTGTTCACCCTCTTAAGTCGTCAGAGAAAACGATCCGTACTTGGCCTTTTTAGTAAATGAAACTTATCTATTTGAGAAAATGTTCATTGAAGACTGATATAATATTGAATAACAGGAATTGTACATGAGCCAATGAAACAAAAGAGGAATTGGTTAATATTATGGAAACAAACTTTCTTCCATAAATAAGTCATTACAGGAGAATGTAAATTAGTGTATCTAACAACTATTTTAACAGTCACAGCATGTTACGTGTATTTGTGTTACCTCTTGAATCCAACCTTACATAAGGTGTCAAGGCACACTGTTCATAAATGTTTTACAGGTTGTAAACCCCTGTTTATAGAATGTCAAGATTTCATTTCACATGTGTTTCAAAGAAAAATAATAAAAAGCCCGTTTAAACTATTAACAAATTTCACAAACCTAATTACTGGAGTATTAAAATTTGATATACTTTATTGTAATGAAAAGAGTCATTTTTAGTTGTTACATAGCTCATAAAAAGATTCATTTTTAGTAGGTTTGACTTTTGTATGTATTTCAAATTATTTTAATATATGTATGTTACAAATATTACAATAACTTATATTATTTAGCAAAATGCAAATAATATTATTACTCCAATTTCATTATTAGCAAATTGAAACATATGTTTGCTAAAAATTAAAGACAAAATTCGTTGTTTAACACTTTCTGTTACCAAAATATATATATAAAAACATAACCTGCCCTTAACATGTCTGTCTATGTAGAGTCAATAAATGTCCAACTAGATAAAATAAAGAAAATATATCTAAAACAATACTACTTTTAGGTCATATAAAAAAGAGCACAGACACCTCTTACAAACACGTTTGATTGAACGATAATTAAAAATTGCAGTTTACTTTCCAGTCACGTGTCACATTGGTAAAATAAATAAGAGAGGAGAGACCAAGATACAGAAACAATACCATGTGGAACGTGTGTGTGTGTGTGTGTGTGTGTGTGTGTGTGTGTGTGTGTGTGTGTGTGTGTGTGTGTGTGTGTGTGTGTGTGTGTGTGTGTGTGTGTGTGTGTGTGTGTGTGTGTGTGTGTGTGTGTGTGTGTGTGTGTGTGTGTGTGTGCGCGCGCGTGTGTGTGTGCGTGTGCGTGTGTGTGTGTGTGTGTGTGTGTGTGTGTGTGTGTGTGTGTGTGTGTGTGTGTGTGTGTGTGTGTGTGTGTGTGTGTGTGTGTGTGCGCGCGTGTGCGTGTGCGTGTGCGTGTGCGTGTGCTTGTGCGTGTGCGTGTGCGTGTGCGTGTGCGTGTGCGTGTGCGTGTGCGTGTGCGCGTGCGCGTGCGTGTGCGTGTGCGTGTGCGTGTGTGTGTGTGTGTATTTATTACATTACGATTATTCAGATATGAGAGGTCGACGTAGAATTTTGCGCATTTTAACGTGAATTTGAATGGCTACATGAGTGTATGGTGAGCGTGGATGAGTTTTGTACTCGGGTTAATAATTGAGTTTTATGTATGTGTAATACTACCTTTTGGTGATTCCTCTTAACTTGCAGGGTTTTCTGGTTGTATATGCTCATTTCGCCACATTCTCAATCATAATAAATCTGATGGTCCGAAAGGGGCTAATTATTGATTAGGCAGGGCAACTAAGGGTTATATGGCTTACGAATGGCTTTACTTTAAATCAAAACCACGTAGTAATGATCTGATTTTCAGCGAACGGACAGGACTGAAACTCACTGATCTTCCATAGATAATACCCGAACCTCATTACTATCCAACATGAATACTCTCGACAGTTCTAATAGTGTCAATGAAGATAACATCAATTGCGTGGACACCGAGTCAGTGTTGAAAGGCTCGAGCTTAGAACATATCGACTAAAATCTACTCAATATTTTGTCCTCAAGTCACTGGGTTACATATCTGTGTCGCTAGTGTCCAATCCTTTATTCGACTCATAAATAAAAAAAGACCATTGCACAATCTGTTACTACTATCGTTGTTGTTTATCATTGGCTATTGATAAAAAGCACTACCCTGTTTGGAATGGGACACGCTGTAAGTAATACATTAAGTACATTACTTAACAGTAGTGATCAAATGGGACACATACAAATCTGTCTTTGTACGTGTAGTAATAGAACGCATGTTTGTATAATAATAATAATAAATATTATCACTCACATCTTTTTGTTACAGGGAAACCAATACGTATGAATATTATATTGAGAAATAGTATATCGTCCTTTTATATATAACGTAATAATAATTGAGTATCTTAGTCTCATTGAGGAACACATGTTTTTAAGAGGAATGATTTTTCCATATGTAAATTTTATTATTTAAGTGTATGCAAAGACAAAGTTAATCAGGACTAAATCAAATCCTTAAATAATATTGGTTCATTACATTACTACCAAATTGAAAAATATATTAAATGAAATACAGACCTAGATAGAGAGTAATAGCTACAATACCATACAATTAACTAGTTGGTAGTAAAAATTATTTGCCATTAGCAGTCTAGCTCAAGATTATCTTTACAACTACAACATTGATATATTACAACTAAAGCTGTAAACAAATTACAGATTCAAAGTTGTGTCAAAATATGTTAGATGGTTGCTAACATTGACCTAGTCGTAACAAAACCACCATGTAACTAGAGTTGGTTACGGAATAAAGGGATTTATGACATAAAACAGTCATCCCTTGATAATTTATAGCCAAGATAGTACATCCCACAAGTCCACACAGTAATGCCCAGGACCTTTGTTAAACCATTATACACAGTATTAACTTATATCCAATACGTGCTGCATTGAATGGATGTTACGTAATGGAAACAACCATTACGTGCTGCATGGAATGGAAATTAAATGGAGATAACCACTACCTGCTGCATAGAATGGATATTAAGTAATGGAGATAACCACTATGTGCTGCATGGAATGGATATTACGTAATGGAAACAACCACTACGTTCTGCATGGAATGGATATTACGTAATCGAAACAACCACTACGTGCAGCATGGAATGGATATTACTTAATGGAAACAACCACTACGTGCTGCATAGAATGGATATTACGTAATGGAAACAACTACTACGTGCTGCATGGAATGGATATTACGTAATTGAGATAACCATTACGTGCTGTATGGAATGGTTATTACGTAATGGAAACAACAATTATGTGTTGCATGGAATGGATATTACGTAATGTTGTTTTTGTCAACCGCACGTGTATTCTTACACATGGTTGAATTTTATTTGTAAATATTTTTAATTTGAATAAATGGTTTTTGATTTGATTTGATTTAATGGAAACAACTACTACGTGCTGCATGGAATGGATATTACGTAATGGAAATAACCATTACTTTCTGTATGGAATGGTTATTACGTAATAGAAACAACCACTACGAGCTGCATAGAATGTATATTACGTAATGGGGATAACCAATACTTGCTGCATGGAATGGATATTATGTAATAGAAACAACCACTATATGCTGCATAGAATGGATATTACGTAATGGAGATAACCACTACGTGCTACATGGAATGGATATTACGTAATGTAAACAACCATTACGTG
The DNA here is from genome assembly GCA_035578905.1 of Stictocephala bisonia. Lineage (NCBI taxonomy): Eukaryota > Metazoa > Arthropoda > Insecta > Hemiptera > Membracidae > Stictocephala > Stictocephala bisonia. The sequence continues at coordinate 82,924 of JAQJVL010000815.1, forward strand.
CTGCATAGAATGGATAGTACGTAATAGAAACAACCATTACGTGCTGCATGGAATGGATATTACGTAATGGAAACAACCATTACGTGCTGTATGGAATGGATATTACGTAATAGAGATAACCACTACGTGCAGCATAGAATGGATATTACGTAATGGAAACAACCACTACGTGCTGCATAAAATGGATATTACGTAATGCAGATAACTACTACGTGCTGCATGGAATGGATATTACTTAATGGAAACAACCACTACGTGCTGCATATAATGGATATTACGTAATGGAAACAACTACTACGTGCTGCATGGAATGGATATTACTTAATTGAGATAACCATTACGTGCTGCATGGAATGGTTATTACATGATGGAAATTACAATTATCTGTTGCATAGAATGGATATTATGTAATGGAAACAACTACTACGTGCTGCATGGAATGGATATTACGTAATGGAGATAACCATTACGTTCTGCATGAAATGGTTATTACGTAATAGAAACAGCCACTAAGTGTTGCATAGAATGGATATTACGTAATGGAAACAACCACTACGTGCTGCATGGAATGGATATTACGTAATTGAGATAACCATTACGTGCTGCATGGAATGGTTCTTACGTAATGGAAACAACCACTACGTGCTGCATGGAATGGATACTACGTAATGGAAACAACCACTAAGTGCTGCATAGAATGGATAATACGTAATGGTAACAACTACCACGTGCTGCATGGAATGGATATTACGTAATGGAGATAACCATTACGTGCTGCATGGAATGGTTATTACGTAATGGGAACAACAATTATGTGCTGCATGGAATGGTTATTATTTAATGGAAACAACCATTACGTGCTACATAGAATGGATATTACGTAATGGAAACAACCACTACGTGCTACATACAATGGATATTACGTAAAGGAAACGACCATTACATGCTGCATGGAATTGATATTACATAATGAAAACAATTATTACGTGCTGAATAGAATGGATATTACGTAATTGAAACAACCATTACGTGCTACATGGAATGGATATTAAATAATGGAAACAACCATTACGTGCTGCATGGAATGGTTATTACGTAAAGAAAACAACCATTACGTGCTACATGGAATGGATATTAAATAATGGAAACAACCATTACGTGCTGCATGTAATGGTTATTACGTAATGGAAACAACCATTACGTGCTGCATGGAATGAATATTACGTTATGGAAACAACTATTATGTGTTCCATGGAATAGATATTACGTAATGGAGATAACCATTACGTTTTGCATGGAATGTTTATTACGTAATGGAAACAACAATTACGTGCTGCATAGAATGGATATTACGTAATGGAAAAAACCACTACGTGCTGCATAGAATGGATATTACGTAATGGAAACAACCATTACGTGCTGCATAGAATGGTTATTACGTAATGGAAACAACCATTACGTGCTGCATGGAATGAATATTACGTAATGGAAACTACTATTATGTGCTCCATGGAATAGATATTACGTAATGGAGATAACCATTACGTTTTGCATGGAATGTTTATTACGTAATGGAAACAAAAATTACGTGCTGCATGGAATGGTTATTACTTACTGGAAACAACCATTACGTGCTGCATGGAATGAATATTACTTAATGGAAACAACCATTACGTGCTGCATGCATTATTGGTGTTGTTTGGTCTACTAAAAGCAACTTTCATAGGTCTTAAAAGAAATGTTACATTTTAAACTTGGTACTTTTATTGTAGGCAATATAATAGATGATATTATAATACAATAAATACTACTTGAAATGCTTCCCAATATTTAAATTAAGGAACCATGTTCAACATGAGAGAGAGACAATACGACTGTGAGGAAATATATGAGAACATTAACCAACAGGATGTAGACTGTTTCATTCAAACATCTAATGTTGGGTTGGCGCCAAAACCTACGTGACTGTGCGAGAATAAAACGTACATTAATTGTAAAATTTGAGTGAGAATACGAGATATAGCCTGTATGGAATAAGTTGTTTTATTGATTCATTATTAATATTTAATTGTGTATTAACATTAATACATATTAATGTATAAGTATAGTTACTTTTATGTTGATATGTGGAAATTAATTGTAGTACAAATATTAATTACATAATTTCGTATCAGCTAATTATATCATTGTGATAAATTAAATCAAAATTACTCCAATAAAAATTGGTGGTGTCCTATTCAGGGACATTTTAATAATAATATTTATTTTAAAATTCCAACTTAGGGTATATATATATTGTAGGAAATAGAACGTTGCCTGTTCTACTTTGATTGCTATTGATAATCAAATGTTGTTTTCAATGTGTACATGTAGATAAGTAAATAGGAATTTTCTAATTATTCCAGTCATATAAATTCAAATGACAAAACAGAAGGTATTAGATTTAAAACTTTTTTTTAACAGCAAAAATAAAAAAATATTGTGTCTTATTTTTATGAAGAAATCAGTTTGGCTGAGAGGAAAGCATTGGCATGTTAACGATTAGGTATGCGAATTTCTAATTACAGTATGGTGCAATCTTATGAATACTTTATGTTATATTTGTTTAAATAATAAGTAGTATTCGTAAGTACTATCGTATATGTAATTTCAATTGTACGTGAATGAGTAGTTGGTGAGTCTTAACTACTCTACGCTTTTGACAACAACCTGTATGATGTCAGAGTATTTAGTTAAAAATATATTATGTAATAGATTTAGCTATAAATAAATTCCAAACATGTGTAAATAAGCGCATGTAACATGAAATGGTAATGTAACGCAGAGAATTGAAACCTTAGGCGTTAAGGGACGTTTAATGCATTACTTACTTAATAGCCCTTGGCAGATAACTCCCTCTTTGGACTTACTTACTTGTGATTAGATGAACAAGGGTATATAGTGAATGGAATGGTAATGTAATGCAGGGAATTGAAACCGTAGTGGCGTTAAGGGATGTTTAATGGATTAGTTATTTAATAGCCCTTGGCAGATAACTCCCTCTTTGGACTTACTTACTTGTGATTAGATGAATAAGGGTATATAGTGAATGGAATGGTAATGTAATGCAGGGAATTGAAACCGTAGTGGCGTTAAGGGACGTTTAATGGATTAGTTACTTAATAGCCCTTGGCAGATGTCTCTCTCTTTGGACTTACTTACTTGTGATTAGATGAACAAGGGTATATAGTGAATGGAATGGTAATGTAATGCAGGGAATTGAAACCGTAGTGGCGTTAAGGGATGTTTAATGGATTAGTTACTTAATGGCCCTTGGCAGATGTCTCCCTCTTTGGACTTACTTACTTGTGATTAGATGAACAAGGGTATATAGTGAATGGAATGGTAATGTAATGCAGGGAATTGAAACCGTAGTGGCGTTAAGGGACGTTTAATGGATTAGTTACTTAATAGCCCTTGGCAGATATCTCCCTCTTTGGATTTACTTACTTGTGATTAGATGAACAAGGGTATATAGTGAATGGAATGGTAATGTAATGCAGGGAATTGAAACCGTAGGGGCGTTAAGGGACGTTTAATGCATTACTTACTTAATAGCCCTTGACAGATATCTCCCTCTTTGGACTTACTTACTTGTGATTAGATGAACAAGGGTATATAGTGAATGGAATGGTAATGTAATGCAGGGAATTGAAACCGTAGTGGCGTTAAGGGATGTTTAATGGATTAGTTACTTAATAGCCCTTGGCAGATATCTCCCTCTTTGGACTTACTTACTTGTGATTAGATGAACAAGGGTATATAGAGAATGGAATGGTAATGTAATGCAGGGAATTGAAACCATAGTGGCGTTAAGGGACGTTTAATGGATTAGTTACTTAATAGCCCTTGGCAGATGTCTCCCTCTTTGGACTTACTTACTTGTGATTAGATGAACAAGGGTATATAGTGAATGGAATAGTAATGTAATGCAGGGAATTGAAACCGTAAGGGCATTAAGGGACGTTTAATGGATTAGTTACTTAATAGCCCTTGGCAGATGTCTCTCTCTTTGGACTTACTTACTTGGGATGAGATGAACAAGGGTATATAGTGAATGGAATGGTAATGTAATGCAGATAATTGAAACCTTAGGGGCGTTAAGGGACATTTAATGCATTACTTACCTAATATCCCTTGGCAGATGTCTCCCTCTTTGGACTTACTTACTTGTGATTAGATGAACAAGGGTATATATTGAATGGAATGGTAATGTAATGCAGATAATTGAAACCTTAGGGGCGTTAAGGGACATTTAATGCATTACTTACTTAATAGCCCTTGGCAGATGTCTTCCTCTTTGGACTTACTTACTTGGGATGAGATGAACAAGGTTACATAGTGAATTAAATGGTAATGTAATGCAGATAATTGAAACCTTAAGGGCGTTAAGGGACATTTAATGCATTACTTACTTAATAGCCCTTGGCAGATGTCTCCCTCTTTGGACTTACTTACTTGGGATGAGATGAACAAGGTTACATAGTGAATGAAATGGTAATGTAATGCAGGGAATTGAAACCTTAGGGGCGTTAAGGGACATTTAATGCATTACTTACTTAATAGCCCTTGGCAGATGTCTCCCTCTTTGGACTTACTTACTTGGGATGAGATGAACAAGGTTACATAGTGAATGGAATGGTAATGTTTGCAGGGAATTGAAACCCTTAAGTAATGCATTAAAGTTACGTTTATTGTATTACTTACTTAATAGCTTATTTCCCTTAAACCTTTTTAGAAAGTGATTTATTGAATTTTATATGTCATTACTGTAATCAAATAATGGATTGATGACTTGTATCAATAATACATTTTTTTTTCAAAGTGATTAGTTATAAGTTTTAAGAATTTTTAAATAATTTACCTGTAATACAGTTTATATTGAAATATGGCATACAACTAGATGCACTATGTGATATTACATTTTGTTATGAATGTAATATATTTCAAAGTATCAAGGCGGATGATGTAGTATAAAATAACACTTAGATGACTATTAAATAATTAATAAGATAACGTAATCATGACAATGTTGTTTACAATTGTATTATAACATTAGACTTTTGATACAGTAAATGAATACAATATATTTTAAATATGAAATAAAAATGAAAGTTATGAATTCTTGACCTTTGGTTATAAACCATATAAGCCATGTAAAACACTTCATATTTTTATATAATTTCAATTATTTCGTTTTATATTTGATTATACTATTTTATTGTTATTTTTTTAAAAAAAAGGTCAGAGCTATGTAAATTAAATTCAAATACCCCTATATGAAAATATTATATATTAACAATGCCTGTAACAAATATGTAGTAATGAATATTGATAAACTTCTGAAATATAATTAATATATCTTCCAACAAATACATATTACATACAAATGCTTTTACCAACCGAATAAAAATATGTGTTAATGTTTGGTGTTGAAATACATAGTAACTCATACATTTATGGATTTAAGGTATCCATAATATTAGGTAGTTTAAGCTTAAAATCAACATATTTTTAACATTGTTGATTAAATATATATTTTATATGAAATCCAAGTAAATCTCCATTAAATATTTTATGGTCAGGCTTTATCAATACAATATTTTATTTTAATTAAATAACAAGATCAGTTACCAGAGCCATAGGCCTACCCTTCAGTAAAGTTGACTCCTGGATTGTTAGCATAAGGCGCATAGACATGATGTTCTTCCATTAAAAAATTCCAAAGTCAAATATTGCAAGTATGAGGGGACATTTTCCGTCTGCTTTTCACCTCGAGACTCTCGACGGAAAGCATAACGCGACACCTCGAGATTCCGTTTTATGCTCCACTTTTGCTCTTCTCATAGCGAGAAAATTAAGTCTTTACAATTATATTTATTGTTATATTTTATGTAAATTTTCTATAAACATATATAATTTATATTTATTTTGATAAATCAAAATGTTTTGGGTATCAACACGTTATCTAAATTATCCCTTAAAATTATAGTTTGCGGAAATTATCTGAAGGAAATTAACTAAACATGTCAGACGTTGTGTTACAAGTTTCCGAGGTAGAGAACTATATTTAAATATCTTTGAAGAAAATTATCAGATCCATTAACATTTTAATTGTTTAACAAATAATAAAATTTATAGGCTTATGTTTATTTGTTTAATTACTATGTTTAATGAAGATTTTATTATACATTTATTTTTGCAATAGTAAGTTTAAAATGCAAATAATGTTTTTTCACAATAAATAGTTTATTCACTTTATATATATTTTTATCCAAAATACTAATTATGACTATTTATGCCAAGACTAATCCCTTTAAAAATAATTAAATGAATCTTGATCTCAAATTGAACGTAAATCCATTTTGTATAATGTTCACTAATAATTATTTTATTTACAAGTTATATTTAAATCATGGAAGTCACAAGGATGTATCTATTTTCATTAGCCATTCATATTATTTAACTTAAATAATCAATAGTTTTTCAAATATATTTACCTTAAATCTGTTGTGAAATAATGGAAAAAGAGACATCAAAGCTATAACTATTATAGCTTACACCCTGCTTTTTAAGGCAGTATAGATTAAGCGGTAACTTTTTAATACCTGTTTTTACAGTCATAAAAAGAATATCATCAGTTCCCATTATTATAATTTAATAGCCACCCAATGCTCAACGAAGAACTAGTCAGAGCTGATGAATGTATCTCTTCTGTTTTTTTCTCGAAAACGTTCTATGTATATCTTAAATAGGGCGATAGTAATTCAAATCTCAATGTGATATTGATACGCCTTGTCTTTTTAACTATTGCATCTTTGAGTCATTCGGGGAAAATTTCTCCTTAAAGAATATTTTATTAGATTACCTTGAGATAGAAAAAAAAGGAACGATTTTTTATCAAAAGGTGATATAGATTTAATTTCATCCACTTGATAATTGAGGTTTCAGACTTATACCTTCACAATTAAATTTGTCACCAGAGAATACAAACATTTATAAAAATGTATCTACTATTAGCGTTTACACAGGTTGAGAGGACTATTCATTTTAGGTACTAGTTAATTCAGAAAATAATTATTTGAACATATCAGACACTCTAACGGTATCAAATATACTACTTCCTCACTAATTAAAAGTTAAAATCTCAAAGAAATCCGACTGGAATTTAAGAAACTTACAATATCTCAAATATATTTTTCTTTATTAGATGAGCTGCCTATGTTTTACTTTTGAGCGACATAACAATTTAATGCATTGCCTTCATATAATATTCATTTAATTTGAAGGGGTAAGAGCCATGAACATCTTTTTTTGATAAATAGATAAAGGATACATATATGTATAGTAAGATCAACACACTCGTAGCAAAACTTTACTGTGGCTAAGGCGATATTTTAGGAGTGTTTTGTAAGAATATCCCAGTTTATGTTTTTGTGGAAATAAGATAATTATATATTATCTTATACAACTGACAAACATATATTCAATACACTCAGAATTTTTTCATGCTTCTAAGTATTTACATGATACGTGAATAAATAAGTAGTGGTTTCAGATTACAATGAACTGCGTATGAAAATTACTAGAACTTGTACTTTGACATGTAGGCCTAATGGCCCCTTTTTTTGATAGTAAAAAAATCAATGACTTTGATACATAAAACAGAATACACTTTTTGGGACATAATAGAATTTGTATTTATCAAAATACACTAAAAAGATAGTAGATGGTATTTCATAATATACGAAAATATAATAAATGAGTTAGAAATATGTAACTTACACCCTCTATTGAATGTACTTAAATATTAGTATTTATTTTATAAAATAAAATCATATGCACTATTATGAGGTATACTCAAAAAATATTATAAAACAAATGACCTGAAAATATATCATATCCAACCACAAAAGATAGTGTACTCCACTTAAACGTCAAAAATATATTTGTTGACAGATTTTCAGTATATGAACCCATATTTTCTAAAAAATAAAACTAAAGTGTATATTAGTAAATGTTGACCACTTTACCCAAGTCCTCCTGCAATTCAATAATGGAAAATTGTCAGTACCAAACGTATCTTAAGTCATATAAAAATATTCAAATTTGAAGAAGAAATAAATGCATAGGTAATTTTTCATTTACCTATGGGTTTGCTTAGCAAAATAAATGTTATATAAGTTTAAAACAACTGTATATATACTAAATAAATAGTTTTTGTTGAGATATTTATAAAGGTACACAATATTGATTCACTCTCTAATTATAAAATGATTTTACACTCATAAAAAAACATCACCGTTTTATTGGGATAATTTTTAATTTTATACATTTAATTTTTTATTATTTCTTTTAGCATACATTTTTAATATAAAATCATAAATAGGATTATTTTACGAACTGTGAATATAATACTCAAAATGTTGATGTGAGTTTAATCGATTATACCAAAAGGAATGGATTTCCTGGAAGCCATTGCTAAGTAGACCTCGTACAATAATCAGGCCTACCCTGGAGGATCATCAAATCATCCCAGGGATTGAGACTGGGCTTTGGTGGTACTTAATTCCTGAAGACAGGAATTACTCTATGCATTTCCTCGTAAAGTTTTTTTCTCACATTGCTCTAATTTCTTTAAAATCCTTAGAGATTTTCAATACAGCCATTAAGTTCATGATAAAATATATTGTAACAAAATCAAACTTTTTAACGAAGAAATACCTGATTTTAAAAATAGCTTATTTATTAGAATAGAGGGCTTACCCAAACATATTGGACATTATAATACTCACACAAAAAATTTTCTACAATAATTTATCGTAATTGTTAAATATGTCTTCCATTTCTTGCACGGATTACATGTAGTTGATAGCTAATTACGTCTCAAACTGTGCGTAAGGTGTTTATCAGAAACTTAGCTATCGACTAGATGACTCCGGCTACAAATAGAGGACATCTAGTCGTTTTTTTGAAATATTTTTCCAAACTAAATTCTTTTTTGGGTATTTTAATGCCCAATATATGAGGGTAAAGCTAATAATAAGTTTGTTATATTATATTAGTTTCTCAAATATTTTAAATTAGTTATTAATAAATATAACTAATTAAAATTGGGTCATTTTTTTTGAAACACCCTGTATATATGAATACCCTTTACATCAATATATAAAACTATCCACCTTTTAATGATCGCACTTTTATGATACTCTTAACAATGTTAGAGATTTAATGGCCTAAGTTATGCGATAATCCCCGATACAGTTTCGCTAAAAATATAAAAACACACTATAGGCTTGCTGTATTCACTACACTTGTAAATGTTATGTTAATATTTTTCATTGCATAAATTAGGTGAATAGTGCTTATAAGTAAATATTTAATACATCTAAAGAAATACACCAATAATTAACAATTGTTAAAATTATATAACGATCGTAAGGCTTAATTAATATGTAAAGTATAATATATAAAAAATGCACAACAATTATTACTGAATAATATTGATTTATTTAAACTGAATTGTGTCTGAGGGACCACTTTTGTAAAGTGTTTAGTGTGAAATATGTTAGTCTTCTTTTATTTTAAATTATTGTAGGTTTAGTCTTTAAATATTCGCTTTTAATTTAAGTTTTATGTAAAATTAGAACTTTAATATTAACCCTGCTTTATCAGCCATGTTTGACCTCTTTGTGTCCATATTTGGAATCATTCATTATATATGTGACATATTTTTCACCTTTGGTTAAAGTGTGTTTGTCTAATTTCAATTCATATTTGTTCTACGACCGTATAAGTAGTTTAGTTATTGTAATAAGTTCCAGAATTAACACAACTTAAGAATATATTGTTAATGAATTATTAAAACATTATATTTTTAAGTTCTGTAACTCAAATCTAATCCACATAGTTAGTATATGAGTTTATTATATTTTTAAGTTCTGTAACTCAAATCTAATCCACATAATTAGTATATGAGTTTATACTATTTTGGCATCAGTAAAAACATAAATAAACATAAAGCTATTCTAATCATGACCTCAAAGAATGTATGATTAAAATATGCAGTTTTTTGATAAAATGTGCTTTGGACAAAGCTTTATTTTTAATAAAGGGAATTACAAAGAAGAAAAGGAATATTAATCCAAGTATTTGTGAAGGTATGATGAAAATGTTAAATTTTATCAAGAAACGTTTGATAACATTTGAGGCAATACAATTGACTTATACTAAGAGAAAAAAAATTATACGATACAATTAAATAAAAATATATATATTTAAAACTGTTTGTGTTGTTAGATGTTTGAAAATGTTTTCAGATTGTAAAGCCCAAATATAACATCTTATAAAAAACTATGTGATGTCTAGCTAATTAACATAAATCAGTAATGAACACCATCACAAAAATACATACAGTCAAGAATTGAGATTAGTAGGAAAGCAATAATATTTCATAAAAAAATATATAGAAATGTAAATACAACGAATATAAATTTATTATTCCAGTAATATATATATAATTTTTCGGTCACAAGACCATATATATTTCAAATACATGCAATAAAATAAAATTATATAAATTTTTGTGGGAAACTGAGATAAGAAAATTGACTAGAACACACAAAAATACAAACAGACATATGCCGCCTCATTAAACATGTTTGTCTCGGTTTGTAAACAGCTCCACATCTAATGATGATTATACGAATGTGAAATAGATTCACTTTCTGATTTGAGCTAAACTGTTCACATTTAGCTCTACTAATTGATGTATCAATATTGCCCGTTTACATACAATTAATTATATCCCATTTAAATAATTTTTTTAAAAGTAAAATTACTTTAATAAATGTAATGAACTGTACATGTTAGACAATTAACATTGTTAGGAAAAATATTTACATTGGAAGATAAGAACGTAACTTGTAATTTGTAGTGAAAAATATGATATTTTTTAAATTATAGTTAGGACCATACTGTGTTTTTTTTCATTGATTGTCAATCTATATCGTCTGTATTGCTGCCATGTTTATACCTTAATGCATGCTCATTCCAATGAAAGGGGATTTGTAACTTTCTTGTCCTAGTTGGTTGATGTATTAAACATAATTAAACATTTAAGGATACATCTGCACAATTTAAGCTCTAAATTACTATTTCTTCTTTGAGTTCTTTATTGGAAATTGTAAATAATTTTAAAAATTCTCATAAATTCCAATAAAATGGTTTATTTTGTGATGCCTACTCCCTACAATGTAGGCATCATCAACTAAATACTGATAATGCCTAAAATAATTTAGTTTATGTCCGATGTAAATGAAAGGCCTAACAAAATAAATTATTTTATTTTAATTTATGAAAATTTTTTAAATTATCTGAATTACTATTTAAAAAATGTAAATATTAAGATTATTTTCATAATTTCACCACATTTATTCACAAAAATACACCACAAACATGGTTTTGGCTTGTTCATTGTTAAAACAAAACTGTATACATTTAATATTCATTAATAGTACAAATATTTATATAAAAAATAGAGTTATTGTTTATTAACAAGCGTATTTTTAATAGTGAATGATAATTTTAATAGTGATGCTGTTTTCGATAAGGAAGACAAAATAAACTTATTTATAACTAAGTTATATGTTTTAAATCTGTATAGACAGTTTGAAGACTATTAAATAGGATGAACCAATATTTATCTAATAATAATTATATTTATAAAAGGTCACAACGTAACTTGTGACTGTGAAAACAGTAACAGTATTTTAACCTGCACTGGTTCATAGGAAATAAAAATATACACTGTACACATGGCGTCAAGCAACATTATATCTTTAGTATCTATAAATATATATTCGTTTTCTTTACCTTTGCCAAGAGTGATCATGAGTTCTATAATGTCATACTTAAAGTTGAGAATCATAAATTTAATCATAGGTAAAATGTAATGTTTAATTAAATGAGTAATGAGAACATAGCTTATGTTTATAAGGGGTTTTTGGTCGTCATGTTCATAGGGCAAACCTACTATATAATAATATGTCAAACTATTATACGGTTAATTGTTTAACTATTTGTATCATTAATCTACATAAAAGTGTACAAGAATATCCGGCAAGGTACCTTGATATTTGATGTATTTCAATTGATATTAATTTTCCAGTCACGTATTGAATTCATCAGGAAAAGCCCAAATCCCTCAAAACTACAATACAAATCTCACAGACAGATTTGTGGAAAATAATACTGTAACTTAAATATGAAAGCTGGTGGTGGGTGATATAATGTATCTTAATAAAATTCAGAAATCTATGGTCAATGATTACCGTTATTTTATTTTTTTAATTTATTTTCAAAATTTATTTAAGATGAAAGAAAAAAAAACAACTTTAACTGACCGATTACGTTCTGAAATGGTCATTTTAACAATAAAAGTCAACCGACATGAGTTTCCAGCTTTGACATGAGTTACAAAAAAGGCAGAACAGTTGAAAGGCTGTTTAATCCATTGTGGATCCCTCTAGTAAGGATGTTAAACGTAGTTTACGAAAATCGATCACCATAATATTTACATACTTTGTTCTTGGCCTATGATAATAGTTTGATATATGAGGTAAAATTGTTTTGTTCATTGATTTTTTTATGTTTATTTAATATTTTATTGCTATTGTAAAAATATATTTTTGGTTTCTATGGAGACTCAAGATAGATATCAGATAATTCTTGTTAGACACCATAGTATGGAAGATGAATCGGTCTCTGATCGGTGGAACTGGTGGATCTGCATGTGAAAGTAAGATAGATATCGGATATTTCTTGTTAGACACCATAGTACGGAAGATGGATCGGTCTCTGATCGGTGGAACTGGTGGGCTTGCATGTGAAAGTAAGATAGATATCAGATAATTCTTGTTAGACACCATAGTATGGAAGATGGATCGGTCTCTGATCGATAAAACTGGTGGGCCTGCATGTGAAAGCACGTTGATCATATCCTGAAAACGAAGAAAGCAGATGTACGCTGTAAGGTAAAACATGTAGATGAAGCTCTAAGTGGTAAGTAAATATGCAGCCGGGTCTTTTTTTAAGAGGGCTCCTAATTTTCACAGGTTAGTTTAGGTTAAATAGTTTATTTTTTCATTCATTAAAACAGTTACTGAAACACAGTTATGTTTTGTTTTATTCCCATTCGTGGGGCTATTCCTATAGAACATTTTTCAAAAATAAGGGTCCTCTTCCAAAAATTACCTTTTGGAGTAATGCCTACAGTGGTTCCAGGAGGGAAACAATTCCTGGAGGGATACATTCTTAATAGGTTGATGCCTAATCCACTGACACTACCGTTTAGGACTTATCGTTGAATAGCCTTTCCCATTATAAAACAATGATTCTAAATAAAATTAAAACTTAGTTTGATTATTGATCTGTGTGAGAAACCAGTTCAGTACAATATGAATATAATTGATTTTAACTTCCAGTCAAAGCCAATACTAGATCTTGCTATCTTTAAATGATCGTGTAAAAACCGGTCGTGCACTGGCTTTCTCATTGAATGATTAGTTATAATATACACATGGGATATTAAAAACACACTGTACACATTATGCAATAAACCTATAAATTAATTTGGATTCAAACAATATGTAAAAGTTCCGTTAAACCAAATCAAATCCTATACCATTAAGATTTTATAAGAAATAAACTAAACATGAATTCTCATGATCAGCCGTGCTACGAATAAACTTCCATGTGAATGGGATTACAGAATGGTCTAACCATTCTAGAAATACTCCGTACTTGGACTGATTCTAGTACACTACAGTAAACTAACTTTCAGCTCAATTCCCTGCAGAGATGGCAAATATCCCTCCTCTTAATTTTATCACGTACGACACTCCACCAAAGTAGCGCTATATGAAGTTCTACAATTTCTTTGCTGCTTTCTTTGAAACTTTCTTTAATTTAAGCAATTATCCGTAAATAGGGGTACGATTTTTTATACATCTCCATTTTTAATATAATAATGTACTTGTTTACGTTTTAAAAATAATTTATTAAAATGTTTGAATCAAAATAATTACTCAAAACAGTTATGACTGGGTCTACTTAAATTATTTATCCACTCGGCCTTTCTCAGATTCATTGAACATTTTTTTCGAGTATTTGATACGACAAAAATATTCTACAGGAATGCCATTTTGTTGGTTAATTCTAAGGTAGTTCCACTATCAAATATCTTGAATACGGCACTGATAATTTTTCAAGACTGTTATAAGTTGATTTTAATCTACGAGACCCTAGCAGTAGAGCTATTAGCCGAGTAGTCCTAGCCACCAGGACTTTGTACTCAGAAAGAAAATGTGCAGTTTTGAGTCTAGCCTTTACAGGAGGTTGTATTATCCACATCCCCCTTGTAGTGTCCTGGTGCTCTCCATAAATTTGTCTGAATACAATCTACACAGAGACCAATACCTTGTGGGAAACGGGTAGAGTAAGTTCAAAGCATAATCTTATAACAAAAATAAAACACATTACGTTATTGATGTATATTTTCAATAATGGAAGTCTAATCCTTATCACCCACTATCCAGACACCCATGAAAGCACTCGTCACGGATGTTTAATTGCTGAACGTGTAATAATATATATAATAAAATATAATAACCTATATAATAAAATCATTATTCAGTTGAATTAGAGCACATTTATTTAAGACTGTTCTTATGACATACGCTGTATTACATACTTTTTCAACTTTTGTAAATTGAAGTTCGTTAATTATTCTATAAAATAAAAAAAAAAATTTTCTCATTTCACTCAGTATTGAACTCACGTTTTTTCAACTTAGTAACAGAATCGTTAAAATAAAACATTTATTTAATTTTTTATTAATCCAACATAAACCCATTTCTATACATGGTCAGCGGGTACCGAAAAAGATGTAGAAATATTAAATCTTCTTACATGCAACTGATATCTTCAGTATTAAATAAAGTGACTGAAAAAGGCATAACACTACTTCTTAAGTAAAGTATCCGAACCATTTTTATGAACTTGTACAAACAAGATTTAAAATAAATCATAGTACAACCCAAGCCTTAAAAAAAAACTAAAACGTAAACAATATAGCTCTACACTATGTAAATGTAAATCACGTAAAATGATTGCTCCGTTTGTCTATCAGAATTAAGCATAGTAAACGTGACGAATTAAATATATATATATAATTTTTTAATTGTGACTTTATTGTATTTTATCTTCTTGTAATAATAATAATTGGACAGCCAGTCGTATTTGATAAATACTGTAATTTAAAATATATATTCTATAAGTATCAAACATATTTTTTAGAAATTTCTTTTGAGTCAACACAGATATTTAATGTCAGATTGATTCATTTACAT
Source organism: Stictocephala bisonia (assembly GCA_035578905.1). Taxonomy (NCBI): domain Eukaryota; kingdom Metazoa; phylum Arthropoda; class Insecta; order Hemiptera; family Membracidae; genus Stictocephala; species Stictocephala bisonia. Next base: position 98,373 of record JAQJVL010000815.1, read on the forward strand.
GATAATCAGTATCTACGTTACGAACCAATTAAAAATAAATAATGGTACTAAAATTTGTGACGTAAAATATTCAGATAAGCACATATTCATGTAATATAAGAGTAATACAAAGTCAAGTGAAAAAAACTCTGTTGTTGTTGATACTACATAATGTATTGGTCACTCACATAGTTCTTAGTAAGTTAGGATAGTGAGTTAAAAAAAAAAAAAAAAAAAAAATTATGTCTTAGATTAATAATGCAATATTTTCCACCTTACGACTCCTATCTTTGCTGATGTATCTGTTGATGACTGGTGTCTTATTTACGGCTAAAATTTATGGATTCCAATCAGTACCTGTCATATTCTTGAACTTAGTTAATTGTTTAAGAACTAATTGTGTTGTTATGACATTAACCACGAAAGTAGGATAAAATATATAATATGATTTTGCTTCGTGATATGAGATAAATATATGTCATTTATATGTGCAATTGATTCTTTTTAGGGAATAGTATAAATATGAAGAATAATAAAAAAAATTACTTAATCTAAAAATATTTATCCCATACTTTGCATTGAACGTATTCATATCCGTTGAAATTTCAAACCGAAAAAAATTAAAATTTGTTCCTTTGTTGTACGGTTACCAAAAGTCTATTTCGTTTAAAGTGACAATGGATTAAATTTTATTTCATGGAAATATAATTGTATTTGTCCAATCAGTACACGTTTTAAAACACAAATAAACGTTAAATATAACGAATAAATACTTTTAATACATTTATAAGTTAACAATATAATTTTTGGAACTGCATATTTAAGTATACTATATCAAATATATGGCCAGAAAGGATATACGCATTCTTACTCAAACAATAAGAAAAAATATAAATTTTAAATAAAGGTTTTAAAAGAAATGTAGCATTCTGATATTTCAAAAACCAAAAACATATAGAAACCAAAACTAAAAATTGTATTATAATCACAATTTAATGTTATTTATTTTATTTAAAAAGTGCATAGCCATCTTACATAACAGACATTTGTACATTGTCGTTTAATAAGCTACATAAAAATGTTAAAATGACGCACAGTTTAAACTTTTATAGAATGTATGAAATGTAACAAAGAATGTAAAGTCATAAAACAAGACTGCATAGTGTACAATTTACCATTCAAACAGTAATTCAGTTACTTTAACACAAGTAGGATTTTAATATTGATGCAATTTCTGTTTTATAGTATAAAACATTACAATTGATTCGACCAAGAGGAATATTCCTAAACAACTAAAACCACGTGCACTTAGTAGTTATCAGTATATTATTAATTAAAAATCAAAGTTTGTCTTATTTAATCAGGTGAAGTTAGGGCTAAGAAGCCCTCTCTAATACTTAACCTGGTGACCAACAGCTTAACATGACTTTCAAACCATGGGAGTGGCAGGGCAAAATCTGTTAGTGGTCTTATTGGGAATAGAACTTGGACCAGTGGTGTGGCAAGTCAGTGCTTTAGCCCCTTAGCTACGACCATTCCATGTCGTGATATAATCTGCAAATAATTCAAAGAATATACCTAAGGAGCATGTTCGTAACGTTAATAAGTTAACATAAGAATTACTGTATTTTCTATAGAGATACAAGATATAACTGTAAACTTGACAAAGGTGCTATGAAATCAAAGAACAAGGTACTCATTAAAATTAAGGTGGCTTAGATAAACTTCTTTAAATATGAATATATAACTGACAGTAAATCCTAGGCATTATTGAACATAATCAGCATAGAAAAGAAGCAAGAACACAAGAAATAACTGTAAACTTGACAGTGATGCTATGAAATCAAAGAACAAGGTACTCGTTAAAATTAAGGTGGCTTAGATAAACTTCTTTAAATATGAATATATAACTGACAGTAAATCCTAGGCATTATTGAACATAATCAGCATAGAAAAGAAGCAAGAACACAAGAAATAACTGTAAACTTGACAATGATGCTATGAAATCAAAGAACAAGGTACTCGTTAAAATTAAGGTGGCTTAAATAAACTTCTTTAAATATGAATATATAACTGACAGTAAATCCTAGGCATTATTGAACATAATCAGTTAGAAAAGAAGCAGGAAATAACAACAAACCGGAATTGTATAATTACAGCTAGAAATGAAGGGAGCATGGACGACAATCCAATAGAGATATTTGATCATATAAACCTTTACTTTTACCAGATTGCTGTTGACTTTGAAAAAAATCATAACTTTCTGAAATCAAACTGTACCCAAACCTGTATATTTTAATATCTATAACAATCTACAAGTCACTTGGCAAATAGCTTAGTTTGTTAAATATTTTACCGAAAAGAACAATTAACTGATATTTTTTTTTACTAATTACATACATTTAAATGTACTTGGTCTAACCTTTTTAAAATAAAACCAGTAATTTGTTTTTTAAAAGTTGCAACGTTCAATGACCGTTTGCAATCATCAATAAACTGCAATTTACAATGCTACTTCTTAATAATAGAGGCATAGGCTCATAGGCTTAAACTGAGTAACAAAACCACTGTACATGTTGTTTTTATAAGAAGGTCTTTAATGTTGACCAATATGTCTCGTTCTTTTGGACTCAGGTCTGTGAATTTCTTTAGAACAGGTTGTACCCAATTTATTTATTTTTTAATCAGCATCTGAACAATTTACAAATGAAAAATAGTTTGAATGAATGTGTCTATTTTGAAAAATACCTGTTCTAAAGGTAGCTTTAGAATGTAGCTTTTACTCTATAAATATATATTTTTGCTTCTTGTTTTACTCTAATCTATTGTTCATAAAATAATTCATTTAATGTGGGTTTGATTCTTATCCTGATATACCTATAGGAGTTTAGTCTTGGTTTTCTTATTTTAGTTTATTATTTTCGTTTCTTTAAGAAGTGAAGTACAGTGATACTATGTAGAGGACATTTCCCAAAACATTATACTTCTTAGATATATTTTTAGCGTTGCTTTTTCACAGCCGGGTATCCGATACAATATAACACGCTGAATATCATTTATACTAAAATGCATTAACTTAAAAAACCTGGCAATGATTGTATTTCTCCTTCATGTGCTATAAATTTATTGCGTTGGTGATGAAATTACGCGATTTCTCTCGTCTCCTTTGCACAATGGTTCCGAAAAACACTCCTTGTACATTGTACTATCATAATGTACTCTCTACCACTTTACATTTCACTACACGTACATTTATAATGTTGTATATTAGTTTACTTAATATTTTATGAAACGGACATTTTTATACAACTAAAATAACAATTAAATGATAATTAGACTTATACTACGAATAAATGATGAGTTAGTTTCGACAGTATTAGTTTTGAAAACATAATTATTTCCATAGTGCGTTTTATCAGAACAATGTAAAACAAACCATTAGGCTTTAAATTGTGCATATAAGTAAATTGAAATACAAACTGCTTTGACCTAGGAAGAGAAATAATCAAATAAAAGAAACTGGAACACAGCAACAAACATTTTCAGCTTGAATAAACTTGTTTTGTTCCATCATGGATATACTTGTAAACAATCCAAGTTGAACGATGAGTTTTGGAATGTAATCGTTATGGTGTCTATTTTTAGACATCTTTATCCTTAAAAACTTTTTTTACTTGAGTTTACTTTTACAAATACAATTAAATGTATTTGTTAATCAACTATGTTACACAAAGAAAACTAATCATTTATCAATAGAACGGCGCAGTAAATAAATATTAAATACATTATTATACATCCTATTACTCTCGAACTAGATTATTTTAATTTGTAAAGAATGTTTAAACATTGCTTAACACATATGTGGCCAATTCAAAGATATAAAATTTACATGCAGTTTTATTATATTTATCAGTTCATAAGTGTATATATAATTTATTCCAGAGAATATGAATAGTAGACATTAATATTGGCTCTCCACATTGTTCAATAGTAATGTCATATGTATCTACGTTTCAAATTACTAATGTGAATATCTTCAAAATTACAGAACATTGACTTTATTAAAAACAAACATTTCACTATTATTCAGTAGTCTATCCCCCACCTCTAAAGTTAATCTAAACTATTGGTACGGACCTAGGCCAAATGTTGTGGTAACATGAGCACAGAGAGTGTTGGGGTTAGCGTGTTTGCGTGCAGGGGTTTGCATTCATTCACATCCAATAAAAATTAAGGCACGCATATACAAATATAAAATACACGCACAGTGGTATTGGATATTGACTCATTAACCACTCATACACGTACGATAGTGCTGCTCCACCCACCCATACACGTACATTGGTATTGGGTATTGACTCTTCAATCCCTTCATACACGAAAGATGGTAATGGCACCCTCCCAACCCTTACACGTACGATGGTGCTGGTCCACCCACCCATATAAGTACAGTGGTATTGCGTATTGACTCATAAACCCCTCCATACACGCACCTTCCACCCACTCATACACGTACAGTGGTATCGAACCTCCAACCCATCTTTACACATACCCATGTGAGTTAAAGCTGGTACACGAACCTTTTGTTAATTTCTTGACTGTTGTATTTTAAGAAATTAAATAGGTTCATTTCTCTTGTACTAGTCATTTTTAAAAGAAATCCAGTAAAATAAAAACGACGTTTACAATAAAACAGTAAAAACATATATCTGAAACGTTTTTTCATATATAAAAATAATGTTTATTTATATTGCATTATCGAATAGCAAAACAAAAATATGCGAACAACACAGTTTGAAAGCAGTACAAGATGGTTAAAACAGTTGTATTTTATTAATATTTACAAAATTGAGAAATGTATATATCCAAAAAACTTGGTACTTAATACAACTTTTTCCGAGGCACGTTTCTGATTATTCAGGTAAATGAGAGAAGAGCCAACAAAACAATTATATTTCCAGTGGGGTATTTGTGGCATTATTTTGCCTAAATGTTTATTTTAACGTTTAAACTATATACTAGAATAACATTACAGAATTGTGACATTTTGCACTTTTTTGTGGTTCATTCCTGCACCAGGTGTGGTTGTGTTTTTTAAACATAATGTGCTATGTAACATAATGATCATCTTAAAAAAAATGGGAAAAAAACTATTTCGTTTTTAGGCATTTTACATTAAACATTTTAAATATACAGAGTAATTACAATGTATTTTCTCGTATAAAAGCTATAAAGTGACAATAATAAAATAATTAGCAATCATTTTTGTTCTAATTTATGATAAATAAGCAACGTAAATGTATGACATAAACTACTTTTAAACGTTATAAAACCGCTATCACAGTAACAGTGTTTGGATAGTATAAAGATCCTAAATAAATTTTGGATTACTTATGAGGAAATATTTTATATAATTAAAAATATAACAATCTTTTTCACTTTCTTTAAATGATAATTCATGCTTAATAATAGACGTTTGTATTAAATTACTTCATTGACAGTTTAGCTTTTATTTATTTTATATTATTGTTATAATTTGATTCGTCTCCATATAACTTGTTCTGCTGTATATGCTTGGTGGAATTGCTTTGGTTGTAAATAGAAAGTCATTTTTTAATTTTTTAAAGGAATATCTGAAAAAATTCGTTAAGTTAATTCAAAATTTAACATCCGAACTGTGTTTAATTCGTCCAACAATCTAAGAAGCTATTTAACTAAATTAAAACCAAAAAATAAACAACAAGAAACAAAAAATAAAATATATCAAATTGATTGTGATTGCAATAAAACTTATATAGGTCAAACTTCAAGACCAATTTCAAAAAGAATAAATGAACACATTTACAATTATAAAAAAGAAACTACAGAAAAATCTAAATTAGTTGAACATGCTATTAATGAAAAACATGATATAAATTTTAATTCTACAAGTGTAATTTTAAAAGGACCTTTATGAACCAAGTGAAACTAAATTGAAAGTGCATATATGGCAGTTTTGAAAGGTGAATGTATTTCCCAACCGTCTCTATATTTTTGTAATATATTTTTACCTTCAATTAAAGAAGAAATATCATCGAAAATTTAAAACTCTAACCCATATTTTAATTTATAATAATTATTATCAAACTTAACCACTTAAATTTAATGTAACCAGTATTTAATGTTTTACATGTCATTTTTTGTTATTTTTATTCACATATGTTTTCTGTTTATACTGTATTACAACTGAAGATGCCTTAACCGGTGAAAGCGCTCTTGATAAAAATTAAAATTTGTGGAACTTATTAAAAAATTAATTTCTATTTACATCCATATAACATATAATTTAACAAACAGTGGCATACCGTTAGTATTGTATTGTGTTTTAGCTTACAACATATTTTTACTGAAAACAACCATTCTAAATAGAAATAAAACTTGAATAGGATACTTTACTACTGCTAAACATACTCAGATGTCGAACTAATTAAAGAAAAATAATCAGTTTCCGCTCAGTTTCTATCAGAGATGGAAAATTTCCCCTTTTTATCACGTACGATACTCCAGGAAAGTTACCTCGTGCACAACCCTTGATGAAGTTTGCAGTTTATATTCATTTTAATTTAAACTTAATCCTTTCCTGGTATAAAGTGTTACCTTGGTCCTTGATGCCTTTATGTAATATTTCAAGCTCTAGATATGTTATAACTTCTTCCACATCACGAGGTTTAATTCACTTAATGAACAAGTACTTTAACTAATGTGACACCGTTAGTTTATCTAGTTGAACTATACGCTAATACTTCTGTGTGTTATAAGTAAACACGACCTAAATAAACACATCTACCCGTACATGACTACCGAGAAAACAAAATGTAAATTAAAAACCAATATAGTCATATAATTTATGGTTGGTACAGTATTTTTATTTTTTTTTTGCAATGTTTGTAACATAACAATTTAACTGGATAATATTTATAGATACATGAAAATCAATACTCATTACTTAAAAAAGAATGTATCATTGATTTTAGACAGCTGAAAATATTATAGGCATTTAATATTTAATTTACATTTTAAAACTGTTTACAGAATTTGTTTGTATGATATGATATAATTTTTAGATTTGAATTGTTGTAGGTTAGGAGCAAAGGTGTGTTCTTACCACGCAACTCACCCCCGGTGTGACTACAACAGATTTACCCCTGTGTCACTCCTGTGGTTCGGAAGTAACGTTAGACCCGTAATCCATCTAGCAAATAGAAAAAAATTAAAAATAAAAGATGGGCTTGTCAAATCAGGTGAGGATAAATTTGTCTTAATTTGCACCTCTACCCACTAAAAGCTGTATTATTGCTTTTGAATTATAACATTTTTGAGTTATAAAAATAATCTGGTCATTATTTTTTTATAATATATGCATTGGTAAACGCATGTTTTCTTAGAAATTTCAACAGTTTATGTATTTGAAATTAAACTGATATACATTAAAATGTTATTTTGTAACGTTTTAATCTGTAAAAAATGCTAAACATAAATATTTTAATATGAATAAATAACTGTTCTCTTCAAAGATGGAAAAAAATTGTTTAGGTAGTCTTTTATAAATAATTTTATTCTTTTGAAATCTTTTAAACGTGTAAGCTTAATAAATTGTAGTAGAAATGATATGTATTTACTTGCTATTACAGGACCTTAGGTTTTTGTCATAAAACAATTACTTGTCGGATATAGCGTACATTTGGAAATAAACATTTGCCATATCTATAAGATAGTAAAGGAAATTGCACTATAATTTCCAACCAATCACGAATAGTAAACATAGTACTTATGATAATTTATTTCTTACAAAAGTGAATTAGGAGGGACAGGGATCGTGTATAAATAAAAACCCGGTCCGTGGAATGAACTGGGTGGAAGTAGATATGTTCTAGTTTATATAAGGTTTAATGTGATAACGTGTTTAACTTATATATCCTTATGTTTTTATTTTAATGCGTACTAAAAAATACAAATGTTATGTTACTTTTTCTGCATACACTGATATACTAATGATTAAAAGAAGAAGAATTTGAAGACCCCGTACCGAGCTAAGAGTTTATTTTTGGAGTATATCATGTACAGTTAGCTTTTTAAATATATGTTAGACAGTAACATCTCCATTAACTAATTGTAGAAGCCTCAGTGAATAAACGTTGCACAAACATACATTGAAGTGTCTCTGTTAAAACCATGCAATTTTAAATATTTGATAACATTCAGAGATATTCTGTGGAGTACGTGTATTTGAACATTTATAAAATTCTATGTTCATGGCGTACTTGGTATTGCCCACTTAAAATAAAATAAGTCTTTTTTTTAATAACGCTTCGTAATTTCAGTAGCCTAGTACTTAGTAAGCTGTCATAATGTGTTTGACACAACTGAATTTATGGCCTGTGTTAATGGAACAATATCCTGCTCCAGTCATGTTCCAGTTTGTGACATCACATGCCAAATATTATCAGTGCTGATGTAATCTGTTTAATTTATGGTCCAAGTTATTAAGAACTATATATATATATATATATATATATATATATATATATATATATATATATATATATATATATATATTTATATATATACATTATTTAATGGAATACAACACATATTACTCATAAAACCAAATTATACTCTTTGTTATATTTAACTTATAGCGAACATAGCAGCCGAAGTGTTTTTAAGTGAAGAAAGTAAAGGCCATAATCATTTGTTACTTAATAGATAAAATAAATATAACGAATATTTACGGAATATATAAATGACTAGCCATCTTGAGAAAGGCAATTGAGTTACTATTAGTATACCTTGTAACTTCCCAAATTCAATCATTCAAGTAATTAATCTATATTCATATGTAGTACAAACCAGTTAATTTCATTATAGACTTCTATTATTTGTATTGTGTTTACCAAAAATGTTTGTCAATAATATTTTTAACTGAAAAAAGCTCCATTTAAAAGTAGGTCTTAAAAATAACTTATCATTGGATATTTTGTCGTTTATTATTAAACACATTTTTAGTTTAATTGCTCTTCTTAGTTTTACTCAATTAGTAATGATTCTGTACTTATTAAAAAAAAACACATTTTACATTTATTTGTGCCCGGTTTCGTTTAAATTTTATATTCTGTTTGTAGCTAATTAAACAATCAAATATAATGTTGTAAAGTAAAATAATTTGGCTTTATAGAGTGAAAAAATAAAGGAGATATTCGTGTGTAGAAATTGGTATAAATAGTTAGTGGTGACATTCAAACTAAATAGGGATGTAACTGGATTTTTTTGCAGGAGACGACTATGTAGGTTTCAAGTACTAGACTCGTAATACTCTATTTGACATGGCTACCAGTTGATCCCACTAATGGCTTTCAAGTGAACTATGGGCTGATAATTAATTGGGTTTAGACAAATTTTGATAGCATTGTTCAAAGATAAATTAAGGAAAATATTCTTTGTGTTTTCATTTATTTCTACAATTATCATATAAAATGTATCGTAGAAAGAAATGATTTCTTTTAGTAATTGTTTGTAAAATAAATATAGATTCTATTAACTTGATAACGTAAATTATAAAGGCTAATTTGTAAGATTGAGTGAACAGTTATTTTTTAACTAGACTTTTAATTTCGCGTGTCATTTTCTTAAGAAGGTACTTTATTGCAAATGTTAATATGGGTAATGGATTGTTTGTAATTAATTAATTCTTACTATAAAAGGCTGGCGTCACACTAAGTTACGTATAGGCATCACCCTCAGTACATTTGTGTTGATTTTGTGCATCCACATGGGTCACCGAGCACTGGGTGTCACTCAACAGAACACCCAGAGTTCTAGATTACATCACATCTAGGAAGGATTAAGATATTGTTAAAATTTATAACTTAAGGCAGCTAGAATTTGAAGCACTTGTTTATGATTGAATAAAAGTTTCGATGATAATTCTGTTAAAAGCAATGTTGTTGATTAAGGATATTTTTATACATAAAATAAATATCAAGTTTAAAATTAATTATTATTTGTATAGTTCGTAGCCAATTCTTTTTTTTTAAACTGATTGGAATAGTTTATGTTTTTAACCGGCCTTATTTATAGAGTTAGAAAATGTAAAAACTATTACCTCCCGAGGAAGGAAGAATGCAAAGAACTACAAACACACACACACACACACACACACACACACACACACACACACACACACACACACACACACACACACACACACACACACACACACACACACACACACACACACACACACACACACAGTTGTGAAGTAATCAACGATTACTTTCACAATTTCACTGGAATATATTTACTAATGGTAGCTTACATTTGTTTAGAAATATACACTATAACATATACGAACAATGAACAAATTTATTATTTTAACCACACATGTCATGTACTGTACTCATAATACAGTACAGGCGTTAGAGAACATCACACGCGCCAGGACAGCAAGCTAGAGGTACCCAAAGTCAGACTAGAGGTGGGAAGGAATGCTTTTTCTTACTTTGCTCCCCAGATTTACAATAGAATTCAACAGAATTTCAAAGCACTCAGCTATGTATTATTTAAAAATAAACTTAAGCTACAATTGGAATATGATTATTTTAAAATGTAAGTTGTGTAAAATATATATTTTTTTTGTGATTTTAGCCTAGTCCATGGCCATATAGGCCCTACATGTAATTTTTGTATGATTTGACTTTTTTTGAAAAACAACTGTATGTTGAAAAACGCTCCAAATAAATACGTTATTTATTTATTTACATGCATATTTAAATTAATTACTTTAATTAATTCTTCAGTAAATTACAACAATTATAAAACAGAACATTAATATTTTTAAAAGTGTTACTATTTAAAATGATAAATAACATTATACAATAGCTGTGAGTCATTCCATTTTGAAACACTACCTTTCCTTTTGTATTGAATGGAATTAATGTTGGAGCTATATGAACTTATTAATGTATATACACTATTGGCTCTAATTGCACCTTCCACTGATCGTTCCTGATGAAAAAAAAATCTTCAAGTTTAAATAACACTTATTTGAAACCCATTGGGCTACTTTTTATGTACTTCTCGCTTTAAAATTTGTAAACATACTCATGCTAAAACGAGAAAAGAGGCATTTGATGTTAAATTTTATCCATTACAAATGTCATTAAGAACATACTTCCCCTTTTTAGTTTTATGCCCAGTGAACAAAGTTTATAAACACTTAAGCTTATGGGTTTTGTTTGCATGTCTCAAAACATCAGGGCAATATTGCTAGAAGGAACTTCAAAGTGAAAAAAAATAATAATAATAAATTAAATGGAAACACTTTCACAACTTCTGTATGACTTAGTTTGTAAAATTTGTATTTTATTCATGTATAATTTGATAATTTTTTAAAATAATTGTGTTCCACAAATGTAACTTTTGATCAGATTAATTTACTTAAAACCGTTAAATCGTGGAAAAATAGTATTGTTTGAACAAATTACTTAAAAATAAAAATTTCTGCTTCTTTTCAAATGATAAACCTTTGAAATTCTGGTCGGCAGCAATTAATTTATCTTTAAAAGACGTTTAATTTAATGACAATTTCGACCTAGGCTTACTTTTATGATTTTCATTTAACTCCTCACGGACCGCCCCCTCAAAAGATGAAATTTCTCTAATGACGTCAAAAAGTAGGTTCTTTGTAACAATACTGCAGTACAAGATTTTACTTTTACAAGTAAAGCTATATAAAAGTGTTGAAATAGTTTCCATATTTTTCACCTTTTATATAATAAGATTTTTATAGTTATATATAAATTTTTATAGGCCTTAAACTCTGCTCAATAATATGAAACATGACTACATTAATTAAATCCCTATGATTAATTTTGTTTATCTTGTCAATTAATCATGGGTATAATATATCATTATTGTAAGTAATACCTGTGTAAGCGTATTGGATTTTTTTCTGTTTTTTTTACTATAATACAATATTATAGTAGTAATTTCTTAATGTCATCATAACAAAAAGTATAAAATATGTTTTAAATTAAGAAATAAATCTATATTATATATACTTGAATATTGACACTTCACGAGTTCATATTTTCAATTTAGCATACTTATATTTATGTATTTAATAGTTTTGTGATACTTGGCAAAATAAGTTATTATAAATTTTACATATAATTCAAAAAATGTGTTTCACTAGTAGACCAAATATATTTCAAACAAGCAGAATGTAGGCCCTAAGGTTTAAACATTTTTTGTAATTGATACATGATTTGTAGTATATTTTTTTCATTCTAAATTAACTTTTTCCAGAAGAAATTATGTTTAGGTTAGGTTAGTTCATGAGTTGGTCACAAATTGGTAAATCAAATGATTGACTTACCACCGAATGCACTCTCTGTTTGTAAGTTCTTGGATTCCTAGAGAATAAAAACTACCACAGTGGACGTAAAAAGATTAGAGATCAGTAGTTGTTGGAACAATAGTGGTAGTGAGTTAACGGAAAAAATAGTGGTAGTGAATCAACAGGAAAAATAATGGAAGTGAATTAACGGAAAAAATAGTGGTAGTGAATTTATACAGTTAACAGCAACTGGCTAGTAACTAATGGCAGTTTTTTATTAAAAAAAAATAATTTTATATGTGCCTGAATACTGTTACACGTTGCAAATATATTTTATTTAAAACACTTTCTCTTACATATCGGTTGTAATACTTCCTTTTAAATGGATTTACTGATAAGCAATGTGATAGAACGTTTATAGGAAACTCTTTACAAACAAAGAAATATATTTATAGCTTATATTTTTGTACAATTCATTCTCCATCAATAAAAAAAGTCCATTTTTATTACTCAGTAAACAATACTTGCAAATATAACCATACAATTATTGCAGGTATTAAGGTTACATAATTATCATTAAAATCGAGGAAGAAATAAGTGTTGATAAAGCCAATTAAAAAAAAAACTAATATTTAATTTCATCCAATGAAATATCTTATACTAAGCCAAATATTTAAAAAAAACAAATTTAAAATAATTGGCTTTGTATACTTTATATCATTGCATAAATTAATAACTCTCTTTATATGCAGATTATAACTCTCTTTATAATCAATTTACGATAAAACAACTTATACCACTGACAAAGAAAATGTGCGAATATATGTTCTATGATAAATAATTATAAATCCAAGCTATATTATACATGTTTTAATATTGTAAATTATTTTGAATATTGAAGAACTTTTCTTGTTTCCAGCAGTGACTAGCATTTTCGAGAGAAAGACCTCATTTGTATTCCCATTACATTTTTATATTCAAATTGCCTGTCGACTTGACATAAGGCTAGCGATATTTTAGGTTGAAAGCTTTAAAAGAGGTGACTTATTCCTATTTGAAAGGGAGAAATATTGCCACATTTTACCCCTAAAGCTTTCTCATAAATTACAATTTTAATACAAGTAAAAACAAGTACACGTTTTATTATTTATTTCTTTAACAATGTGTCTATTCTTAGTTGTAATTATTTAACACCCTGGTCCCTTTTATTTGTATAGTACTGTTTTAAATATGATCTATTATCATATAATTAAAGTTACTACCAGATAATGACTCATAAATGTAAAATGTTTGTAAAGTCTCTGAAACACATACAGATAAAATATACCATATTTTATTATAACTCTGTGGATACTCATTTTAAATCCTTATTTTAAAGTGTAGTACACATCAATCACATAACAAGTTATGGAATACAACACAGTGAGTGACATATTTTGTTACAACTTTGCAAATACATTTTGACAGATAATATTACATACGGGCCTCTTACATACGGCTGTGGAGTGTTTAATGAGCTGTGAAATCTACACGAGGGAACTCCTGTAGTGAAAGTAAATACAAAGTTCTACGTGACTGCCTTATTGAACCATAATACAACTAAGCTCAAGGCACATACCTCATTGACAATGTCGACGAACTTTAATCAAAGTAATTCACGTTATATTTATTTTTGAAGTGAGTACACCACAGCGTTATGAAGATAAGAAATATACTAATGTCTTTCAATCTCCGTGAATTAGTGAATAGCGCCACGAGAGTTACAGCAAATAGTAAGTCACTTCTTGATAATGTTGTAACAAACTTAGACCCTGCGACAGGTTCCTGTAATTCCTTCTTTAATACAATGTCTGATCATGATTCACAACTGATAAGAATAAACTACCAATGTAAATAAACTTCCTGTACAGTAACAAAAAGAGTGTTCTCAAAACAAAATATTATTAATTTTAACAATTTTTTGTCCAAGGTAGACTGGAGTTTCTTAAACAAAATTGAAGGTGCCGACAGCAAATTTGAATCTTTTTCTGGAATTGTTTAATCACATTTTGAAAATGCATTTCCTCTCTAAACAGTCCAGAAAAACTTGGCGGCAAAAAGAAACACAAATTAAGCACTAGTTTAAAGGATTTTGCCAATCAGAATGTCGATTTGGGGATTATGGCCACGTGATTCAAATGATCCAGTGCTAAAAGAATTGTTGAAGGAAAGGCAAAAACTCTTTCGTAAGCGCTTACTCGAGGAGAAGCGTGCAACAATTTCTCGTGAAGCGCAGAGCTCCGATTGCTTGCAGCGGGCAATCTGGAGTGTTGTGCGTAGAGAGCACAACAAGCACGTGAGCACAACAGCAAGACACATGAGACCGATCTGAATGCTTCTTTTCCAGCCTTAAAACGCAAAAGAGACTCTGTTCAGTCGTTATCTAAAGTGGTTAATCTTTTTAATAATCATTTCTCAAATATTTCATATCATTCAAATTTTCAGTCTAATGGTCCGCGTAATCTGGCTCAAAAACTTCTGACAAGCGGTTCTTTAATTTTTGCTCCTGTCAATAAAGTTGAAGGTGAATAAGCTATCATGTCCCTAAAATCTAAGAAGTCTTCAGGAACGGATGAAATATCCAGTTTTCTCATCAAACAAATTTACCAGGGCCTTCTCGAACCCCTAATAAACCTCTTTAACGTTTCACTTTCCTCAGGCATTTTTCCCAACATCTATAAGACTTCCAAGATTGTCCCTATTTTTAAAAAGGGGGACAAAGGTGATGTCAATAATTATCGACCTATTTCTGTTTTGTGCACGCTTTCAAAGCTATAAGAAAAAGTTGCCTATAAAAGGTTGTTGGATCATCTGGAGAAAAAAATAACATCCTTATAGATAACCAATATGGTTTTAGGCCAAATCGTTCAACCACTCAAGCAGCTGTTGATTTTATAAATTATGTAGTATCACAGCTGGAACAGTGTGATCCAGCCTTGGGAGTATTTTGCGACCTTTCAAAGGCTTTCAATCAGGTTGATCACAACATCCTTGGTGAGAAATTGGAGATGTGTGGAGTGCGTGGAGTTGCCCTCTCCTGGTTCAAGAGGCAGGCCGAAGACAATTCGGGGAGATTTTAGAAAGCCGTTCTGAATATGTCGAATGCAGGTATGGGGTACCCCAGGGTAGTATTTTAGGGCCCTTGCTCTTCATCATTTATATATTTATATAATGATCTTGTTTCACATCTTTCTTTGGCCAAATCTATAATTTATGCGGATGACACAACGCTGCTGTTCGGGGGTCCTCAAACTGATCTGTAATATAGAGTCACAGAATCTATGGAAATTCTTCAACATTGGTTATCAATTAACTATCTTTTATTGAACTCAGAGAAAACAGTTTTTATTCAGTTTCTGACCAAAAATAAAAATCCTCAGCATATATCTTTAGAACAATTTGAAATAAAAGAATGTTCTTCGGTTAAGATTCTAGGTCTGACCATGGACAGTGGTTTATCATGGTCTTCTCACATATCTCAGCTGTGCAGTAAGCTGAGTCGAGCCAGTTATGAACTCAGAACCTTATATCCTCTCATAGATTTAAATGCCTTCATTATGGTTTATTATGGATGTTTCTCTTCTGTCATGACGTACGGAATTGAAGTGTGGGGTTGTTCTCTACATGCTTTGAAGGTTTTCTTGGCGCAAAAACATGCTGTCCGAATATTGAAAGGACTACCTCCACTGCATTCGTGTAGAGGAATTTTCCGACACCTTAATCTGCTTACCCTTCCCTCCATTTTCATATTCAGGGTAATCATGACCACGATATATAATGCTGATGATCTTCCAGTTGTCGGCGCAAACCATAGGTATCCGACCAGCCATGGTGACGATATCCGCACTCCCCAACACTCCCTGACACTCTCTGAAAGGGGAGTATCTTTTACTGGACCTGTTTTTTATAACAAACTCCCTGCTGAAATTAAACGTTTAAAAGGGGCTGGATTCAAGAAATCTGTCAGGAATTATTTAATCAGCGCGGAATTTTATAGTTTACAGGAATTCCTGTCTACTTGACCCAAAAACAACATATTTACATTGTCTTTGTTACTTTGTCATTTGTATATATTATTTTAACACTAGTTGTTTATTTATTTTAAGTTTATCTGCAATGAAGAATGAGATATACATCTTTTTGTATTTTATTCAGAATAAATAATGTCTATGTCTATGTATAAGTTGAACTGTTGATCACTTGAACATAGCATGCTAATTTGATATGGATTTATATTAGCATGACGTATGAGGATCTTTTTAAAACATTATTAATGTTATTTTGTTTTAATTATACTTAAGACGACAAATACGAGTGAATATGGATTTCAAATGTGTGATATGAGAAAATATTTTTATTGTTACAAACTAAGGCCGACTATTACTTAGCAAGACACATTAATTAATAGCCCAGAGGTAAATAAATTCCTAGTCCTAAAAAATAAACGTTTATGATATTTGTTATTGACTGCTGATCCCTTTCAAAATGTTTTAAGATGTTCATAATATTTGACTCTGATTGGGATCAAACAAATTCCGATCAGATTTTTTTGGGTACAAATCGTACAATAATACATTCTTTAGTGGCCCATGCTAGCCACTTTTTAGCATCTATCTTGATCTCATTTTGTTAGGTAATTAAAATTACTAAAATCTTGTCTTCTTTTCACTGTGATATAAGTCCAACTTTGTATACTTACGCAAATCAGGATTTGTATACTTACGTAGATCTAAAAAAAATGTTGGTGAGGATGGTGGATTATTGTTTAAGAACATTATATCGTAGATACAAAAAAGAAAGAAAGCTTTAATAACATTTATTTATCATAAAGATCAAAGTACAAAGCCCGTTACATGAACATTTATTTAAATAAAAATATACATTGCTCATCGCTTTTTAGATTTTTAAATATAAATATAGTGATAAAGCTGTACAATTCTTGTATTCTGGTAAGAGAAGCAAATATTTTCTTTAACATATGAGAGTTAATATTTAACGATAATAATGTTACTAAAATAGTTGTGGTATTTTTATTTAAAATTTTTCAATAAAGTAGAATCCAAGCATTTTTGTGCAGAACATTTAATATAACGGTGTCATTTGAATGCAGCTGTTGTCAGACAGTTCTGGTCTCCCGTCAGGCTGGCCTGAATGTCAATGTGAGGGGTAAGGAATGTTGGGTGAAATTTTAAGTATTTAATCTTATATAATAACTTTTTTGTATTACTTATAATTAATTATATTACTTCGAATAGTAAGAGTATTTATTTTAATGAAGCATGTTCGATCCAATTTTATCCAAATATTGTTAATTTAACTTATTTACAATAAAACATACTAGTTGATTTATAGATGTGTAGAGTGCAAAGGTACTACCATTTAGTCATACGTGTATAGGTAAGGGTAGGATGTCACTACTATAGAGTATGAATTAGAAAGTGAGTGATAACTACTGTAGGCAAGATTTCAATTTACCTGTATGAATGAGTGGAAAAGCTAACACCACTCTACTACCTTAGAAGATGGGTGGGAGGGTTAAAACCACCATACTGAAATGGATGAGGGAGCATCACCTTTCTACTGAATGAGTGAGTGGGTTGGTCATCACTTTAGTACGTAAATGAGTTAATGATGTGTCATCGCCACCGTACGTGTATGAATAAGAGGGATATTTGACACTTCTCTAAGTTTATTGATGGGTGTTAAGCTCATCACCACCATCTTATATGGATGAGTGGGAGGATTAACACCACTTAACAGAAATGGTGAGTTTTTTTATCATCACCATCGCAAGTTTTAAGACCTTTTAGTAGCCTAGCGGCTAGAACTTCTGTTTCCAATGCTGAGTGTCACGTGTTCAAATCCCGGGAGATCCACCTAAATTTACCACAAAGGTCCAATCCTTTGTCCCTTAACAACGTTTGAATACCATATAAAAAATTCTACTGGCGTAGCCAAAAATCAATATATATAAAAAAATATTGAATATATAAATACTGTGAACTGCTATTGTGGTGGCTGAGTAGCTGTGGTGGTGAGTAGCTTCGGACTGTGGTGGACATAGTCTAAGGTTCGAATACCTAACTGAGCTAGCAGTCGGTATATCACTCGTAAAATGAAGTAAACATACATCCTTGTGGGTGCATGTGAACTTAATATAGTGTATATTATATAGAAAATAGTGTATGGCCTTAACCATAATATTAACACCACAAGAGTTGAGAAAATTAAATTAGTAGATAAACAATTTTTTATTTATCAAATGTTAAATTTAAAGGTTTTCAATTATACTATGAATATTCTGATAAAAAAATAGCCAAAATTAGGTGCCCCCAATTCTGTTGATTATCTGAACAAAATTTATAATCATCCAGAAAATAGAAAAATATGATTTGCAGTAATAATAAAATTAGTGTTGAAGTTTAAAATAAAGAAAAATTTAAAAAACAACTTTTACGATATTCACATACAAGATATTCATAACTCTTTATTGCGTGAAAAATCACTGTTCATAAGTTATTTATTATTATTTAGTTAGCTCATAATTTTATATGCAGTAATGAATATCAAGTAACCATCAAGAAAGTTTCAATTCACATTCACTTCTCCATAATAGGTTTTTACTCTCACAAGTATAGCATAAAATATACAAAGAATATTGAGAACCTAGGCTAGTTCTATTACTATTATCATAGTATACGTTATACGAAATATATTGGCATAGGGAATACTGCACATTTCGATATATAAACAGAGTTAAAATTTTTACAAACATTTGAGGCAAAGCTTTCATACCGTAATGCAATTTAACTGCCCAAGGCGATATTCAATATTCTGTACGATCAAAGGCATATATTACATGCTATATAGTCTCAAACAGATAAATATTTAATAATTATAGCATTCCTGTACAATTTGTAATCACAGCTGCATTTCCAAAACTGCATTTATAAAATATCCAGTAGTTTATTTAAATGTTAATTTTGGTTCAATACATTTAAGCAAGTAAACTATGTTATAAAAAAAATAACTAATTGTAGCCAAAAATGAATTTAGTAACTAGCCTAGGATTCAGAAAATATTAATAGTTCATTAGGTATTCGTATTTAAGTAATACACCTGATTGATGAATAGGTGTTCTTATTTCTGATTAAAAGACTGGAAGAGATAAAATAAGTTCTAAGTATTACGTAGAACAGATAATAACATTTGTCAAAGAGGAGTTACTTAAATTTACTGTGGAAGAAACATTATGATGGTTACCTCTTAGATTATATTTCTCTGTGCAGTTTTTATTTAAATACTAGTTATTTACATTACAGTTTACTTGCATATTAGTGCCATGATTAATTTGTTCAATATGTCATTACTCTGCTTAAAATAGACACAGGTCTCAAATAAAGCAAGGTGGTTTATTGCATTAGATTGATAATTTATAAAGGATATAGATCGATAAACAGATTTATACACCAATCTTTACTATAGCAATGTCCAATAAATGGAAGTTCTGTTAAATACAACTCCGAAAGAAGTTAAAGATATCTGAATCTGTAAAATCATAGGGTAATTCTTTAGCTGTAGTTTTAATTTGAATTTTAAACTATAATATGCTACTAATCTTAGTTTTTCAACATTCAAAAAGAACTTTCCATACGTTTTAACAAATTTGTAAGCAGTTAAAAATACCAAATTAAATTTTTTTTATATTAAATAATAATTAAATTGCAATATAATTAGCTATGTGAAAATGCAATACATTACTAGAAAACCCGAGGGCTAGAATTATATTACACGTTCAGTATTAGTAAAATGCGTAAGCCAGTTGACAGATTTATATAAATTCTGATATAAAAAGGTTTTTCATTTGAAAGAAAATGTTAAAAGGTGGTTTAAAACAGCTACTTTGATGTAGCAACACTTTTTTAAATGGTTTTTAAAATGTTTAATGAGTTTTTTAAATATTTCACACAAACGAGGTAATATGTAAATTAATATAAAATTAAGTTTGAAAATGTTCTTAAATTATTATTAGAAAAATGTAATATCAATTCTTCAATTAGGCATAATTATAAAATATCTGTTAATACGTATTTTGAAAGAAATTGATTGGGCTAAAAATAGAATTATAGCCAACAAAGTTTTATTGTAATTAAATGCAGACAATTTTTAACCATTTATCACCATTAAATATTTATTAATTGTTAAGTTATTTACAATTCAAAGGCAATCTGTTTGTAGTTAATTTTAATGCTACAAATATTATATTATAATTATATGTTAGTTAAAATTTTTTGGTTTTTTGGTTATGTTAACTTAAGATACATCAATGGGGTATGTTAGTGCACATCTTAATAGGCATGACGAGATTGGTCCTATCCCTTAAATATAATACTTTATGCTTAGTTTCATTATGTTTTATGTGACCTCCCATAGATTCACTACCCTTTTTAAAGGCGTTCCCATACAATGAATAGAATGGTAAAACTTAGAAGTGTAACTATCTTCCTATTTAATGACAGATAAAGTAATAGATAACTCATTATCAACTGATAAATATATAAAACACGCAATAATATCCGTGATAAGATTTTAACTGTCTCGACAGACGAGGTCTCCCAGTCTTATCGGTTCTTGTTTAACTAAAGAAAACGTGTATTAGCAAGAAAATAAGTTCCAAGAACATTGTGCTCACAAAGTTAAGAAGAGGTTTACGTTTTTGTTACCTACTCATTGTTTACTACTGAATTAATGGAGCTCAGTGGTATTGTGTAATCTTTATAACTTCTAAAAAGTTGAATTTTATATCCTACTGATTTTTTTTTCTATGTGCATTCGTTAAGATCAGTTGTTGCTGTCAGATATCCATACTTTTGAATCATTCTTTTGAGTATTTTTGAGTACAACCAATCCACTCATACATGTACAGTGGTAACAGCTCTTCCACCCACCTTTAAACACACTACTATATAACATTTTATAGTAGTGTGTTTATAGAATGTTGAACACACTACTATTTATTACCCACACACAAAACTACAGCAATACCCATACCTGTACAGTGGTACTGACCCGCCCGCCCACCCATACACGTACAATGACACTGACCCACTCGCCCGCCCATCACGTTAAGTGGCACTGACACACCCACCCGCCCATACACGTACAGTGGCATTGACCCACCTGCCCGCCCATACACGTACAGTGGCACTGGCCCACCCGCCTGCCCATACACGTACAGTGGCACTGACCCATCCGCCCGCCCACTCACGTACAGTGGCATTGACCCACCCGCCCGCCCTTACACGTACAGTGGCATTGACCCACCCACCCGCCCATACACGTACAGTGGCATTGACCCACCCGCCCGCCCATACACGTACAGTGGCACTGACCCACCCGCCCACCCATACATGTACAGTATCAGTGTATAGGTGTATAGTTTTAATACACCTTTTAATACCACGGTACTGAATGGGCGGGTGGGTGGGTCTATACCACAGTATTTGCATGGGTGGCTGGATGGGTCTATACCACAGTACTGAGTGGGCGGGTGGGTGGGTGGTATGAATGAAGTTTATCATCTACCTAGGTCATACGATAACGCTGGGGCTGTTAACACAATGACCCACTCACCACAATACACTTGCGTGGTGGTGACTCACCACCTATACACGTACATTGGTGTTGACCCAAACGCCCATACACGTACATTAAATGTTAAATGCCCACCCAAACACGTAGAGGGGTGTTGACCCACCCACCTACCTATCCAACGTCAATGGTTAAATCGGTAGTTAAATTAATTCACAAAGGAAATAACTTATAGGATGGATAATATTAAAAAAATACTATTTTTACAATTCTTCTTTAATAATTTAAGGTGTCAGCTCAGCTGATAGTCCTGTAATTAGGACAATGTAGATTGTGCTGGGTCTGTACAGAGTTGAAGTCGTTAATGAAGAGGCCCGTATGATCCTGGATAGTTGGTTAACTCGTTCACATTTAGGAATGATTTGGATGTGCTAAGAGGGTTTGGGATTTAATATGTAATCACTAATAAGTTTTGATTACTCATATTTAAACAACCACATCAATATAATGATGTCCCAGTAGTCGAAACAGCATTATATTGTTCTTGAAATCTATTTAGGTCTACCTAACTATTATTCACGCAACATAACACAATTTATATATTTTTTCAAAAATATATATCTTATGATATTAATTTATGTTATTTATTTTGTACTAAAATACTTTAAAGTTAAAATAGTATGTAATTTTAAAAAGACGTTAATGTTTTAAACATTTAAAATAACCTTATGATGTCCATTATAAATAAGGATTAATGATTGCAGAATTATAAATTTAACAATGAGAATAATTTATGGTTTATTATACCAAAAAGGCAATGAATTATGTAATTGAAAAACATTTTTTGTTATTATACATTGTAGTCTTATGCTATAAAAACATGATAATTAAAGTAAATAAGCTATCAAAAATAACACTTACATTCTCACTAAAATAAATGACAAACTAAGAAGAGTTTTTAAATATCTGCGCTCTGAAGATGATAAGAGAATTAACCAAGATCAAATACTACAATATTGGTACAATTATGTAATCATATAAGTTTGAACTTGTGTTTTGAGTAACGTAACACTTGTATGGTATTATTTTTAGTTTCTTATAGAATTTTCATAGTTAAATCAACAAATATATAAAATATTGACGCATTAATACATATTTTACCAAATTATTTACTAATTGTGACTTATATCTACTTATGTAACTATGTGCTAAACATATAAATAACTTAAATTAGGCTATCAAGCTTCAACCTAAGTATTTATTTTCTTAAACCAACTATTAAATAAATTAAAAAAAACAATTGCAAATGTATAAAATATCATAAGAATATTGTGTGTACTGTAACTTTATCATGAAAATCATTTATCTCTCAATATGAATAAGACAAAAGAAACTCACTCAGATGGAATTGCGCTACATTCATCGTCCTCAGGAAACCAGTGTGTAAACTGTTACATTAGATTTAAACTAACTTTACATAACAATATGCCAACTACGTTGTTTCTAAATACTGTGGTACATTAATTAGATTACGTATTCGTCTGAATTGAAGTGTATGGCAATATACATATTGTTCCATTAACCAAGAGGTTGTAAGCACAAATTAAACATTATAACAGTAAGTAAATATTCTACACAAAAAGAAAAAAAGAACAACTAAAATAATTTCAAAGTCTGGTTTACTTATTACTTTTTATACCCCGCGCCCGTATTAAAAAAAGTTACGAAACCACACAAAATTTAAAATGAAAAATAATTGTCTGTATTGATTTTTATCAAAAAATAAGCTTAAATAAGCTTATTGTTAGGCAAAAAATAATAGATAAATGCTTAATATAAAACAGTACTAACTTATGAACTTACTAGGTTCTGTATTATATTTTGAATAACATAAGGTTGTTGCAATTTCCACAAATAATAAAATACAGGGTGTTACAACAAGTTTGTACTGACTATACATTTGTATATTCTATATGTGATCTAAGCTAAAAAAGAAAACAATATTTATTTCAATTTCCACTTTGTTTGGCAGCTAGAGGCTGTTCTGTTTTTTTCATAAATCAATTTTATCTTTGTTGTTATCTTCAGGATTGTCACAACATCAGTAAACGGGTTCATGTTATGTTGTAGTATTTAATTAGAATATTATTTTTATATATTCCTTTTATTTTCAAAATGGCGGCCATTTTATTTTTAAAAAATATCTAAAAATCCATTTGTTCTATAAAAAATCATAAGACACAAGGAAGGTTTTAAAGAACTTCCCCTTTCCAACGATACCACATTTATTTGTGAAAATCGCTTAAGAACTATTTTATGAAGTGACTTTAATTCACATACCGTTCAAATACTGTAAAATTACAGTGGTACCCATTTACTTTGCATGCGAATTAAAGTCAACTCATAAAATAGTTATTTCTTGAGCCATCGTTACAAAAGAGGTGTCACTGGAAATTAAAAGTTGTATAAACACTGTTTTGTGACCTAAACAAAAGTTTTATGAAACGAGAGCTTTTCTTAAATATTTGTTAAATTAAAAACAAAAAGGCTAAATTTTTGAAACATCAAAAATAGTTTTAAAATATTGTTTCATTAAATATTCTAACGTGTACCTATTTTTAGGGTGAAATTTACTTTTACATAATATATGGTTTAGAAAAAAATCATATTTGAAATGTTTTGTGAAAGTTGTTAATCATATGTGTTAAAATATTCTGCAATAATCATTTGACAGTTTTTTATTTTGATATTTTAGTATTTTCATATTTTTCAAATGTGTTATAGGTACACATAACATTTCCGTAATAAATGTGTATGCTTTTTATTTAAATAAAAAGGATGTAGTACTTTCAGGTTTAAAATAAGTTTAAAGAAAATTCAGTTTAAAATCATAATTACTCATTGATCGATATATCTATTGATATATTACGATTTATAAAATTAAAATGTTGAATCTATATTATACTTTAAACGTATAATATAGCTTATAATTATAATATTATAATTTTACAAACTATGCCTGGATTATAAACCTAACCATATTTTCAATTGAAAAAAAAGCGGTTTCGGTTCGTTAACACTTGCTCTTTTACATAATTAAAGCACATAATTCAGTGGTAGTTGGTTGACACTAGTAGAGATTGTATGCTAATGAGCTTAAATTGCTATTCAAATGGTGTTGTATCGAATGTAATATGCAATTAGTTCTGGAAATGTTAATCTCCCCAACAACATCCATTCAAGAACAATTATTATTGATACCGCAGGGTATCTATCTTTAAGTTTATCTATTTCATCGTCATATAATGGGTTTTAAGTGGTATTGACAGTTAGATAATTTAAAATAATATTATCTATGTTTTTTTGTTTTTATTTTTGTTCAAGTTAAGATAGTTTACAAACACGCATATATTAGGTATTCATATTTGGTAGGGCATAGATATAAATTTACAATAGTTTTTTAAACCATACTAAATTATCTTACATAAACATTTTAGGAAATTTATTTATATACTACAATACACATTTGTATTAACAAGTATTATAACAATACATTCTTAAAATAATAAGCACCACCCATTTTAATTTTAAATTTATACCAATTATCGGCTATTCAAGAAATTGTTATGACAGTTAAAGGACACCTGCCATTAGTGGACTCAATATAGCTACCTAACTAATATTGCTTATTTATAAGATGTCACGGCACTCCAACTACAGGTTGTGCTGTAGATATGGTGGCCTCCAGTAACCTCCAAGTGTCTAGAATAGCTGGGCTTGGATCTCTAAATGCTGTCTACTAATAATAGGCAATATATCTACCCCCCTTCACAATATTGCCTATTCACAAGATGTCACGGCACTCCAACTACAGGTTTCGGTAGTCTCTGGTATCCTCCTAGGGTATGGGATACTTAAGCTTATATCACAAAACGCCTCCCATTAGTGAACGCAATAAAGCTTCTACACTGATATTGCCTATTCACAAGATGTCATGGCACTCTAACTGCAGGTTGTGTCTGTAGAGACAGTGGCCTGTAGTATCCTCCAAGGGAATTGAATACTGGATCTAAGAGCACAAAATTCCTACCACTAGTGAACCCAATATATTTACTATACTAATTGAGTATTCACAAGATGTCACGGCACTATTTCATTATTGCTTGTTTGGTCTGAGAATCTTCATTAACCACATTAGCTTGTAGGAATGGGGGTAAGCATGTAGTATGTACGCATTCAGCTCAAATGGTTACATTACCAATTTACCTGTCCAAAGACATGTTTTATGAAAATTTAACCTATGGTTGTTATGGAAGTCCGTCAAGTCTCTTTAATTAATAGCTCAGTGACAAATAAATATATGCTGGATAACCATTTATCTGTTTACAAAAATCGTTAACAGTTTCGAAATAAGATCCATTAAGTAGTAAAATTAACAATTATTAAACCAGTTACTTTTTCACTAACTATTAAATTATTTAAAATATTATGAAGAAACATATGGTTATTTGGTATTTTAATATAATGTCCCATTTATTTACTATTTTCAAGTGCTTACAACTCCTAATTTATACAACTTTTTAATTATTCTATATTTTGTATCAACAAAGAATATAAAACAATTAACAATTTTGTACATACATGTTACGTAATTCATAAAAATTACCACATATTTATGAAGTAAGGATTTAATCAGTTATTCTTACTTTATACAAAATAAGAATTTCTATAAAACATTATTTTTACATAAATAGGAAATAAAATATTACTAATTAAGACTAAAAAAAATCTCCGATCTGTTAATAGCATCATAAGATATTAATAACACAGAATGGGTTGTTATAAAATTAAAAATATCAAAAAAGTGGTGAGGTAACGTATGCAAATATAACTTGTTATTGAATGAGGTACATTCTACGGAGAGTTACATAAGAAAATTACTTTAACAACAATAATATGATCGCAAATAAAATATTTCGATTTCAACGTAGTTATTTGTTTCTCTGGTATTAATAATTGTGTACGGTAAAATTTTTTAAAGTTAATAATAATAACCATAATGGATTTATTTGTTATAGTATAATTACAAACTTTAATAATTTTGTGGTAAATTTTTTTATATCAGTGCTTGTTGTGTAGGAATGAATATAATATTTAACAGATAAAATATGCAGGATGTCATAATAAAGTAATACGAAATAGTTAAACGTTAGATACTCAAGAGAGTATAAATGGAGATCTTCAAGAAGAGAACATTTAAACAAATTCTTAAAGATCTCTTCAAGTTGCTCTTAAGGACTCTAGATTGCTTAAGGTTGATGTTGAAAGTATTATTAAACGGTATATTTATTTTTGTCAAGAATATAATTAAAATGAGCTTGTTGATATTTTATGTCAAGCTGAACTAGTATGAAAATTCCTATATTTTTTATGAGTTTGCTTAAAAAAATAAATCATTTGTAAAACCTAATAATATCTAAACAGGCAAGTATTTTCTATCAATATATTAGAATTTATATAGCATAGATTATACTATTGTAAATGTAGGCATATGTTGCATTCTACAACAACTTTTATGTGATTGTATGTGTCTAGATTTATTTTTTAAATTAACATAATCAAGCTATACGAATAATTAATAATCAAACCAGTTAAAATAATGTCATATATTTACCTTAAAGTTTGTACTCGTTTAATTGGTTTCCATAACGAGATATTTTCAGTATTGTGACGCGGGGCTCATATTCCCGCGTCTGGTTATAAAGAGAGGGGGAAGGTGTGGTCAGCTTCCTCGGGGACAACGCCGGGGGCAGTAAGGAGTCAGCCGAGGTGCGTGGACATCGAGCTTAGCGGAGGTGTGTACCGCGAGGAGCCGTGACCTTCGGTCCGGGTGTTATTTAGATGCATGGGCTGTGGGGTTGTTTATAAGGGAGCTCTTGTGCGTAATTTTGGCGAGTGAGGTGCGGTCGCTTCTGTGCTACCTTAGTTTCTATTAAAGTATTTGAGTTTGGTCTCTGCGACACTCATTGAGTCTCTACCCGCTGTATACCTGCCCCCTTGCAGCCAATTGACGGATGGTGTAAAGACCAGGAATACAAGGTAAGCGAGTTTGCTCTTGGTATGAACAGCCCCCCTGCTACGCCCTAACCTGGTGGGGTGTAACAAATTGGTAGAGGCCAGCCGGGTATTCCTGAGGTGAGTTATGAACCTGAGACGGTCTCTGATTCCGGTAAGATAATAAAGGCTGTTAACTGACCTTACTCTGGTTTATGGAGGGGCGCATGAGCCATTTTTGAAAGTAATGTTCTGAGCAAGTTTAAATTGTGATGTAATTGTCAATTAACTGAATTGTGATATTTTAATTTAATTGCAAGTAAGAGAACAAAAGGGGCCATGTCAGTTTGAACTCTAGGGGTAAGGAAGGATAACAGCATTAGTCAGTAATATTTTAAGTTTAACGTAAGAGTAGTAGTTGGTAACTGTAGGTACAAGAGATCCCACGATATGTAATATTTTATTTGTTTGTGAAGTAGCGTTTAACTGAATTTAGAAATTTTCGGACGGAGGTTTTATGTGTATTTAAGTGTTTTGCAGGTGACAGACAGGTGGTTAGTAAAATAAGTGATTTTAAATATGTTTTGACTCATGTAAGTGGGTCGATTTTACTGAGTTGCAGGTACAGTAAAAACAAGACTATAGATCTTATAGCCCAGAGGAAGGTAGGGGCCATTGAAGTTGATGTACCATGTGATTGTAAACTTATGAGTGATTCACGAGTTCTAGTCTCAGATTCCTACCCGTGTAAACAGATTCATGTGATATAATCAGTCGTACAGACAATACCGGCCTCGTGGTCCAAGATCAAGTCGTTGAAAATCTCATCATACCAAGCACATACACCTAATACCTTTGATGTTGTTTCAGAATGTTTAGATGAAGACTGGCCCTCCCAAATACCTCACTGGAATTTCTCTATTTCAGGCCATACAGTTCCAAATGCCCCAGAAGGGTTGGCACAGGTGGGGAGTAAAGACGTCTACACAGTGGTATCGGCGGGAGTACAAGCCATATACGTGGTATTAGTGAGCATTATTGTGGTTAGGAACCCCCATTTAATTGGATTTTTGTTGGGCCATTTTGTAAGAGCAGAATATGGAATAGTCGGTAATCAAAATGAACAGTTTACTGTAGATATGTTGTTTTATGTAATACTTATGCTATGTGCTATTTTTGTTGGGAAATGCCTGATGAAGTTGCACAAGTGGTGCCACCCCAACACTGCGTCCGAAGAGGTCTCAATGACGACAAAGAGATGTGAAGTCGACGACGGCCTACCAAAGGGGCTAGCAGTGGCCAAGGTTGATGGAAGAGAGCTTCATATAACCCTCGAGTGGAGTGAGCGTGGTGAGTGAACAGCGCAGTGAAGGTAACAATCTAGTTTGAATGAGGTAGGCGGTGACTCACACGAATGAAATATGTGAAAACTTTTACATGTTAAAATAAATTTTCTTATACATTAATTTCGAGTGTACTTTTTAAACTGAATATGTATTTTTGGTTATTTCTGTTACATTCATTTTTAAAATAGTTGTATGTGGCAATTGCCCGAAGTATTTAGAATGATAGGATAAGAAATAGTAATTGCTGTTCGTTATATGACTTATGTTAGTTATAATAACTCACCTAGTATTACTTGTTATTTGTAAGGTATAACTAACCTGCAGTATTTATGTACATTTAGTATAGGGAAATGGCAATTCCAAACTTATATATTTTAGTACATTTCAAATTTATTTAGGTGCACAGTATATTCTAAGCTTTAATATGTATATGACATCTATTAAACCGTAACCCATGCTTTTAATCCATTGTTCTTTTGATCTATGTTTGACCTCCACGTGATGTAGCAGATGAACTAATGTATGTTTACAGATATTTAAGTTGCCAGGTATCGGACAGAGAGTATTTAAGAAGTGACTATGCACATGTTATTAAGACTGTTTCAGAGGCGCGCGGTCATTGACATCGCGTGGGATCAGCTGTTCCGAGTGCCGTGCGGCCGGTGTGTCCCTGGCTGAACGTTAAGTCAACGGGGATTAAGGTTAAGATAGAGCCCTAGTAGATATGTATTGATGGCTAGATGAAGAGGATGTAATGGGAAGATTTGTAAAATACTATGATATTGATATCATAAATATGTGTTATTTGAATATATTATTAGTTGGACATTTTTTATAAACATTGAATATCTTTCGCTTCATTGTTGGGATATATATTTATTTGTCTAGATGATATAAAGTATGTTTTGGGATGATTAAATACAGTAATTTATTGCTGATACTGACTTAGTAACTATTTAGTAAAAGTGATTTAAATCCTATATTATAATGAAATAATATTGATTAATACGAGTATCTGGATCATGTATTTTCGTATTTATTGTTTTGTATATGAAGGGTTTGTGATATTTCAAATGTAAAAATCATGACTTACAGATACGTATTAAATTTGGGTACCCTTATTTTATTTGTAAAATGTTTGTTGTGATATATGTAGATACTAAAGTGTTAGATAGGTATCATGTATTGAATATGTAATAATGAGAAAATTGGTAATTCTGGAAGTAGTGTATGTAGTAGACAGGCTAAGAATATTATGTTTGTATGTTCCTGTTCAATTGCACAACATGTTAATGTAAGGTATTGTTAGACTTATAAATAAAAAGTGTTATAGATAATAACTTTTCATGTTTTCATGATTATGTCTTTAATGAAAGTAATTGTTATTTTAGTCAATATGTAAGAGGATTGTAAACTGCACTACAGTAGGTAGAGGAACGACTCTAAAAAGGACCGTAGGAACCGAGCAGAGCCTCAGAGTTCATATTTCACAGGAAGTGCATTGCTGATGCACTCAGCACATTCCAGCCACGTGTTGGCTACAACTAGAGGCCTTGAGCACAATTTCAGCCGCTAATAAAACTTATATATGTAGTAAACGATCAAGTCCCGAAAAAATTTAAAGTCTCAGTTTATGTTTATTATATATATTGCAAGGTCCATGTGGCTTATAATTATTATGTTATGCTGATCTGTTCTAATTACTTCTGATCTGTTATTTAAGTGTGTATCGTGCTATGAAGATGATTATGTTACGTATGTATCTTTTCTAGTTATGTTTCTCCAGATAATACACTGAAAAATAGTATGTGTTGATGACATTTTCTAATTGTAAGGTAATATTTATTTGTATTATTTCTTTTTTTTTTAAATGTTCAAGTATAGTCGTAAGTCATGAACTTAGTATTAGTCGAGGGACTATTTCTTGTTTGGTAAATTATTCGTAAGGAACTATGTTGTATACTAAGGCTATGTAGAGACTGACATGTAGTAGCTCATAATATTTCAAGTATACTTGAATATGGAGGACAGTGTGTGGAGCGCGGTAGTACCAGCTGGCGGAAGCGGCGATCGCTCGTTGCAAGCGCAGCAGCGGAGCGCGGGAAGTTAGCGGCAAGCGGCCATCGCGTCAGCCGACTAGCACTGTTCCTTATCGTGTTACCACCTGGGCCCGTGGGGTCCCCTTTAGAATAATTACCATGGTGTTGATATATCTGATATCACCATGTTGTAGTATTGTCAAATGTCTATAAAACATGATGAACGGTATGATTAGTTTGTTTGGCAAGGGTACATAAAAAAAATTTTATTCATAGTGATGTCATTCATTTATAACATGAGCTTATTATTGGAAAAAATGTATCCGAAAATAAGTTAAAAGTATTCATAGCCTATCTAATGATTCATGTATGTTTTATATATATATATATATATATATATATATATATATATATATATATATATATATATATATATATATATATATATATAAGTAGAGGGGAAACAGGGCTCCGAAAACGTCCCATGAGGAGTTTTCGTCCCATGAGCAGGTCGGGGGTGGGGGAAGGTCACGTGACCTTAATCGATATTTTGATTGACTGTGATTGACTTTGATTTGATTTTGATTGATTTTGATTGATTTTTAATGAGCTTTGATTTGATTTTGATTGATTTTTAATGGGCTTTGATTTGATTTTGATTTACCTTAATCGATTTTTAGTGGGCTTTGATTTGATTTTGATTGACCTTAATCGATTTTTAGTGGGCTTTGATTTGATTTTGATTGACTTTGATTTGATTTTGATTGACTTTGATTTGACTTTGATTGACTTTGATTTGATTTTGATTGACTTTGATTTGATTTTGATTGACCTTAATCGATTCTTAGTGGGCTGTGATTGACTTTGATTTGATTTTGATTGACTTTGATTTGATTTTGATCGACTTTGATTTGATTTTGATTGATTTTGATGGTGGCGGCCACCTGCCGGATCCAAACGTTATTGATTGTTTCGGAGAGTGGGGAAGCCACCTGCCGGATCCAAGCGTTATTGATTGTTTCGGAGAATACCCTCGGGGGTTTCCGGAGATTGTCGGGAACCTTCATTCCCTTGTTATACTGTATAAAATACACTATTAGCCTCGTTATACTATAAAAAATGTACTCTTAGCCAAAATGCACTCTATTTACAGTCTGGGTTGGACTAACCCGGGTTAGCAAAACGTGGGTTATTAAAGCCCGGGTTAAATCAACGTGGGTTAATAAAACCCGGGTTAACACAACGTGGGTTAATAAAATCTGGGTTAAATCAACGTGGGTTAATAAAACCCGGGTTAAAAACATGGATCAATCATACTAAGGAACTAACAAAAGAGTTATACTATATAAAATGCATTATTTTCTCTTACACTCTATAGTAAATCTATACTCTATGGGACAGACTTTGAAGCACATTCCTTTCCCCGCTGCGGAAAGTGAATGCGTTTCTGTCGATAAAGCCGACCTTCTTCTTCTATTTACTACCTCCTGCACTCTTGTGCTCTCATCCATCTTCTTACGGAATCCCGTCTGGTTATTTCCTGTTTTTATGTTTTTCTGTTTTTATGTTTTCCTGTTTTTCTGTTTTTCTGTTTTTCTGTTTTCCTGTTTTTCTGTTTTTCTGTTTTTCTGTTTTTCTGTTTTTCTGTTTTTCTGTTTTTCTGTTTTTCTGTTTTTCTGTTTTTCTGTTTTTCTGTTTTTCTGTTTTTCTGTTTTTCTGTTTTTCTGTTTTTCTATTTTTCTGTTTTTCTGTTTTTCTGTTTTTCTGTTTTTCTGTTTTTCTGTTTTTCTGTTTTCCTGTTTTCCTGTTTTTCTGTTTTTCTGTTTTTCTGTTTTTCTGTTTTTCTGTTTTTCTGTTTTTCTGTTTTTCTGTTTTTCTGTTTTTCTGTTTTTCTGTTTTTCTGTTTTCATGTTTTTCTGTTTTTCTGTTTTCCTGTTAGTAGATAATATATATGGGCGAATCATCCTCACTTTTCTACCCTCTGTTTGGTCGAGAGCGGTTACGTGACCAGATCAAAGATGACAGCCTTTCCCTTCTTATACTATATAAAATACACTCCTAACCTAACCTTTCCTCCGTTATACTATATAAAATGTAAAAAGATGGTGGTCTTTTATACATGTACTTCAGGCGACTGTCGGCTACCTTCGTACGCTCTTCACCCGTCGGCTACCGGTCTGGCGCACACCCAAATGCTACGCTCTGATTGGTTGCCTCCCTCACACGTAATCTTTCTCACACGTACTGTTAGCCTACCTATTTAAATTAATTTTTTATTTAATTTTTCTCAATATTTTGTTTAATACACAGTTAACATCGCTCTTACCTTCATGTACTCATCTACGGCTTCCTTTAACATACATCGTTACCTACCTATACTTCCGTTAAAAATACCCAATCATTAGGTATCCTCAAATCCCTACTTAACACACTAGACAACCCGCAATACACGTTTTATTTAAAAATTAAGGAACAGATATAATAGATGATGACGTCAGCTCCCGCACTTTAGTATTACGTCACAGATTTCAAGGTCACGAGGAGTGTTTTTAAAAAAAAACTTCTTGCACAGAACAATTTCTATTTCCAGAAATTGTTCTGTGCAAGAAGTTTTTTCTCTCTCTTTTTTTATTTTTTCCAACTTTATTTACAAATAAATATTTTACAAATACATATGTTACAAAAGTAAATCTTAAAACTAAACCGCAGTGTTGACTACTCTCCTTCAGTTTATCTCTGTTTCTTCAATTAACTGAGCTGTGAGATCTACTACTGGATATTCCATCTCCGGTAATGTGTTGTCATCCTCTCCATACAGCATATCAAGCAGTCTGTTGTAAGTGTCCTGTTCACTAGGTTTCCAAAACAAGCTTTTAAAAAGTCTTATAAATCTTTCTTCAGAAAGCTTGATTTCGGAACAATGACATTCGAATGGAATTCTCCAAATTTGTTTGACAAATATACATTCAGTAAAATGTACTCCAAAACTTTTTTCAACTGTCCCTGTAAATTTCTTTTTAAATTTTAATTCCTCCACTTTTTCTGCAACTTGACTCATTTCTGAAAGTTTCTCCTCATCACTGGAACACCATACTGATCTTAACAATCTAATTTGAAACATAATTATTCTCAAGTCGGTGTTCATTGTAATGGTGTTTTCTGTGTGAGTCTTCAAATCAGAGTGACTAGGTGTAGGTGTTCAACTCCTATATACCCTCAACTAGGTGTGTGGTGGGGGAAGCAATTTATTCTTTTTCCTACTCCCTTCCATATCTTGGTCCCTTTCGTCTTTGTCTTCTGATAACATTTCTATATTTAGAATGTCTTCCATGTTCAAGTAGTTGGTGTTCATAACACCCAATTCAGCAGAGCGTCCGGAAGAACGATGAATGTAATCAAATACAGCTGAAGACAATCGTTTTAACTGTTCACCATGACGATTTACATACCATTCCAAGTATCTCTTTAAGATTCTTAAGTTTACTGCTTCTCCGTCATAAGTCGGGTCTTGTACATGGCTAAGCTTTTTATCAAAAAACATCCAGTGTGTATCAAACATTTTAGGTGTATTCTTAGTTACGTAGTCTAGATTTACAGCATCTGAGGGTAAAGATGGAGGTGCAAGGTTTCTCAGCAATTTTCCCTCCAAATCGATGTCACCATCAGGATGAGTTCTTCTTAAAGAACGTTTTTTAACAAAGCTCATAGTTGCAGCATCTGAAGATAAAACAGGGTCATGCAAATCTCTGATAAATTTGTTTCCAACCGTGTAGTGCATGTCAGAAGTTCTTCCTAAACTATAATTCTGTACGTATTGCATATTAGCAGCATCGTTTGGTAGTTTTGGAAGAGAAACATTTGTAACGCACCTGTTTTGTGCATCATAACAATTTTTGGTTGTAGATAATAATAAACAGTTATTTTTCACAAATCCGATACTTGCAAACCAGATGTTTTCTTACCAACTTGATCGTACCGTCCGAACTTATCAACACTCATGGTGCTACTAACTGCATAGTAAATACAGCACCTTATTTATGAAACCCAAAAGTAGGCCAAGGTCACGAGGAGTGATTTAAAAAAAAACCTTCTTGCACAGAACAAATCATTCTGTGCAAGAAGGTTTTTTCTTATTTTATTTTATTTATTTATTTATTTTTTTTCATCTTTATTTACAAATATATTTACAATAATTAAAGCTTAAAACTAAACTGGAGTGATGATGCTTCCATGTACTCTTGGATCTAGGAAGATGTCAGCATATGAAGAGAGAGTTCTGTAGAGTTGTGGCCACTAACTCCGTGTGACTCCAAGTAGAGCATCCCTGGTTGTATATTGCTCAGATTTTCGTTTTGTAAAAGATTAACAAAACGCTTTGGTAAGAAAACCTGAAATTTTGGCACATCACCAGAATTGTATGGTGCATCGCTTAAAGTAACCAGAATTGCATCTCCCACAGAGGTGTCCAGTTTTCTTATTTGATGTACGATGTAATGTTTCTGCTCCTTTAATTCTGAACAACGCTTTGTTGGTAGTACGGATGACTTGGAGTTTGCGTTGAACTGTTCAAGTAATGTTTGAATAGACTGCTGCGATGCCATCTTCAAACTGCTTCTTTGCTGTTGTACTATATGTCGTCTCCTCGGAGCTCTGAGTAATACTGATGCATCGTTTGTGAGGAGCTCTCATATTTATACGTTTCCTTATCCCCACCACCACTGCAGTTCTGACCTTGATTCAAAAAAGCAGCTAAACGGTAAGCTTTTTGCAATGCACAATTCAAAACACTGTGGAATTGATTTTGTACACTCAGACATACACCTTCATAATTGTCTTTGAAACTTCTATCTATAATGGTATCGTATACATTTCTTGTTGTATACATTTTAATCCAATTTCTCTTTTTACTACCAGTTGTATAAAACGTAGTAAATTTTGAGCAGAAATGATACATAATACTGTTAACGTCTTTATAACTTGTAAAACCCTCACCCCATGTAATGTAATGGTAGTTGTTCATTAACCATCTCTACATAGAAGACGTTTGATTATCCACTCACCTACTCAATACACACAAAACACTTGTTTGATCACACACCCATTCATCAAACAGAACTGTCGACACTCACTCCACCTTCCCAAAGCATAAGACTTTTGAAGGGCCACCTACCAAACATTCAAAAAAATCATGATAAACAAACTACACACTGTGCAGACATGACTAAATATTCCATCATACTACCATAAAAACATTCCTATTGATATACCCCTATCTACCCAATATACGTACCACACACCGTACATACAATACCTATGTTTAGCCACTCACATACTAAACACACAAGACTCTTGATTGACCATCCATTTACGTAAAACATGTGGACGACCTATGTACCAAACTAACATAAATCTTGATATTTCACACACCTAGCCTTTTTATATCCTTTAGACGGTCCACTTACTCATTACACAGTCCTGTTGATAGACGTAACGAGTAGGTGTCACAGTCCCAATTTTCTTAACACGTAAGACTTTTTACGACCACCTATCTAACATACATAACTCATGATAGACCTACCACATACTCTGTAAACATGACTTAATAGAAAGACCTTTTACAAAACACACTGTCCCTTGATAAAACACCCACCTAATCAGCACAAAAGACTTGATAGAACATCTACTTAGTATACAAAAATGACCGCATACTGTACAAACAAGACTTTTCCATTAGTAGTAGAGAATTTACTTGGTTAACGTAGTACTTTTCATCAAACTACCGTTCTCTTTACGGTTTTCCACAAGATTACTTATATACAGTACTTAGAAAAAAACCTTAGTCTTTATTTAACTGTTTTTATGGAAGCCTGTGACAAGATACTGGAGAGTATGACGGAGTACATCAGAGACGGAAGTGGTTGGCAACTAAACAATGTTGAACAGATAGACTTATGTATAGTAAAATACCAACCCCTTGTAGCAGCTTCTTACATACCCACCCCTAAAAGTTTGGCAGTTACTAAAGGAATAATTAATATTAAAAACACGGACAATAAATGTTTTCTTTGGTCTGTTTTGTGTGCACTACATGGCCATGACGGGAGTAAACATTACAGAGTGCAGTACTACAAACATTTTGAGCAGGAAATCACCATGTCAGTCATTGAATACCCAGTTAAGATTACAGATTTAGATCTCTTTGAAGAAAATAATCCATCTCTGTCTATAAATGTTTTTGGGTACGAAGATGAGGAAATACATGTCATAAGAGCGACTACACTGAAAAATCGCAAGCACGTTAACTTGTTGATATTGAATGAAGAAGAGAACACACATTACTGCTTGATATCTGACCTTTCCAGGATTTTACCTTGAAAAATTGAACCCTGCTTTATCTGTAAATGTATTTGGTTTTGAAAAAGATGAAATTTACCCACTAAGAATAACAAAAGAAAAATTTAGAGTTCATCACATCAACTTGTTACTGTTGACTATTGACACGACCACTCAATACTGCCTAATTACCAACTTATCCCGACTTTTAGCTCACTTGAATAAACATAATAAAGCATATTACTACTGTGACTACTGCCTACACAGATTTTGGACTAAAGACTTACTTACTAACCACTTACCTTTGTGTTCACCACACGGTGCACAAAAGACCAGACTTCCTACTGATGACGAAAAATACATGTCCTTTAAAAACTACACACTAACCCATGAAGTACCCTTCACTATTTACTGTCACTTCGAGTCCTTTGTCGTACCTATCCCTACTACAATTAACGACCCATCTACATCACACACGACCAACACTGTCCATCACGTCCCCTCTGGTTTTTGTTACGTAGATGGGTCGTTAATTGTAGTAGGGATAGGTACGACAAAGGACTCGAAGTGACAGTAAATAGTTAAGGGTACTTTATGGGTTAGTGTGTAGTTTTTAAAGGACATGTATTTTTCGTCATCAGTAGGAAGTCTGGTCTTTTGTGCACCGTGTGGTGAACACAAAGGTAAGTGGTTAGTAAGTAAGTCTTTAGTCCAAAATCTGTGTAGGCAGTAGTCACAGTAGTAATATGCTTTATTATGTTTAGTCAAGTGAGCTAAAAGTCGGGATAAGTTGGTAATTAGGCAGTAGTGAGTGGTCGTGTCAATAGTCAACAGTAACAAGTTGATGTGATGAACTCTAAATTTTTCTTTTGTTATTCTTAGTGGGTAAATTTCATCTTTTTCAAAACCAAATACATTTACAGATAAAGCAGGGTTCAATTTTTCAAGGTAAAATCCTGGAAAGGTCAGATATCAAGCAGTAATGTGTGTTCTCTTCTTCATTCAATATCAACAAGTTAACGTGCTTGCGATTTTTCAGTGTAGTCGCTCTTATGACATGTATTTCCTCATCTTCGTACCCAAAAACATTTATAGACAGAGATGGATTATTTTCTTCAAAGAGATCTAAATCTGTAATCTTAACTAGGTATTCAATGCCTGACATGTTGATTTCCTGCTCAAAATGTTTGTAGTACTGCACTCTGTAATGTTTACTCCCGTCATGGCCATGTAGTGCACACAAAACAGACCAAAGAAAACATTTATTGTCCGTGTTTTTAATATTAATTATTCCTTTAGTAACTGCCAAACTTTTAGGGGTGGGTATGTAAGAAGCTGCTACAAGGGGTTGGTATTTTACTATACATAAGTCTATCTGTTCAACATTGTTTAGTTGCCAACCACTTCCGTCTCTGATGTACTCCGTCATACTCTCCAGTATCTTGTCACAGGCTTCCATAAAAACAGTTAAATAAAGACTAAGGTTTTTTTCTAAGTACTGTATATAAGTAATCTTGTGGAAAACCGTAAAGAGAACGGTAGTTTGATGAAAAGTACTACGTTAACCAAGTAAATTCTCTACTACTAATGGAAAAGTCTTGTTTGTACAGTATGCGGTCATTTTTGTATACTAAGTAGATGTTCTATCAAGTCTTTTGTGCTGATTAGGTGGGTGTTTTATCAAGGGACAGTGTGTTTTGTAAAAGGTCTTTCTATTAAGTCATGTTTACAGAGTATGTGGTAGGTCTATCATGAGTTATGTATGTTAGATAGGTGGTCGTAAAAAGTCTTACGTGTTAAGAAAATTGGGACTGTGACACCTACTCGTTACGTCTATCAACAGGACTGTGTAATGAGTAAGTGGACCGTCTAAAGGATATAAAAAGGCTAGGTGTGTGAAATATCAAGATTTATGTTAGTTTGGTACATAGGTCGTCCACATGTTTTACGTAAATGGATGGTCAATCAAGAGTCTTGTGTGTTTAGTATGTGAGTGGCTAAACATAGGTATTGTATGTACGGTGTGTGGTACGTATATTGGGTAGATAGGGGTATATCAATAGGAATGTTTTTATGGTAGTATGATGGAATATTTAGTCATGTCTGCACAGTGTGTAGTTTGTTTATCATGATTTTTTTGAATGTTTGGTAGGTGGCCCTTCAAAAGTCTTATGCTTTGGGAAGGTGGAGTGAGTGTCGACAGTTCTGTTTGATGAATGGGTGTGTGATCAAACAAGTGTTTTGTGTGTATTGAGTAGGTGAGTGGATAATCAAACGTCTTCTATGTAGAGATGGTTAATGAACAACTACCATTACATTACATGGGGTGAGGGTTTTACAAGTTATAAAGACGTTAACAGTATTATGTATCATTTCTGCTCAAAATTTACTACGTTTTATACAACTGGTAGTAAAAAGAGAAATTGGATTAAAATGTATACAACAAGAAATGTATACGATACCATTATAGATAGAAGTTTCAAAGACAATTATGAAGGTGTATGTCTGAGTGTACAAAATCAATTCCACAGTGTTTCGAATTGTGCATTGCAAAAAGCTTACCGTTTAGCTGCTTTTTTGAATCAAGGTCAGAACTGCAGTGGTGGTGGGGATAAGGAAACGTATAAATATGAGAGCTCCTCACAAACAATGCATCAGTATTACTCAGAGCTCCGAGGAGACGACATATAGTACAACAGCAAAGAAGCAGTTTGAAGATGGCATCGCAGCAGTCTATTCAAACATTACTTGAACAGTTCAACGCAAACTCCAAGTCATCCGTACTACCAACAAAGCGTTGTTCAGAATTAAAGGAGCAGAAACATTACATCGTACATCAAATAAGAAAACTGGACACCTCTGTGGGAGATGCAATTCTGGTTACTTTAAGCGATGCACCATACAATTCTGGTGATGTGCCAAAATTTCAGGTTTTCTTACCAAAGCGTTTTGTTAATCTTTTACAAAACGAAAATCTGAGCAATATACAACCAGGGATGCTCTACTTGGAGTCACACGGAGTTAGTGGCCACAACTCTACAGAACTCTCTCTTCATATGCTGACATCTTCCTAGATCCAAGAGTACATGGAAGCATCATCACTCCAGTTTAGTTTTAAGCTTTAATTATTGTAAATATATTTGTAAATAAAGATGAAAAAAAAAAATAAATAAATAAAATAAAATAAGAAAAAACCTTCTTGCACAGAATGATTTGTTCTGTGCAAGAAGGTTTTTTTTTTAAACACTCCTCGTGACCTTGGCCTACTTTTGGGTTTCATAAATAAGGTGCTGTATTTACTATGCAGTTAGTAGCACCATGAGTGTTGATAAGTTCGGACGGTACGATCAAGTTGGTAAGAAAACATCTGGTTTGCAAGTATCGGATTTGTGAAAAATAACTGTTTATTATTATCTACAACCAAAAATTGTTATGATGCACAAAACAGGTGCGTTACAAATGTTTCTCTTCCAAAACTACCAAACGATGCTGCTAATATGCAATACGTACAGAATTATAGTTTAGGAAGAACTTCTGACATGCACTACACGGTTGGAAACAAATTTATCAGAGATTTGCATGACCCTGTTTTATCTTCAGATGCTGCAACTATGAGCTTTGTTAAAAAACGTTCTTTAAGAAGAACTCATCCTGATGGTGACATCGATTTGGAGGGAAAATTGCTGAGAAACCTTGCACCTCCATCTTTACCCTCAGATGCTGTAAATCTAGACTACGTAACTAAGAATACACCTAAAATGTTTGATACACACTGGATGTTTTTTGATAAAAAGCTTAGCCATGTACAAGACCCGACTTATGACGGAGAAGCAGTAAACTTAAGAACCTTAAAGAGATACTTGGAATGGTATGTAAATCGTCATGGTGAACAGTTAAAACGATTGTCTTCAGCTGTATTTGATTACATTCATCGTTCTTCCGGACGCTCTGCTGAATTGGGTGTTATGAACACCAACTACTTGAACATGGAAGACATTCTAAATATAGAAATGTTATCAGAAGACAAAGACGAAAGGGACCAAGATATGGAAGGGAGTAGGAAAAAGAATAAATTGCTTCCCCCACCACACCCCCACCACACACCTAGTTGAGGGTATATAGGAGTTGTACACCTACACCTAGTCACTCTGATTTGAAGACTCACACAGAAAACACCATTACAATGAACACCGACTTGAGAATAATTATGTTTCAAATTAGATTGTTAAGATCAGTATGGTGTTCCAGTGATGAGGAGAAACTTTCAGAAATGAGTCAAATTGCAGAAAAAGTGGAGGAATTAAAATTTAAAAAGAAATTTACAGGGACAGTTGAAAAAAGTTTTGGAGTACATTTTACTGAATGTATATTTGTCAAACAAATTTGGAGAATTCCATCCGAATGTCATTGTTCCGAAATCAAGCTTTCTGAAGAAAGATTTATAAGACTTTTTAAAAGCTTGTTTTGGAAACCTAGTGAACAGGGACACTTACAACAGACTGCTTGATATGCTGTATGGAGAGGATGACAACACATTACCGGAGATGGAATATCCAGTAGTAGATCTCACAGCTCAGTTAATTGAAGAAACAGAGATAAACTGAAGGAGAGTAGTCAACACTGCGGTTTAGTTTTAAGATTTACTTTTGTAACATATGTATTTGTAAAATATTTATTTGTAAATAAAGTTGGAAAAAAGAAAAAAAGAGAGAGAAAAAACTTCTTGCACAGAACAATTTCTGGAAATAGAAATTGTTCTGTGCAAGAAGTTTTTTTTTAAAAACACTCCTCGTGACCTTGAAATCTGTGACGTAATACTAAAGTGCGGGAGCTGACGTCATCACCTATTATATCTGTTCCTTAATTTTTAAATAAAACGTGTATTGCGGGTTGTCTAGTGTGTTAAGTAGGGATTTGAGGATACCTAATGATTGGGTATTTTTAACGGAAGTATAGGTAGGTAACGATGTATGTTAAAGGAAGCCGTAGATGAGTACATGAAGGTAAGAGCGATGTTAACTGTGTATTAAACAAAATATTGAGAAAAATTAAATAAAAAATTAATTTAAATAGGTAGGCTAACAGTACGTGTGAGAAAGATTACGTGTGAGGGAGGCAACCAATCAGAGCGTAGCATTTGGGTGTGCGCCAGACCGGTAGCCGACGGGTGAAGAGCGTACGAAGGTAGCCGACAGTCGCCTGAAGTACATGTATAAAAGACCACCATCTTTTTACATTTTATATAGTATAACGGAGGAAAGGTTAGGTTAGGAGTGTATTTTATATAGTATAAGAAGGGAAAGGCTGTCATCTTTGATCTGGTCACGTAACCGCTCTCGACCAAACAGAGGGCAGAAAAGTGAGGATGATTCGCCCATATATATTATCTACTAACAGGAAAACAGAAAAACATAAAAACATGAAAACAGAAAAACAGAAAAACAGAAAAACAGAAAAACAGAAAAACAGGAAAACAGGAAAACAGAAAAACAGAAAAACAGAAAAACAGGAAAACAGAAAAACAGAAAAACAGAAAAACAGAAAAACAGAAAAACAGAAAAACAGAAAAACAGAAAAACAGAAAAACAGAAAAACAGAAAAACAGAAAAACAGAAAAACAGAAAAACAGAAAAACAGAAAAACAGAAAAACAGAAAAACAGAAAAACAGAAAAACAGAAAAACAGAAAAACAGAAAAACAGAAAAACATAAAAACATAAAAACAGGAAATATCCAGACGGGATTCC
Organism: Stictocephala bisonia; assembly: GCA_035578905.1. Taxonomy (NCBI): domain Eukaryota; kingdom Metazoa; phylum Arthropoda; class Insecta; order Hemiptera; family Membracidae; genus Stictocephala; species Stictocephala bisonia. The sequence goes on from JAQJVL010000815.1 coordinate 141,876, forward strand.
GTAAGAAGATGGATGAGAGCACAAGAGTGCAGGAGGTAGTAAATAGAAGAAGAAGGTCGGCTTTAGCGACAGAAACGCATTCACTTTCCGCAGCGGGGAAAGGAATGTGCTTCAAAGTCTGTCCCATAGAGTATAGATTTACTATAGAGTGTAAGAGAAAATAATGCATTTTATATAGTATAACTCTTTTGTTAGTTCCTTAGTATGATTGATCCATGTTTTTAACCCGGGTTTTATTAACCCACGTTGATTTAACCCAGATTTTATTAACCCACGTTGTGTTAACCCGGGTTTTATTAACCCACGTTGATTTAACCCGGGCTTTAATAACCCACGTTTTGCTAACCCGGGTTAGTCCAACCCAGACTGTAAATAGAGTGCATTTTGGCTAAGAGTACATTTTTTATAGTATAACGAGGCTAATAGTGTATTTTATATAGTATAACAAGGGAATGAAGGTTCCCGACAATCTCCGGAAACCCCCGAGGGTATTCTCCGAAACAATCAATAACGCTTGGATCCGGCAGGTGGCTTCCCCACTCTCCGAAACAATCAATAACGTTTGGATCCGGCAGGTGGCCGCCACCATCAAAATCAATCAAAATCAAATCAAAGTCGATCAAAATCAAATCAAAGTCAATCAAAATCAAATCAAAGTCAATCAAAGCCCACTAAAAATCGATTAAGGTCAATCAAAATCAAATCAAAGTCAATCAAAATCAAATCAAAGTCAATCAAAGTCAAATAAAAGTCAATCAAAATCAAATCAAAGTCAATCAAAATCAAATCAAAGCCCACTAAAAATCGATTTAGGTCAATCAAAATCAAATCAAAGCCCACTAAAAATCGATTAAGGTAAATCAAAATCAAATCAAAGCCCACTAAAAATCAATCAAAATCAATCAAAATCGAATCAAAGCTCATTAAAAATCAATCAAAATCAATCAAAATGAAATCAAAATCAATCACAGTCAATCAAAATATCGATTAAGGTCACGTGACCTTCCCCCACCCCCGACCTGCTCATGGGACGAAAACTCCTCATGGGACGTCTTCGGAGCCCTGTTTCCCCTCTACTTATATATATATATATATATATATATATATATATATATATATATATATATAAAATATGTCCTTTATAGTGTAAGATAAAGATAGATTATGTCAAGTTGTAATCTTTTATTGAGTAATCAATTAACTTATGTTCTATTAGCTTAATGATGAAGATTTGCTATGTAATATTCATTGTATTTTATTTGTAAGGTACTTATGTTAGTTCCGTTATATTTGAACCACCTCACTCGCATTGAAGTAAGGGTGAGTTAGTAAGGCTCGTAGTGACTTAAAAAAAAAAAAATCCGGGTAAAGAAAGGAACTGGTTTAAAATAGGCTATACCTTTTTAATTATATTCTGAAGTAGTTATTCCTGTCCCCAAAAGACTATGGACTTAGTATTTCAACGTGATGTGTGGGGAAGGAGATTATATGTAGGCCCCATGTCTGTACATTGGCTAGAACCCGAGACTGAAAGGTCAGGTCATCGACCGAGGCAGTGTCCTCTAGAACTTCAGTATTCAATGTTTTGGTCCAGAAGATGTTATGAACCAGTTTGTACCAACTATCCCTCCTCCTAACTATGTTTTTTCAATAACATTTGGTGCTTTAACAAACGATCTGACCAGTGTTAGTGACTATGTGGAGAACGGTGATCGCCCTATCCAAGAAGTTCATTTTGTTTTATTAGCCTCCAGAACTGTTATATTATAGAAATAATATTGGTTAAGTTACCTTTTTTCCCGTCAACAGTTCTTCTTTCATAAATGATGATGAAGCTCTACGCTTTGAAATGTACATAGCACATTTATGAAAGAAGAACTGTTGACGGGAAAAAAAAAAAGGTAACTTAACCAATATTATTTCTATCCAAGAAACTTACTGCCACAGCAAGGCTATAGATTACTGTGCTGCCAGGGTGGAGGGCTGCGGTTTTGGGAGTTGTAGAGAGAAGTCGGAGGCGAGAGCCTAGCAGAATGAGAACCTCTCCAGACCTTGTGAAGATGCTGAGTGTTCCTTTCAACCCCAGCCAAGACTTTTAGATGGGGGTGTGTGAAGCGGGGCCCATATTCCCGCGTCTGGTTATAAAGAGAGGGGGAAGGTGTGGTCAGCTTCCTCGGGGACAACGCCGGGGGCAGTGAGGAGTCAGCCGAGGTGCGTGGACATCGAGCTTAGCGGAGGTGTGTACCGCGAGGAGCCGTGACCTTCGGTCCGGGTGTTATTTAGATGTAAGGGCTGTGGGGTTGGTTATAAGGGAGCTCTTGTGCGTAATTTCGGCGAGTGAGATTCGGTCCCTTCTGTGCTACCTTAGTTTCTATTAAAGTATTTGAGTTTGGTCTCTGCGTCACTCATTGAGTCTCTACCCGCTGAATACCTGCCCCCTTGCAGCCAATTGACGGATGGTGTAAAGATCAGGAATACAAGGTAAGCGAGTTTGCTCTTGGTATGAACAACCCCTCCCCCCCCCCGCTAAGCCCTAACCTGGTGGGGTGTAACAGTATATAAACATGCAGTTAATATAACTGTACTATTAATATTTTACACAAAAACTATTGTTGTAAAATTATAAAAGAATATAACATTATATGATTAATATCACTGAAGTAACGATCATAATTGGGATCTAATTAGCAAGTTTGTGTTGTATTGTAAACGTTGAAGAACTGTGGAATTCAAATTATACGGCATAGTAACCAATAATTTGTCCAATTCAATGATTGCACATGGTGGCACTCAACGTATGGTCTGGCTTACAAAATTGATGAAAATTACTAATATATGGAATCAACTGAAATCTCACATACCTTCTGTCATGCACAATATGCGTGATAGTGTATTATTATCATCAACTCATACAGCAATATTTATTTAAAATTTTATAAAAATGCATAGAGAGAAATGTTTTAGTCGAAAATAATTCAAAAACTCAATAAATAAACTGTTGTGCTAGTATTAAAACATCTACAATAATAGTATATTGATAAAATAAGACTAAACGTAAATACTATAGCAACATAGAAGTGATAATATTTCATTTTCATAATTAGAAACGTAGTGATTACACTGTATATAGTGTACAATATAGGAGAAAATGTCCACAAAGATGACAGGTGTCAGTATTAGTATAATATAGTCAGGTACTCAAGTAAACAATAACCAGATTAGTCATTTAATACTTAGTCATACTGCCTATTGGTAAGACCGTAGAGGTATAGATGAATATGTGGACCGAAATATGTGATGAGTGTAGTCTTTTTAACTAAGGTTGTCTGATCTTTGTAAAAGGCCATTTATCAGTAGTCCATTAGAGAGGGCATATGAAGAACTTACAGTTTTACATTGAATCCAAATGTCATAGCATTAGCATGATTTCAACTAATTGACAAGGCTGATATTAATTTATTTTTTAACACAACACCTGAACCTTAACTATCACCTAACATGGACACCCTTGACTTCTCTAGTAGTGCACCCATCGATGAGTATATAACGTAATGACACAACATATCACCTGTAATCTCGATAGCACTTTGTCCTTAAGTAGCTTGGCAACAGCACTGTACAAGAAGTGAGGACAAGATTTAGACTTTCGGGTGAGAATAATTCCATACAAACATTCATTGTAATGTGTTCTTTACTAAAATAGAGAACACTTTTAATGTTTTTTTTTTTTTTTTTTTTTTTTTTTTTACACTTAAATATTTACTTTGAATGGTTAAAAGATTATAAAACAGATACGTACGCTCCTAAATTGGTTAGTATGGTAGTAATAAATCTGGCTTTGCTCTAATGATCGATTGAGATTAAAGGCTTACGGCCATAATCACCACTTCCCCTAATTAGTTTGACCTCCACTTTCACAATGTTGGATGTTCATGTAATATGTAACAATTACATGACGACCAGTTGCTGTTATGTCGACTATGTTCTGATTACAGTGTTCACGTTAACTATAGTTATGTTAGGAAGCTTACTACTTACTCTCTTACTCCTGTGGCCACTTAAATCCAAGGTGATTTTTGGCTTCGCCAACAAGTTGCCTCCACAATCCACTATTATCTGCCATTTCGATGTATCTACCAAGACTTCTCACATCCTGTTCCATTTGGTTATCCCATCTTATTCTTGGTCGTCCAAGAAGTCTCCTTCCTGCTGGTTTCCCCATCCATACCCTTCTCATAATTTTTTCTTCTTCCTTTCTCCTCACATGACCAAGCCATCTTATTCTTCTGCTTCTAACAACCGCCACAATATCAGGTCTCTTGTACAGTTCTCTAAGCTCTCTGTTCTTTTTCATTCTCCACATTCCTGATTCATAGGTAGGTCCATATATTCTTCTTAAAATTTTGATTTCAAATGTCTTTTTCTTGACTTCAATCTCTTTTTTGATATACATTGTTCGTGTCCACACATCAGATCCATAAAACAAAACAGGTAGTACAATAGCTGTATACATTCTTATTTTTGAAGGTTCTGACATTGGTTTACGTTTGAATAGCTTCGGGAGACTCCAGTAGCATCTATTTGCAGCATTAATTCTGACTTTTATTTCCTCTCCCATATTAGGAAACTTAGTTAACCTAAACAACATCTGGTTTTGAACTATAAATAATTAACGATATTTATTATATATACGTCATGATTAGATAGCTTAATAATTGACGAGCACATGTTTAACGTTATTTAAGGGTATAGTAGCTTAATTTTACATATTTAACAAATGCATTACATACAGCTCATTCAACATTTCGTTTAAATTAAAAGAAATAACCATTTTTTCAGTTTTAAGTAAAGGATCAATAAAATTTTTAAATGTTTTTCATATATAAGGATTTAATATGTATTTTAAATAAATTGAACCGTAGATCTGTTATGAAAATAAATATTTTGTTACTAAAGTCGTTACATTTGGTAAATTAAGGTAAATGCATATACCGTTAATCTCTTTTAGGATCTGTGAGTATAACTGTAGGCGTTTTCATGCACTATGCTAGGATGTGTGCAAAGATTAAGAAATTAATAACTTGTTGTCTAGGAGAGTTGGTCTTCCAGGTCTCCTAATCCCATTTCCATAATCCCCACTCTCCTAGGTCGTAATCTTTTACGACATTGTTGATAAAAAAAGATATTTAAGTACTGTAGATATGCTGAAAACCCTATAATTTTATTTACAATGAAATGTGTGAAAAGTAATGTATAGTATATTTTGATATGGGTACTTATGTATTTACTGTCCAAAATGTTAAATAGATTTGATCATATTTTTAAATCTCTTTTTATAAATTAATTACAATTACTACTAGCTGTTAAAACAAAATTGTAGAAGTTATAGTTATTTCAACTAAATATTTTGTATTGTAAAGAATTCATACCAATATTTTCAGTATCAAAGTAATATTAATTGACTTGTTTCTAAATGTCTTTACAATACATCATGATTACTGTGGATTGTATAATATTAACAATTAAATTCATTCAATGCTAACAACTAGTTATGTTTGTTCATTAATGGAGCGTAAAATGCGATATGATGGTTAATATTTTGTGAGTTTAAAGCTCTCAAATAGTGTTTAATTTCAATACCATTTAACAGGTATATATTATGTTTAGCATTAAAAATAATATAAAAATTATTAGTTTTTAATATTTTATATGTTTTTATATGGTATTACAATGCATGACAATTTTATTAGAAATTAAAATGGATATATTTTACATGGAGCAACTCAAAAGGCCCCTGATTATGTAGTATTTGCAAGAAACCTCGCAGTTGATGGAGATGTATTGGGAAAAATTTCTTATTAATAGATCATACTTGGAGGGGGAGATAATAGCTGCATTAGAAGGAATTAATACCAAATGATTTTCTTGCCTAAATTTCATCAGCCAGAGCGTTATGATAGAAGATTAAGGAATGCCTGAACTCTTTCTCCTGCATCTTCTTTAAGAATAATACCTCACAAAACTGTCAAATCACCTGACCATCTCAGCTTATTAGGGGATGATATTCTGAGAAATTTATATTGCAATAATTAGTAAGCTTGTCTGTACTTGATTTTTTATATTGATACGATATACTAAAAACAAAATAAAAACAGCTAATCTAATTGAATCTGTATTAAAATGCAAACTTTCCTAATAGTATTAACTTATTTATTCAAACAATTTTGAAAAAGGAGAATCTATAATATTTAGAAGAAAATTTTTAAAAAAACTATAGTACAGCAATCGTAACTTTTAATCACACAGAATTATGAACTAGAACCAAATAACATAACAGTCTGCGTGCTTTAGAAGTTTGCAATAAAATACTCTACGTTGCAGCACGCTTCCACGGCGCGATAATGTGGTGAGAGAAGTAGTCCGTCTCTCTCAGACTACCCACTGTACGTGCCCTTTAGTTTGGGTTTATGTTTAACAATAAACAATTTTAGCAGTATTGTGTGATTAAATTTTGTAGGATCCGTTATCAACTTAGGTAGCCGATGGTCAACCTATGTAGCTTTCGTGATAAAAATGGATAGCCATACCTGATTACCTAGGGTACCCATTACAAAGTTTGACAGTAACAGGGATAATTTTGGTTTCTTCTATTATCACTTTGGGTAACAACATAATCAACTTGAGTATCAGCTCTTCATAAAATTGGGTAGCCCCTATTATTAACTTATTTAGCACCATTGATGGACCTCGTTAGCTATCCGTGATTAACTTAGGTAGGTACCATGATCATTTGGAGTAACAACTGACCTACTTGGATAGCGATTGACATAATTGGTGATGGATGTTTAGGTGACTAATTATATAATTTTATAGTCTCTAATCCCATTATCTTAACTTAATTATCCTATTATCTAGTTGTGAAGGCTCCCATGATCAATTTATTAACTGTCATCAACCTGTATCGGCAATGTATAAATCATAGCTACTAAGCACCTATGATGTTTTTAAATAATTTTTTGCTTTTTGTATAATTTATTCAAAATAAACCTTTATATTATTTATATATTAGCTTTCATAATAACCCTTTACATTATGGCTCGATTTGATACTATTTTACGATACTTTATTGATAATCTCACCATACTCTAAGCTTCTTCTCCTCTGCTAAGTGGTACGAACTTCCTCTACGTACGTAATCTGATTTCATCATGTTTTCCAAGTGGATCAAATTTATTTTTATAATTTACTATGTAAAATAGACTGTTTAAGATTGATACATTCTTATCTTGTAGTTCAGTAATAAATTTAAGTTTATTTTAACTGTAATGTTATTATATTGATTTGATAACTTTTTAAAAATATAAAATAACAATTTATGGCGCCTTTAAAATTAAGTCAGGTTATTTTGTCGTACATAAAAAATAAATCTGCTAACATTTGTTGGAATATTATTTAATTTTTTTTATTTTGCTGGTTTAATTGATACTGTAATGCAAATTATAATCTTTTACATTAATTTAATGTTCATAATTGCTATAGTCATCCATAATATCTTATTCCTTTTCCTTAATTCCAACTTCGTATAATTAATCGTGGAAATACCACATTATAAAATAAACAATATAAAAATTTATGTCATTTCTACGACTGAGATTTTCTTCACATAACACAAATTATACTATATATAATCATACAATATTTTATGGTACAAATATATTACATAAGGATAATAAATAAATAAATTGTAAAGTATATATCATTATCTAAATTGGAAAAGAATGGTATAAAGGTATAGCACAATAATTTTTCTGATATTATTCTTTCAGTAACAATCTTATATTTAATACTATGAATTTATTTTTTTCAATATTATAAAACTTTTAAGAAACATTAATGTGTAATATTATATTACTATCATGTTATATCTATCATAATATCATTAATGGCTCAAATGTTCTAACTAAAGTTTAACTAAGGGTATAATATTTCATTAAATTACGCGTGCAGAAGTTTTTCATGCGATCTACTTGTTTATTTATCTGGTTTATATCATATAAAATAAACCATAGTAGAAACGTAATCAATTTTGCATTTACTTCAGTTACTGAATAATATTATTACATAATGAGAATCTACTATAATTGAGTTTAAACTTTAGCTTATATAAATCAATGCAGATAGTGAACAAAATAAAATAGTTCAAATATTGACCATGATTTGAATGTTTAATTTTCATTATTATTTAAACTAACATAAATTAATGTTTAATTACAACATATCAAGCCACACTAACAGTGTGTCACATTAGCATTATGACACTTATTATCTACTTTCATGGGTTTGCATTAATTAAGATTTTAATAGTTTTTAAGCTGAAAATACATATTTATTTATGAGACAAACATTTAATTATAATTACTGAATTACCTTAATGTTATCTAATATCAATTATTCATATAATTTCAGTACGCAATGGCACTAACAAATATTGTTTATTCATATTCCTAGGTTTGAGATCATATTAAAAAAACTTCATAATGCAAAATAGAAAATTAAATCAACTTAAAAAACTTATAATTTTGAATATCTTCACAAAGTTTACTATCATGATATTTATGATATGTCATTTTAATTGGTAATTAAATATATCTTGTTACATTAAATCATCACTGCATTTATATTATAACATTTCTGTAGCAAGCCTCGCGGCGGGAGTCGGCGATCCAGTTCTGTTATATAGATCGTTGGACCACACTAGCGCTCCACAATGGACCACAAAAATAGCTGATATTTTGAGACACAAAATTTAACATTAGTGTATTTAAAGCGCCTGAAACATTACTTTGTTTATAGATTAACATTATCTATATAGTTCCTTAGTGAATATTTTATTTGCTTTCCAAATTTTAACCGAAAAACAAATGTTCACTGCATAGTGGCTCATGTGACTATAGTGTTATATGGTTGTATAAGTTTTATTTGGTTTTGTTATGTTTAATTTCTATACTTTAAATTATGCTGAAATGGAATTCAAACCATTCAGTGTATTAATATGGCACATTCCAAAACAAAAGGAATTAATATGGCACATGTATATATATGTAACAATTATCTAACTTACAATTTATATTTAGCTATAAATTATATTAAGACATGTTTGCAAATTTATATGGATGTACACTCATATTACTAAATTATTGCTTATTTATTAATTTATTAAAATACATGTTCATAACAAAAATAACACATATTTAACTACATTATAATTGTAAAAAAGGCTAAAATTTGAGAGTAAACCAACGTCCAAGACATTTTGGGATACGCATTCTTAGGTTCTAGACAATACTCCATAAATATTAGTGTTGGAGATTTTAGGATGGCTTCTAGTTACTCAGGTAAGCAATAATAGTATAATACATGATCATGAACATATAGTACATAAATAAAATGTTTATTTGAGCACAACTTCTCTTATACTTAAAATAACATAAATATTTAAAAGAATATTCTGATCCCATGGTTTAACAGAATGAAGCAGAAAAAGAGCTAAATTGTGAAGAAAATAAAAGTCGTTAAGGTGTTGCCACAGTTACGGATGGCTAATATAACGCACCATATTTCAACATTTTGAATTACCTTTTGGTCCCAGATCTTGTTGTAAGAGAGCTCTAAAGTCTGAGATGGGAAGATTGAATCATTTAACATTTAAGCTACTTGCTAGGATTAAACACAGGCTGTACGTGATAACAGAGAATAATATTAGCTGTTTATAGAATGAAAAAAATAAGTAAATAAAAAGTAGGTATTTTTTATAAAAAGCAACGTTACCTAGGTATCCTCCGTTTTTTGCTTTTTAAAAATATTTAAATATATGAAACCACTAAAAAAAAAAATTAACGTTTCATGGTGATTATAAAAAACATTACTTATGTCAGAAAAAAGTTAATATAAATTATTACATCAAAAACGTAAGTAGCATTATGAAAATATTATACTCTGCCGGAAGCTGTACACGTGCTTAAAACTAGTTTAATTAGTTCATACCCTACAGCGTGTCATCTTGACGATAGTCCCACTTCACCTCGTTGTTTCCTTCTTGAATCTCATGGAAGGTCAAACTCTGCCGGAAGCTGTACACGTGCTTAAAACTAGTTTAATTAGTTCATACCCTACAGCGTGTCATCTTGATGATAGTCCCACTTCACCTCGTTGTTTCCTTCTTGAATCTCATGGAAGGTCAAACTCTGCCGGAAGCTGTACACGTGCTTAAAACTAGTTTAATTAGTTCATACCCTACAGCGTGACATCTTGACGATAGTCCCACTTCACCTCGTTGTTTCCTTCTTGAATCTCATGGAAGGTCAAACTCTGCCGGAAGCTGTACACGTGCTTAAAACTAGTTAAATTAGTTCATATCCTACAGCGTGTCATCTTAAAGATAGTCCCACTTCACCTCGTTGTTTCCTTCTTGAATTTCATGGAAGGTCAAACTCTGCCGGAAGCTGTACACGTGCTTAAAACTAGTTTAATTAGTTCATATCCTACAGCGTGTCATCTTGACGATAGTCCCACTTCACCTCGTTGTTTCCTTCTTGAATCTCATGGAAGGTTAAACGCTGCCGGAAGCTGTACACGTGCTTAGAAGTAGTTTAATTAGTTCATACACTACAGCGTGTCATATTGACGGTAGTCTCACTTGGCTTAGTTGTTTCCTTCTTGAATCTCATTGTTTGAATCTCATGGAAAGTCAAACTCTGCCGGAAGCTGTACACGTGCTTAAAACTAGTTTAATTAGGTCATATCCTACAGCGTGTCATCTTGACGATAGTCCCACTTCACCTCGTTGTTTCCTTCTTGAATCTCATGGAAGGTCAAACTTTGCCGGAAGCTGTACACGTGCTTAAAACTAGTTTAATTAGTTCATATCCTACAGCGTGTCATCTTGACGATAGTCCCACTTTACCTCGTTGTTTCCTTCTTGAATCTCATGGAAGGTCAAACTCTGCTGGAAGCTGTACACGTGCTTAAAACTAGTTTAATTAGTTCATATCCTACAGCGTGTCATCTTGACGATAGTCCCACTTCACCTCGTTGTTTCCTTCTTGAATCTCATGGAAGGTCAAACTTTGCCGGAAGCTGTACACATGCTTAAAACTAGTTTAATTAGGTCATATCCTACAGCGTGTCATCTTGACGATAGTCCCACTTCATCTCGTTGTTTCCTTCTTGAATCTCATGGAAGGTTAAACGCTGCCGGAAGCTGTACACGTGCTTAGAAGTAGTTTAATTAGTTCATACACTACAGCGTGTCATCTTAATGGTAGTCTCATTTGGCTTAGTTGTTTCTTTCTTGATTCTCATTGTTTGAACATCATGGAAGGTCAAACTCTGCCAGAAGCTGTACACGTGCCTAGAAGTAGTTTAAATTATTTATACCTTCCCACGTGTCATCTTGACAGTAGTCACACTTGACCTCGTTAACTGTGTCTTGGCCTTAACTCATATAACTGCTTGAACATCTATACATTTTAAAATTTATACTCTATACGTTTTAAGTATGAACTACGCTACAAGCTGTACTTATGTTTAAAAGTATTTTTGTTATTTTTTTTTACATTCCCACATGCCATTATGACAGTAGACACTCTTGACCTTGTTAACTGCGTCTTGAATATCATTAAAGGTCAAACTCTCCCAGAATCTGTACACATGCTTAAGAATAGTTTATTTTTTAATACCTTCCCACGTGTTTTCTTGATGGTACACACTTACGGCCTTGCTGACTGCTTTTTCACTTTACCACATCGCACTGGTTGAATATCATAAAAGTACTGGTGGCTTGATTACCATTTTAGTTTATAATATTAAATTTCAAATTATTTAGTTTATATAATTGTAAAAAGTAAAAGGTAAAACCAATGAATTTTACTTTTAGTTTAAAATGAATAATTACAGAACAATTTAAGTTTACAAATATTATTTTTCGTTCCACACTGTATAAATGATTTAGCACTTCCAATAAAGTATTTCCTGTCACCAGCTTCCTTGTAATATAAGAACTCTGTACTAAAAGCAACCTATAAAACCTAGGGTCATTTGAATTGATTATTAATTGTAAAAATTAATTAATTGTATTCTGCATATGGATTTGAATATGTTATATATGTACAAATGATTTTTATTTTTAGATATTTAGAAACATTGTCATACACCATTGTAGTATTAAAAATGGAATATATATATATATATATATATATATATATATATATATATATATATACACGAGGAGCTGGTGGAGTATAGTTACCGAGATAAATTTGTAATAATAAGTGCGTAGTAACAACTGTTAAGTTTTACACTGTTCCACGTAATTTTTATCCACGAATAATGATGAAGGATGGTATACTCACATGTTACATTCACTTAGAGATCATAGAATAGTTTTATACTAAAAATGTATTGAAAGAGATTTTTTTATGGTTTTTTAGAAGTAGAACTGGACATAAATTATGTGGAGAGAACCTCATCTCTAGAAGCGAGTAGAAACTAAGTTATGATGTTGAAGGAGCAGTTGCCTGGGCCAAAGGTCATAAAGGGTGGTTCACTAACTAATGCATAAACTACCCGTAACTCGCCTTGGATTGCAAATTTTGAATTACCTCTAGCTAAACTATTATTGCATCTTTAACTGTATCAACTGAATAATTAATTTACTATAATCATACATTTAGACGTTTTATGGCCTGCTTTATAATATACAGTATATATACTTATCCAGTAAACTTGTATATTCAATTTATTTTTATACTTTGGGCGTTATAAAGAAGTTAACTATCCAAATACTATAAAGTAATATCCTCAAACTGGTAAAAAAAACTCTTCATTAACGTGAGTCCTATCATTTCTGTCATAATTCAATATTATGTATTTTATTTTATAAGAAATATTACTTAATTTTACAAGCGTTGGTCTTTTAGAATCAATACTCCATGTACTCCACTCTCTATATATGATAGAATCAATAATCCATGTACTCCTCTCTCTATATGATAGAATCAATACTCCATGTACTCCACTATCTATATATGATAGAATCAATACTTTATGTACTTCCACTCTCTATATATGATAGAATCAATACTCCATGTACTCCACTCTCTATATATGATAGAATCAATACTCCATGTACTCCACTCTCTATATATGATAGAATCAATACTCCATGTACTCCACTCTCTATATAAGATAAAATTAGTAAGATAAAACATATAACTTTGATCCTAATTGCGATCCAAGAGAAAAATACAGTTGTGCAAGATATAAGTATATTGGAGTGTTCTATACCGTTTGATTGAGTCTGCAGGTAGTGTAGGAGTTTCTAGTGCTTCAGTTTGTTTGTTTAATAAGTTGCCTAAATAGTTTTGACACGTAAAACACGTTGGTAAACTCCAAATGATAATGTCATTACTCCAAACACATGTTACTGTATATGTATGACCTTATGGATGATTGGAATGTAATCAACTTCTGAATGCCGCTATTTTTCTTTTACTGGACCAAATCTGCTCAGTCACCTACCTATTTATAATGAAGCTTCCAATAATATAAATATATGTTACGAGCTTTTGAAATATTGGCTTTGTCATCAATGACATAACTTTTCCATTTGTAAATTTAAATTTAATTTAAATATTCTTGTAGCATTTTACTAAATGTTATTTTTTTTATCGTTTAAAGGTAAAGAGCAATACTTACCTTTTATTTTTCTTAAAATACTAGTTTTACATTTTCTTTAGATTAGCTAGCGTACATTGCTTTTGACCATAGAACTTTAGGGTGACACAGAAATAGGTCATAAATATGAAGAAATGACTCAAAATATCATGTAATTTATCAGTTATTATAGTGAGTATTATTATCAAATGTTCTCAGGAACATAAAGCATTAATTGTTGTGACTATTGTTTTTGTTCATTGTTCTTTTTCTTTTTGTCTTCCCATTACTCCCCCATCTTGTTGGAGATGGCTATATTTTTTTGAAATAACTCGTTTCAGCCTTAAAGCAATAGACCTATAATATATGCATTTAAACTCTCAAATGCAATAATTTAAAGCATACATTAATTTTTTTCTAGTAATAAAACCTTAATTCTTTTTTTAAAATAAAACCAAGTCATTGTAAAAATGTTATAAAACATCCTAAATTATTAAAAAATGAACAAACACATAAATATCTATAACCTTTGACTAAAATTGTACCAAAATAAGCAACTCCACTAAAACTCTGGACTACAGTAAAATGTTGGTTGTTTCATCCGTCCAAAGCCGTTCCAGCGTCCTAATTTAGTTTATTATTAATTCTATGAACTTTATTTTTCTGTAAAGTACTTCACTTAGACAATATTAGTTTTTACTACTGTACAACTGGAAATGGTCTTACGAGACTGAAATCGATATTAATAAACATAGAAAAAATTTATAAGTGCTGTCTAATGGCTAGACATGTAAAAACAGTAAATACATTAGTTAAAATGAGATAAGATATAATTAAATGTAAAAGTGTCACCAATTATTGCCTCAAAAACCTGTTAATACGTACGGCAATATACGTGAATATAGTTTTCCATGAGTGATATAATATGCAGAAAATGTCGTATATATTGATCTTATCTCAAATGTACAGTATTTAAAATCATATATTTTTTTAAATGTAACAAATCAGTTTGAAAAACAAGATTAATGATTACAGCCAACAAGTGATTAAAACTACTACAGTGAAGTTTGTAATGAAAATAGTTTTACACAAAAATTTATTAAAATAGTATCTATAAACTACATATTTTTTATTAGGTAGCTAAGAAAGTTCTAATAATCACAATACAAGTTATTATGCTAGAAACAATTCTACAACGTAATAATAATGTACAAGAGTGATTTACAGCGGTTCTCAATTTTATGTAGTGTATGATATATGTAGGATTTTATAAAAAATATAACTTATTTAATCGGACATATAGTCTTTTCTCATTCGAGCATTATATATTTAAATAAGAAAAACAAATGTTTTGAGAGGGTAAGCACTTTTAACAAGAACCCAAAAAACATAGAGAGATACTTTTAAGGTTCTTGACATTATTTAAATGACATTAGTGTTGGAGAATTTTGGAACGGTTCAAGTACAGTACTTTAAGTAGGGATTAGCTTCAGTAAGTAATGTCACGTTAATTATTTACAATAATAATTTTACTATCAATTAGATTATATAATCGTATGCTTTAACCGTTCTAATCACTCATATATGTAATTAAAATAGTATTTTTTTATATTTAATGAAATAATGATTTTTTTGGCAATTTACTTGTATTATACTAATTTATTGAATTCCCAGCTGGACATAAATGCGCTTCCAGGCACTTGAGTGGAGCTCTAACGTTCGATGTTTATAAGAGCAAACTGCGTATTTCAATAAATAAAAATATATATACAAAAAATGGTATACTAAAAAGTTACAGGTGAAGAACTGAAATGTTCCTGTCACGTAACACATTAAGGCTTTTCACTACGTTCCGCTAATATCGTCACGTTATTGGTTATACCATTTTAAATCTCCTTGTAGTTCCAGAACTTTCTATAATAGTGGCCTGAAGTAAACCATGGAGATAAAAAAAAATTAATTTAGAATCTTAAGCGACTTGACTAGGAAACCGTCAGTTTTAATTACTAATGAATACATAAAGGGTATAATAAAGCATAATTTCGTGTGATTATTGAATAAAAAACCGAAAAACAGAAAATATTTGTATAATACGATTTTATAATTAATTTTGTATTATTTTTGTAATATTTTCATTTCATTATTATTTTTCATAAGTATTTTTCGTTGAGATTTTAAAGAGTGTTATTTATTAAAAAAATAATACTAAAAAAGGGAATTAAATGATAAAAAGTTAATACTTTGCCGGAAGATGTAGAAGTGTTTGGATACAGTTTAATTAGTTTATAACCTCCAACGTGTTATCTTGTTCGTAGACACTCTTGACCTCTTTAATTACGTCTTGACTTAACCACCCACTGATTGCATCTCCTTAAAGGTCAAAATCTGCCCCCACCAGTATATGTTTTTAGAGGTATTTTAATTTGTTATTACTTTCCAACGTGTCATCTCCTTGGCAGACACTCTTGAACTCGTTAATTACGTCTTGACTATACCATCCACTCATTGCATCTCATTAAGGGTCAAACTCAGCCCCTACCAGTATAGGTGTTTATGGGTAGTTTAATTTGTTATTACTTTCCCACGTGTCATCTCCTTGGCAGACACTCTTGAACTCGTTAATTACGTCTTGACTATACCATCCATTCATTGCATCTCATTAAAGGTCAAACTCAGCCCCTACCAGTATAGGTGTTTATGGGTAGTTTAATTTGTTATTACTTTCCCACGTGTCATCTCCTTGGCAGACACTCTTGAACTCGTTAATTACGTCTTGACTATACCATCCACTCATTGCATCTCATTAAAGGTCAAACTCAGCCCCTACCAGTATAGGTGTTTATGGGTAGTTTAATTTGTTATTACTTTTCCACGTGTCATCTCCTTGGCAGACACTCTTGAACTCGTTAATTACGTCTTGACTATACCATCCATTCATTGCATCTCATTAAAGGTCAAACTCAGCCCCTACCAGTATAGGTGTTTATGGGTAGTTTAATTTGTTATTACTTTCCCACATGTCATCTTAACGGCAGACACTCTTGACCTCTTTAATTACGTCTTGACTATACCATCCAATTATTGCATCTCATTAAAGGACAAACTCAGCCCCTACCAGTATAGGTGTTTATGGGTACTTTAATTTGTTATTACTTTCCAACGTGTCATTTTCACGGCAGACAATCTTGACCTCTTTAATTGCATCTTGACTTTACCATCTCACTGATTGCATCTCATTAAAGGTCAAACTCAGCCCCTACCAGTATAAGTGTTTAAAGATAGTTAAATGTGTTATTACTGTCCTACGTGTCATCTTCATGGCATAGACTCTTGACCTCTTTAATTTCGTCTTGACCTCACCACCTCACTGCTTGAATCTTAAGAAAGGTCAAATTATGCACCTACCCGTTCAAGTGCTTGGAAGAAGTTTAATTTGTCCATAAATTCTTACGTGTCATCATCACGGCAGACACTCTTGACCTCTTTAATTACGTCTTGACTATACCATCCACTCATTGCATCTCATTAAAGGTCAAACCTGGCCCCCACCAGTATTAGTGTTAGGTGAGATTGATTTGTTATTAATTTCCCACGTGTCATCTTCACTGCAGACACTCTTGACCTCTTTAATTACATTTTGACTATACCATCCACTCATTGCATCTCATTAAAGGTCAAACCCTGCCCCCACCAGTATTAGTGTTAGGGGAGATTGATTTGTTATTAATTTCCCACGTGTCATCTTCACTGCAGACACTCTTGACCTCTTTAATTCCGTCTTGACTTTACCATCTCACTGCTTGCATCTTAAGACAGGCCAAATTCTGCACCTACCCGTTCAAGTGCTTGGAAGAAGTTTAATTTGTCCATAACTTCCTACGTGTCATCATCATGGTAGACACTCTTGACCTCATTAATTGAGTCTTAAATTTACCAACTCACTGTTTGCATCTCATTTAAGGTCATGCGCTGCCCATACCTATACAAGTGCTTAGAAGTAGTTTAATTTGTTATTACTTTCCCATGTGATATCTTCACGGTAGACAATCTTTACCTCATTGATTGCTTCTTGATTTTACCAAATCATTACTTGCATCTCATTAAAGGTCAGGCTCTGCCCCTACTTGTACTAGTGCTTAAAAGAAGTTTAATTTGTCCATACCTTCCTACGTGTCATCTTGACGGCAGACACTCCTTACCTCGTTGCTTGCGTCTAGACTTTACTACATCTTACAACTTGAAGCTCATTTAATTACTGGTGGCTTAATTACTACTTTAGTTTAGCGTGTTAAAATTTAAATAATTTACTTTGATAAGTTATAAATAAAAGTAAACATGACAATTTACTTTTGAAATTTTAGGTTTAATGAGTGAAAAACAAATTTATTAGTAACTTAAGTTGTTCCCATATTTAATATATCATTAAGCTCATCAAGCATAATAAATTTTGTTTTCCTTATTTAAATTATTCTTTAGAGTTTTGATGAATGTCTTATCTATTTTCCAATGGTATATTGACTTTATTGTAACAAATTAAATGTTGAACGAATGTTAATATTGCAATAGCTTATTTAAATGTAAGGAAGTCAGTTAAATATAATTGAAACAGTTAAATCCCTTACTAAAAAAAATATTAATCGATAAGTCTAATAAATACTAACATTTCCTATAATCTATTTAAGTCAAACTCATTACCTGGTTACCTCGTACCCTGTACTTTGCTGTCTCAAGCTTTACACGCTGAGAACCAACTATACGTTTATACATAACGCCAATTATCTCAAAAGATGTATTGGATTTCCTGAGGCTTACCGGCAGTAAGGGTCCTGTCTCCTGAGATCTGTTACTCAGGATACTTTTCATTAAATGTTAGCTTGTCAATTATAGTCTTAATAGACCTAGAACATCTCCATTTGGTAAAACAGAGTCGGTAAATGTAATACTTACGACATAGTTATTTTTACATGGTTTGAAATATAATTAAACTGAAAACCAATGACGAAACGACACCGTGCTATTATTTTTAATTTGCCTTTTTATAATGACATTTTAGGATTAATAATTTACAAATCTTAAAACCATACTTAAATTGTTGATATCTTATGAAATTGCCATATTATTATATCCTAATAATAGTTTATAATACAATTTATCGACGCAATAATTTTTATGAAATTAAGTATTCTTTAATTTGGTTTAAGAACTGAAGTATTCTAATAAATTAACACTCATTAAAGTTTTATCATCTGTTTTAATTTTCAAACATATGCAGATCTTGCATTCATCGACTACTAAAGATGACCTATTTTACATTTTATATTAATAATATACTTAATTCTAAACATATATTCATCTTTTCTGATTTTGTTACATTTTAGTCCATGCAATTATATTACGAAATGATGTTTTAAATATAATATTTATTTTAATTTATTTTATATATAAAACATTACACACTGTCACATGGTGATAACCCACCCGCCCACCCATACACGTACAGTGGTAATGACCCGCCCGCCCACCCATACGCGTGCAGTGGTGATGACCCGCCCGCCCACCCATACACGTGCAGTGTGATAAACCGCCCGCCCATACAACTGCAGTGTGATAAACCGCCCGCCAACCCATACACGTGCAGCGGTGATGACCCGCCCGCTCACCCATACACGTGCAGTGGTGATGACCCGCCCGCTTGCCCATACACGTGCAGTGGTGATGACCCACCCGCCCACCCATACACGTACAGTGGTGATGACCCGCCCGCCCACCCATACACGTGCAGTGGTGATACATTTGTTTTCCTCATTTATGGAAAATATAATGTGAATGTTGTAATATATTTATATACTTTGATAACAAAATATAATGATACAAGAACCATAAATCAAACTATTTTGGGGTAGCTTATTTAGATATGCAAATATTATGGATATGCTTTTGGGCTTTTTAGCAATTAAGATCTAATCTCTTAAAACGTTACTGATAAAAGATTAAATTAATTAGAAATGAAGTTTGATACTCCCTCGGCTGGTCCATATAGCAAAGTTTTTATCATGGGTTTTCTTGTACCCTTGTTCTAGTTTTAGTTTATGAAAACTGTTAGTCTTAGATATTTTTTTATTATCAATTATATCACAAAACCTGTTGGTTACTGAACCACTATTTTTGAATTCACATGCTGATTTATATTTAACACAACCCAGTAAGACAGTTATCTCTTTGAGTGAAAACTATCAAATTCTCCCCTAGATTAACTACTTAGGATGGGCTAAAATAAATAACTTACAAGGGAAAAACAGTTTTTTGTTTCAATTAACATTCTTGTACATACTTGATATTTAAGTCAGTTGGCTGTCACTTAATAATTTCCGGCCAATATTTTAAATAATACACAATGTGAAATTTAATATACTTTGAGGATCAATTAAATGAGATCTTTTAACGAAAATTAGGAGTTGAATTACTGGCTATATCCGAGCATTACTATGCGATCAATAATGTTAACTCAGAAGTAATCTGTCATATTTACATAAATATTAAATTATTTTTTGCTCTACAGTATCATAACTTGGAATAAAAACAAATCAACGATTAAGAATAAATTCTAAATCTAAACATTATGTTTAAAAATAAAATGAATATTTGTTATTGTAATTTGACGTATATTATTTAGGATGGTGTAAAAGATATTTAAAGAAAATGTTTAAAAATAACCTCTTGAGTAGAATTGAAGCTCAAAACATATTTAAGATGAAAAATATACTTTACGGATAATGTCATAACTTTGGTAGTTGTTAAGGAATTGATTACTAAATCTATTACCGTATACTTAATATTATTAAGTTTTAGGTGATTTTTCATACACATTTATTTTATTTTGAGAAAATATGTTATACCGTTGGTTATTTTTAAAAGTTATTTTCGTGCAAATTTAAAATGTTTTCTAGTCTTGTAAACACCCTTGATCAAATTTATTTAAGGGGAAGGATCGATAAAAAAAAAAGCATGAAAGCTAATAATATTTATGTAGCCCTATATATTATTTTATTCATTGCTAAAGCCTCCTGAGCTGATATATATATATAACAAATAATAAGGTTAACGTACCTTTTGTCGTCTTCAGCTACAAAATCTTCTTAATTGGATTACCGGTTTCAGAGTAAAAACTCCATGTTCACATCCATTGTACGTTGTCAAAAGTCACATCAAAACATTATGCAAAAATTAAAGATTTACAAAAAATAATAAAACATATGATAACATTGCTAGTTGGTATGATGGTTAGATCCGGATTGAGCGTGCAGCTGGAACGATGTTATCCAATGGTTACTTGACTTTGAATAATTTTATTTCTATCTGGCCGTCTGTCTTCTTTCATCGGTTGATGCAAATTTGTAATCCGATCAAATAAAATATTTGTAGAGAATTTTGATTTTTCATTAAGCACAGTATTTGGGTTACTTTTTATGGCTTTATATATTTCATAATTTTCAAGAGTATTCATTGTCGCTCCTTTATTACATTTATGGAGAATATCTAGGTTGGTGTGAATGTCCTTAATGTTATGATTGTTGTTAACTAAATGTTCAGCAAAACGAGATGTTTGAGGCTTATTAACGTTCTTGGGTAGGTGTTCATTGAAACGCTTTGTGAAAGAACGGCCTGTTTGTCCTATATAAATATTCGGACAATCTGAACATTTGATTTTATATACGCCAGTGGTATCTAAGGCAGTAGGATTTGGTTTATTTTGGATATTTAATAGTTTTCCAATTTTATTAGATGTTTTATAAGATAAAGTGACATTTTCTTTTTTTAGTAGTGATTTCAAAGTGAAATGTAAATTTTCTCCATATTCTATTGATGTGTACTTTTTCTTGGGTTTTTCTGAAGGAGCGAGAACTTTTTTATTTTTAAATTTACTAACTAGGTCATCAACCATTTTTATGTTATAACCATTATGCACCGCTATGTATTTTATAATATTTAACTCTTTGGTATAATCGTCTGTGGTAAGTGGAACTTTCAATAATATGTAAACCATACTTCTGTATGCTGATAATTTATGTGAATAAGGATGGTATGACGAGGCATGGATTGTATGGTCGGTGGTTGTTGGCTTTCTGTATATGGAGTATGTAATGGCTTTATTGTGTTTCTTTAAGGTAAGGTCAAGGAAGTTTAAACTATTGTTATCTTCAGTTTCAATGGTGAATTTTAAGTTTTGGGAAAAGTCATTAAGATATTTATTGAATAAGTCTAGTTGCCTTTTATTTCCTTTAAAAATGACTATTGTATCATCTACATATCGGCGGTAAAGTGAAATATTATTCAAAAATTTGTTAGTCTCAGAAAAAATATGTTTATTCTCAAAGTCGTTCAGATATATTTCAGAATAAATGTAATAAAGGAGCGACAATGAATACTCTTGAAAATTATGAAATATATAAAGCCATAAAAAGTAACCCAAATACTGTGCTTAATGAAAAATCAAAATTCTCTACAAATATTTTATTTGATCGGATTACAAATTTGCATCAACCGATTAAAGAAGACAGACGGCCAGATAGAAATAAAATTATTCAAAGTCAAGTAACCATTGGATAACATCGTTCCAGCTGCACGCTCAATCCGGATCTAACCATCATACCAACTGGCAATGTTATCATATGTTTTATTATTTTTTGTAAATCTTTAATTTTTGTATAATGTTTTGATGTGACTTTTGACAACGTACAATGGATGTGAACATGGAGTTTTTACTCTGAAACCGGTAATCCAATTAAGAAGATTTTGTAGCTGAAGACGACAAAAGGTATGTTAACCTTATTATTTCCTATATATTAATCGAATCAGAAATAATCGGACATTCAAAAAGTTTTAAAATACAAAATACTGAAATTTATACTTGACCCAACATTTTTATGAATCTTAAAATCGTATTGTAAAATATCATTTAAGTAAACAGTAAAAAGAAACGATTACACTCATTCAATGGCTATGATCTTCTTTTAGGAGTAACAAAATCCTTTTATCTGAAATGTGATAAGCCACTATAGGTGCAATTGGCCCTTTCATCCAATTTGAGTCTGATGTAAAAGCAATCAATTGCTGTTTTTGTCACCGATCTCACTTCTGAAAACCAAATATTATCAGCTTATTTTACCATTCTTTCTGCAAAATAGACATTACAATTTACTAAGCAGATGATTTAATCATACGATATAATACTAGTTATCTAATAATTATTTTATTTCAGAAGGTCCAGATAGGAAATATTCAAAGGTTATTTATAAAAAATTAATTATGTATTCTTGTTTATTTTATATAAAACATTTTAAAAAAATTGGAAAAGAAACATTTGTTGTAAGGAAAAAAAATAAAATAAAATGTTTGTTCAGTATAGAATAAATACATTGATCGTATTTTAAAAATTTGTTATCGATATTCCACTTATTAACATTTTTCTGACACCCCAAATACTAATAAATTTACGCTAAATATGCTCTTATATCTTAGCCTTGTTTAATACGTAATATATAAGTGGACAGTTATCAAAAAGAGGGGCAAAATTAGTGTATGTTAGGGTTTGTCTAGTATTATTAGTAAAAACACGTAAAACATTGAACAAAGTTAAAATATATTATCTTTAAAGACTTGGTGTGTTTGGGGTGTAATACAATCAGGAATATCTGGTAATAGTTTTTTTGATAGGATTTAATGAACTCCGACATTTGATTTCAAATTACATAAAATTATCAAGGAAATTATTTAACATCAAAAGCAGCTATGTCCAGTATCTATGTAATGTACGGAAATAAATAATATGTAATATTTTAATTCTAGGTCATCAGAGTACTTTCAAAGGTCATTGCGTCAAGCTCACCCAGGTTAGAAAGTCTAAGATTCAGCAAAATACGAAGGTGAAGTGGTGAATTAAAACTAACGTTTAAATCATAATGCTTTAATACCTACAACCCAAATATGGCTTAAACTATATGTCTTTTTCAAATAATGTATAACACATTTTTAGACTGTTTCAGTTTGTAATATATTTCTTTGCATAAATAGAATACTTAAAAATACTTACAATAATTCTATTATTCAATTACTGCTATATCACAGATACTTTGGTACAAAGTGTTGAGAAGATTGTAAGCGATAGGTTCCATGATCAGTCCTCTAAATACCGACACGTTTCCCGGTCAATGGTTGCCCTCAACGTGTACACTACTATAGAAGTCTGGGGTGTCTAAATTGGATGGTAGTCAAGGTTTGTATGTTGAATGGGAAAGAAAACTATCAGGCTTGTCAGTTAGCTGAAATTTATACCAAAATGACGTGGTTAGGATTCTACATAAAGATGTAGGTTCCTTAGTTTCACTGGCTATTTGGCTGTTAAAAAATACCTTTTACTAAGAAACAGTTGACCTTAGTTTGTAACATTCACTACAATCTACACTCATCACACTTATTCGCCCTGCATATTCACCCATATCTTGACGATTGGCATATTACCAATGAATAACACAACTAATCTTCTAATAATTTTAAGATATATATGAGATGCCGGTACTAATCTGTGTGTATTTTATGAATAATTGTATCTGTGGAGGAAGATTTTGGATGACCTATGTAGGCTGGCTACTAACAGAGGTAGAACATTTTAGGAAAGAGCCATTTATCAATAACCCCAATAGCCAGGGCCAATAAGGGACCTACTTTTTGCGTGGAATTTAAACCACGTAATATTGGTATGATTTTCTGCTGATTGTCAAGCCTGATACTCTCAATTATCTCCCCCTTAAAACCAACCGGACTACCACCCAAAATGGCCACGCCAGACTTCTATAGTAGTCTCAACGTTGATGGCAACCATTGAGTGGACATCGTGTTGATAATAGGATGACTGAATATAGACCATATCACCTACAATATACACAACATTCTGTCCCCAAGTAGCTAGATCTCAGCTCTATGCAACAGTTTCTGACAGTAGTAACCATTATTTTAAAATTTAATACTTTAACTATAACCTAATGGCCATTCTAGCATATAATTTTGAAGATGTAATTACTATAGGCATTATATATTTCAAGCAATATTTATACTTTAAAAAATGTTAATATTATAAGTTGTTGTAACGTTAAAATAAACATTAATCGTATAATGTTACATATATTTCATAAACATTAATCGTATAATGTTACATATATTTTATAAACATTTAACGTATTTCATTAAATATTCTAAATAAATTTGTAGCTCTTCAAAGGTCCATTCCAATTACTTTGTTTACGAAGTTGGACTCAAACATAATAATATTAATGTAACTCCTATATAACACTTTTTAACATAACATCAATAATAATTATTATAGTAAAGATGCAAACTGTCGAAGGAACCTATCTTTTTTTAGTAAATTTATCATGCGATTAATATGATCTAAAGTACTTTTTTAAATAATACTCTATTTTACAATCAAATATTAGTCATAAAGCTGAACAGGGCAGTCTTGTTTAATGAAAAACTAATATAAAAACTCCATTTCAAATAATTATAATGCTTTATAGACCTATTTATTGTTTGCGTTTCCAAGAATGACATTTATTCCATTGATATGTAGATAACAAAGCAATGTCAAAAAGTAATAAAAAAAGCTCAAGAGTATTTAACTTATTTACAATAGAGACAGTTGATGGTAGTAAAGGTTATTTTTAAACATATTTTCATCGTTAGCCATCATATTATGTGACGTTCCCCTTCTCTACCACGGAAAGGTGTAGATTAGGAGTTTCCCTTCATCAGGTCTAGCAACTTAACAGCGTTTCTTTAAACCCTCCAGTACTTGTAGAGAGGGTTGGTAACTTTTATGATTTTCGCATATTGTTTCTCTGCGAAAAAAAATTAAAACATTTCCTTTTACATAAACAATGTATACTGCATTTTATATGTACTTTTCTCGTTTAAATGATTGGGGTGTTGGTGAAACTAGAATAAATAAATTATTATATTATCACTACCCGCCATCCGGTTAACGACTAAAATAAATAAACTATCCTAATTCCACAACATGTGTCACGTACTCCATACATTTTCGGGTTGATGGAATCTAAACACAATCTTCACCAAAAAAATATCGTAGGTAGACCTTGCGTGAGTTGGTGTTAATATTTTAAAAAATGTTAGCTTAGCTTGGTTATTAGAAAGTGTTAAATCAATATTAAAAAAAATAAGTTTAAATCCCTGTGATGTTGTCTTTGAGATTTAAATACATTAATATTTGTAGACAATATGGAATATAATGGCTCCAACCAATATCAACGCTTTAATTGTTTTAACTAGTCGATAATTACCACAAAAATACTAATTTATTGTTTATTTTTTACCCGGAAATACATGCTTGACAATGGAAATATACCCATTTTGTTTTACATTAACAATTTATATTACATTATACTTAGAAATGTTTTCCTTTACTTGATCATGACTTTTATTTTTTATCACAATAAATAATAACTGAGATTTTCAACATAAACGTGAGGTTAATGTACGACACATGTTATGTGGTAATATTTGCTTGTATTGGCCTGACATTCAATCCTCTAAAGTATGTGACAGTCGAAGGTGGGCACCAAGTATACGGTGAATATATGTATTATTAGTCCATAATACCTCATTTTTTGTATTTCTATAACAATTATAGATAATTGTCATTAATATGGAAATATGATAAAATCACATTCACAAATGAAAACAAAACAGTGTGTTCAGCTGTTTTTGGTCTCTTCTAAACAAAGCATGGCATAATGGAATAGTTAGTGAATATTTTAACTTCCATTTCAGTAATATGTTGACTACCCACCCTCTCATTTTACCCACACTCTCAACTTACAGAGGTATTATCTAATTTATTTATGGTTACATTTTATAGATGTTAAATTTAAAATTTTAAATCTTGCATGATTTTGTGTTACATATGTATTACATATTTAGAGAAATATGTAATACATCAATTCAAACTATATTTGGTTAAAGTTCTCATCATATTCTCATCACAATACTAATAAATTACTAAATAACAATGGTGAAATAAAATTAATTAATAGAAGTATCGCTGGTGAAAATGGCCACTGGTTTATAGAACGTTCACGTCGGTAGAGATTGATAAACATTGAACGTAATTTAGCAGACGTATAATACTAGTAAAAGCTGGGATAAATATCTGATTAATTTTGGTAACTTTTCAAAAAATATTTATAAGGGAGGCGTTTAGTTAGAAAACAAATAAGTGGCGTGTTTTACTATAACCAATAAACTCAATATTTGTACTGTTTTGAGTATAACATATTATAAACTAAATGCTTTAGGTCTACCGACTTTTATAATTAAAAATATGTAAAAAAACGTTTTTTTTTATGATAACTACAGGCTACAACTACATACTACAGAGTACCCTCCATTGCCTTTTTTAAATTTTAAACAACATAAATTTATACATATTCTATTAAACCACTTAAATAAAAGAACACTTAGCAATACATCTTAGCTATAAAAAGAATACAATAAGTGATCCATATACGTTTGTCCTCTTTGGTACTATAAATAACTTTTTAAGAATACATATATCTTATGAAACCTAAATAGGAGGAAATAATAATAATGAGGAATTGAAGGCGAAACCTTACATTAACTTATAAAAGATTCATCACGCATATTGGATATTTTTAATATAACCTACTGTTGAAACGTTACACGTAAAAATGGAATGTTGATGTTTGTTGGTATTTTTAAATACTTCCTCTTTGAAATCAAAGTATGGAGATCAGTTAGTAATTAATAAATGGTTTTAAGGGTTTATTTTAGCACGAACAGTTTATCCTCATCATTTTCATGACTAAAGATTGATCAATTTTAATATCAATATCGTAAAAAACAAACCATGAATATCTATAATATCACAAGGTAATGTTATTAGTTTTCTAACAATAAAGGGATATATAGGCATAGCTATAAAGTAAACATTAAAATTCAAACAAAATGTATAACGAAAAACATTTTAGCAATAACTGAACATAATAATCACAAATTAAACAAAAACAGGATTATTTTTGTTAAAAGTTTAATTATTTTTACAAAAATAACCCTAAAACGTAAGTAGTTCATTTTACCCTTTATTAATAGTTGACTGAATGGATTTAAAAAATATTCTTTTAAAATTATTGCTATACCCTTTGTAACCGAAAATTATTTTAGAATCAGAATCACAGTCAGAAACAAATCACTTTATTTTGACAGTTAAACCACTGTATAATAGCGTCATTATTCTATACAGAACATTCTTACAAAATACAACTAAATAGTATCTATTTGATCAGTTAAGAAGTCCTTAACCCTATAATAACATTTACTTAACAGAAAACCTTTCACCGCCTTCCCAAAGCCAACATCATCAACATTCTCCTTAACAGAGGCAGGTAGAGCATTAAACAACTTTACAGCATTGTAATTAGTATGTCTTTTAAAAAAAGAAGTCCTATGCCATGGAATGTCAATAGAATTATTTATAAAATTATAACAAGCATTGTTTTGTGAACGTTGTGGATGAAGTTTAATACAGTAAAAGTTCAGGATACTAAGGAAATATATTGAGGGAAATGTTAAAAAATTGTAATCGAAGAAAAGTGTCCTACAAGAAAATCTATGGTGTTTTTGAAAACAGTTCTTAATTCTCGCTTTTGTATTAAAAACAAAATTAGTTCTAACCGACACGTAACTCCAGATTGTAACATCATATGTCATTAAAGGATAAATAATACCATATTATTAAGCTGAAAGTAAGACGTCATTCTCAGACAATTTAGAAAGTGTTTTAAAAATAAAAATACCAGTTGAAAGCTTTTTGCAGACCAAATCAATATGAGATTGGAATTTTAAGTTACATCAATAAGGATACCCAAGAAATTTACCACTATGCTGGGTATTACAGCTTCGTCTGCAATATAATAAGAAATCATATATGATCTTTTACTGTGATTAATTTTGAATTCAACAACTGTTGTCTTAGAACTACTGATTTCCAATTTTTTTTTTATTAGCCCACTGTAGAACACAACTAGATCCTTTACTTATCTAAGTATTATTTTGGAATTAGATTATTTTGTAATTATAAGTTTTAGAGACTTAAATAGTTTAACGTGTTCATATTGAAACATTTAATTGTATGTTATGCATGGATTTTATTCAACAGATAGTATCGATACTACCAGTATAAACCTGTATTTTAACTGAACTGTTGATTAATCACTGCATAATTTTCCCTAACACTACATCTGTATTGTTATTCACAAAGTTATAAAGGTTATATTTCATCACATATTATTCTATAATAAAGAATCACGTACTAAACTTCTACTAAATCACGTGTAAGAGCTTTTAGGTACAGTTTTAGGTACAGGCTTTATGTCTGTTATTTTTTTTTATTTATATATTTTTAACCACGTTAGGCTACTTGACTACAAATAAACGTAACTAAAACTGTATTATATACTTTTTAAAAAAATAGAACATAAAAAAGTTACGCAACTTTTATTCTCCTTAAAGTGTTTTATTTATTTATTCTTACTAAACTTACCTTCATAGCATTAATATTATTGCTATGACTTTGCCAATCTTATATTACTTAATTTAGATATCTTTAAGGCGTCTATTTATATATGTATATACTTTTTGGTAAAATGTAATCAATGCCTACATCACTTCATTAAATAAACAAGTATACTATACATAAGTCAATGATAACCACAAGCCTGCTCTTTGACATAATCATTGTATCAGAGTAGGCTTGTGACTTTTGTTTGTGAATTATGTATTAATGACATAATATAAAGAAAAAAAGTGAGGGACTCAATCATAAATATATCCATATAGAATTTTAAACTAATACTTAAGAGGTATATTTTATTATTTAAATAATTAATTATCTAGTAGCCTGTCAAACGTTCTAGGAAGTTTCTATAAGAAACTCATTTACAAAAGTGTAATGAAAAAAAACAACTATATACAGGGATTTGTATAGGAATATGTATTATATACAGTCGATATCAAATCCGTATTATATTCACGGACAGTATCACAACCCTTAAGATATTAATTCAATATAAATACCAGACGTACGAAACAACAAAAAATTTTCAAAATAACTGTTTTTCACCCTATTGATACTTTACTTACAACCCAAGTGCACGTGTTTTCAGAGTACAAATAGCTCCAGTATCTTGAACCTATATTTTCCCTTAACTTTAAAGCTTTCAAACCTGTATTTTTAAGGTATACGGGCAATATTAAACTAACATACAAAATTGTAAATATTTTTGGTATAATGCTATAAGTATAAAAAAATAAAGCATGGTTTATTATAAAAATGGTTATTTGTCTTTTAGTTCTATACTTTTCTGTTATTTGATAACTTACACAGGTATATTCATGTTTGTTCATTTTCTTACATGTTCTTTAAGGATTTTATATTTATTATATCTATAAATTTCAGTTCAACTTAAATGAAAAGGAGGTCTAGCTTATGGTTGTTATAAAAAAGTTGTACAATTTAAAACAATTAATAATAATGATAATATTTTGTTAATAATATTATTAATAATAAAACGTACTATAAACCTTTTAAAGTTTATTTTTATCCGCTTAGTTTAGTGTGCTTTTATTTAAATTCTTTATTTTAACTGTATTATTTACTTTATTATTTTGTTTATAACATCAAAGTTTATTTCAAGTGACTGTACACATTCCTACATGTATTAAACTATTATTTGGATTATTTAAGTAAATATAATAACTGATTAAAAAAATCCTTATTTATATACAATAAACGTCAAAACAATTGGACATTTCAAGTCAGTTAATTTGTACAGTAAATACTACGATTATTGATTTGTAGTATCCTCAATTACGTGGAGTTTAACAGGCAGTCAGGTGATCTCTGATTCCTATTATTTGTTTTTTGGTGAGACCCATTTCCAGTTATCTGATGACAACCAATAATATGTTAAAACAACACAAACAAGCAGATAAATACTTTGCATTAGTAGAAATCTGCAATGAGATGAACGTGTTCACGTAATAACAACTGTTGATATTATTGCAATATTATTTTTAAATAAGTTACTATGATTTTAAGTTTACTTCTTGATATGGTGTGGAAACATGTGTTTATATTTCATCTATTTATTATGTATATATTACAGATGTTTGCTTGTTTAAATTTATATAATTGATTGTTAAAATAAATGTAGTTCAGTTACAAAATGAATGTGAATTGGTTCATAAATATACTTGTTTTCATTAATTCAGATTTATTTCTTATTGTAAATAAAACTCTTCTATATTCATACTTATCATTCCATATAAAATAAATAAAGTTTTATATTATATAAATAAAGGTGACATTTTGTTTGGTAGAATTTTTTATCATATGTATGTTGCCATAGTAACTTAAAAATCTAAAGAAGTTAAATGAACGTATAGCAGACAGAATAAAAAATGCTATAGAAGTTTAAAAGAATTCTCAGAAAATATAATATTTGGTAAAGGAATATCAAACGAGGTATATTTAAATAGAATTATATATATATATATATATATATATATATATATATATATAAATATATATACGAGGTATATATAGGTCATAGGAAATAGTTTAGCAATGTAAATTCAGAATATAAAAATGTCTGCTAAGCATCTAAGATTTCTCTAGTACAATATGGCATTGGTAATATTTGTTGGTTATTACACACATATTAAAAGTCAGAATAGTTGAGTATATTTCGTCTTTATATTTAACACATGTATTATATTTGTTAAAGGCTAAAACCTAGAAATAAATCGTCTTTTTATTGCTCTGCTGTTATCATTTTCAAAACCTACTAAACAACATATAATTGATGTGGCATCAGGATAAAATATAATAATACTTTGTTTATAGGACTATAATCGTGAAGGATTTTTTAAAAATTAATTAAAATTATATTTTAAAAATAAATAATACATAATATTTGCCTTAACTCTGCACTTTTCCTCAGTGTCCTTTGTGTAGCTTGGCTAATATCAAGAAGTCATTGTTTAGTACAAATATAGTCTAATTAATATTGTTTTATCAGTCAGTTAACAAAACAGTTTAATTACATCCTAACAGTCAATAGCTACTTATAAACGAGTGAATATATGTGTATATTTTATTGAGAGCTTAACATTTAATTTCTTTTTAATGTCTTTTAAAAACGTTTTATCGTAATCAGCAACTGTTTTCATTGACTTTTAATATATGTACTCAGTTTAAATACTATATTTATAAATGTGATCTCATAAATGGGCCATTGCAAACAACGTAATTTTAAAGGTTTTCAGTGATACAAATATATAAAAGAATACAGTCAAAGGTGATTTTCCTGTAGTGAAAACATATAATTAATTTATAGTAGCCATATTACAAACAAAACCTCTGTGAGCTAGCAAACCAGTGTCATAAGGTGTTATAGATAACATAGTTAATACATAAGGTAACGTATAATCTGTAACAACTGTAAAAGTATTGGTATACCTTTCTATAATTTCTAGATGTGTAATTTACAGGGTAACATTTAATGACATCACAACGAACCATAACTTTTTACATCATGACATTCAACAATATTCGTTCTGTA
The DNA here is from genome assembly GCA_035578905.1 of Stictocephala bisonia. NCBI lineage: Eukaryota > Metazoa > Arthropoda > Insecta > Hemiptera > Membracidae > Stictocephala > Stictocephala bisonia. The sequence continues at coordinate 174,305 of JAQJVL010000815.1, forward strand.
ACTAATGCTTTTAAATGTTCTAAAAATATACCTTACCTTTCTCGTATTGACTTAATTACTGTACGGAAAGAAAGTTTAGTTTAATATTATAAGCGTTTGGAGAAAAAACTTATTTCTATAGTAATATTGACTTATAACTTGGCTACATTTATCACCTTTAAAAACATAAAATATCTCAGAACTGTTTTTATTATTCCAGACTTTATTTTAGTAACAGCTCCCGGATAACACTACTGTATTTAAAAAAAAATACTTCTTAGCTTTAGTTTAGCAATAATATATTATTTAAATTGTATTGAAGTTATTGTTGAGATTCTAAATAATGCCTAGTAGCAATAATTTACTTTGAATTTCATCATCTTAGTATTTAGTAATAATAACTGTTACGTATTTTTAATAAATAGAATGGTTTAATTTAGGTCAAGTCACAAAAACCGGTAAAATATCAAATAGGAATAACTCTGTTGTAACCATAATGGAGTTTAATTTACTCCTCTACATTAAGTTGTCTAGTTTACAGTTGGCCTAGTAGGATAATTTAAATAATATATATGTGGAATACAAATATAATAATTACAGCTAAAATTTCTAGTTCAGTAATTTATTAGTTATAATTTAATATACATCAACGAGTTTTCTACATCCAAAATAAATGCTAAGCACATTCTATCAGTTCATAATTTTACCTCATACAAAATAAAAGTCAGTAATTAGTTTCTTAATTTACGTGATTCACACGCTTTCGTACAACGCCTGAAGCCATGAACTAAGACGCCATCCTGATTAAATATGGTTATAATTAAGATACAAAATATGTATAAACAAATTTGGAATGTGTTTGTTGAATTAAGTGGTAAATTTGATTTATTTTACACTTTATAAACGTAGAAAGAATGTTTTAGTCATAATAATATTTTTGGGTATGCTTGAGTTTGACAATTTAAAATTGCTAAACAAAAAGGCATAATAATTATGCACTTGCTCCTATATTAAATAACGATATTTACTATACCCCAAACAAGTCTTCTGAAATACTTGGCAAAATCCTAGATAAATATTGTTTGTCAAGTAAATTAAAAATAACACTTTAATTGATGATTCAGTCTAACATGTTGTCATCATAATTTAATCATGGTTTCATTCATGAACCAGTACAGCTGCAGTAACAAACGTCCCTGCAGACCTCAAGAACACCATTGTTGTCATCTCGGCTGCAATGAGATTGACACCCTTGGCCATGTTCTAGAATACGGGTATTCCCCCAAGGTAGACTCAACTACAATCTCAAATAACTTAAGACTAAATTTACATATTAATTTGTGGAGTCATTAGGATTTAAGACGTATATAAAGAAACCCGAATTCAGCCATTAGAATTACAGAACTAAATAGTTAATTAATATGCAGTCTTTTAAATATTTTTATGTTGTTTAAAAAATGTTGTGCACTATTAACTGGCTTAGGTTAGTCAATCCTAAATAGGTCGGAAGGAAATAAACAAAACTTGCAAACCAAATTTAATTGATAAATATCACAGTAATGTAGGAACAAATTTTCATATTTAGAATATAAAGAACGGTTTCTTATTTTTTCTACAAGAAATACAATGTACACAAATAATAGAAAAAACTTTATGATCATCATATTAATAAGAAATATGTTATAGTTGGTATGTATACAAAATAAAATAAATAAAACTGTATGTTCCGAAAAACCAAATGACAATCTAAACGTTAATTTAAATTTATATTTTTTAATTAAAAAAAAAAATTTATTTAGAGTATTATTCAAACTGGATTGTCATTGTATAAAATTCGTTGCGATAAACATTTTAAATTTTGTATGAAATAATTTTACCTAAAATGCTTTAGCCTTTGCTTTCATGGACAGTTGGTATCTTCAGTTCCATTATGAAAACAATTTAACTGCTCCCGAGAAGCTGTCAGTAGTAATAAAATATTTGGTGAAGTGAATAAAAAGAGAATTCTCTTTCGCTACAAGGGAACCATTGTTGCAACAAGTAATCTCTCAAAAACATATTGATAAAAACCAGTGAACACATTTACTGTCAAGTAAACATACCTTTATTTGCGAGATTGGTTAGACTCATGCTCGTTATTGTTTACTTGCTCTGTTTGACATTGAATGTGCTTGGTTTCACGTCACTAAGACATCAAAATAATTGTAGAGAAAGAAGGAATATCATACCAGAATGATTTAAGCGGGCTTTAAGTTGTTAAGATACTGAATACATTTATACTAAATAAATAAAAAGTTTTTTTAATTAGCATAATACGTGTTGGTACATATATAATACAAGTAAACGTCACACAACCCTCTGGTATAAGGAAGGTGAGCGTGGTTCACCTAAATCGATAACCATAATATTTGTGCATTTTGTACTTGTATTGAAATATATATGTGCATTTTGTCCTTGTATTGTGGTATGTTTGAGTTGTGCGATGTTCACTTGTACTATAAATAAATAAGACGAAAAATAATAGAAATATTTCTTAATTTTTTCCATCACGAATTCACAATAATCTATAAAATATCAGTTATATTATTGTGTAGATCTCTTTGGTCTGTTGAAGGATCATTATTCGTGCATTCCTTGTATTGTAATACATATATGCATTTTGTATTTGTATTGTAATATATTTATGCATATTTTACTTGTACGTGTATAATATATCTGTTTTTTGTGACGTTCACTTGTATCATTATATCTGTACTGAAACATATTATGCTACCTAAGTAACTATTTGTTATATTAATAACCACTATTTTACCACTATATTAATATTTCTTAATATCTTAGAACGCTCTTATAACCCAATAATAAATTAACAGTTAACTTTTGAACTAGTTAGAGTTTAACACTAATTTGCATTTAAACAATATAAGACATCAACTATTAGTATTAGTTGATCAGAAATAATTTTAAAAATATCAACCATCCGTTTGTAACTTATTTAACCGACGAAATAATAAAATATAAAAATAATGCTAGTTCAAACGGTGGTGACCTTTATTTACATTTATTTATGACTCCAGCAAGTCTAAGAATAGAATAGTTGTTATATAAAGTCAATAATTCTAATAATTATAAATAAATTACTATAGTTAATTTGTGTTGCTGTAGTCTATTTATTTGTATTAAAATATTAATGATAGATCATTTTAGTAAACAATATTAAAAAATATTTTATTTTCGAAGAATGTTTTATTGTATTCATTTCAATACAAATGGATATAGAGTGTATACATTAAAATTAAAAGGCCTTTTTACGCAGAAATAATATTCATTATGTTTACCCACCATTTATATTCTATATAAAATATATATTTTCTAGTGCTTGAGACAGGTTATACATTTTAGTAACCGTTACAAATAATTTATGGACACTCATATTACAGCCCCTTTTGTTATACATTTTATTGTAACATCGAAAGTAAATTTATTATAGTATAGTAATATGTAATACTGACACTAAATAAGTAAAATACATTTCAATGACGTTAAATATGAATATACCAACAAGTATGGCATGATTTTTTACTTAATATTACAAAGAAGATTATTTTGATGAATTTCTATTTATTTGACTTTGTAACTGAGTTTATCAATACATCAAATAATTATGTGTAATAAACATATCTTGGAAATATATCTTATTTTTTTTTTAGTAACTAATTTTTGAGAATGTTAAGAATCTTCTAATAACGTATCATCTATTTCGTATATATACAAACATAACTGACTTGCATCCTTAATTGTAATTTTAAATTTGTGTTTTATGATTTTAATGTTTACAAAATCTAATAAACATCATTTAACACGTGTGTATTCAATTCTACTATAATCCATAAACTTAATAAATAACTATTGACTACTTTTAAATATAACTTGGATGCATTATACTATTTATTACATGTTTCAGTAAAAGAAAAAAAAAAAAAAAAAAAAAAAAAAAAAAAAAAAAAAAAAAAAAAAAAAAAAAAAAACAGTTAAATGGAAGTCTGTCTATATATTATTTGTCCAAGAAATATCAAATAACATCAACGAGCGTCTATATTTTAAATTATAGTTTGGTTACAATTTAAAGGATCTTACAGTATTATTTAATCATTTTAGACTGATAATTTTCTCAAAATATAATCACAATAAATTTTGACGTACATAAATTAAATCATAATAAAGTGTACTGTATATATAAAATATTTTGTTACAATAAAATGAAATATTGCCTTTAACCCTTTCACTTAAGAATTTTTTGGATTACTATACGTGACCTGAAGCTACTGTACGTCTTAAAATAGCAGAAGCCTTACGACCAGATGGTGCCATAAACTGGGGGTGGGTTGTAAAGTGTGGTACCTTAACCAACGCAAGAGCATCCCTTCCTAATGCTCTTGGCTTTCAATTTGGGGAAGTGCTTGTCTCTAGCTTGCCATATTCAAATATTAGTCTAAACCAGGATTGAATCATTTTGAATGTCTTAAGGGAATTATTTTCTTTTTGCAATAATTGTTTAATTTATGATATATTTATTCATCCCTTACAATGAATTATATTCTAGCCCTTTTATCGAATAAAACTAATAATGTAATAATAATAATAAGTTAATTTCTGAACAACGAATGTAATATAGTCACTTAAATTATAAAGACCTAACACACATTATGAACATCATATTTCATTAAACACCCTGATAGGGTCTATCTAAATAATTTGTTTATGACAGAAGTCACATATATACTTTTGTGACTCTAACCAATAGGGTGAAAATTCACTGGATAGAAAATAGTTTAAGCACTTTTGATTAATTAGTTTTTAAACGTTGTTATGCTTAAAACATAATTTTTGTATAAATAATAGAACCTTAATATACTTATTAAGTTCAAAATAACAATTATGCCACTGAAATACTGTTTAATCTAAACCCGTTGCTTTATGAATGAATAAATAAATGGTATAACAACTAACTTGTGAGTTAATTTGAGTGAATTTTTAGGAAAAATCTAATAGACTTAAGTAAAATATTTATTGTTTATCAAATCTTATAAATTCATAGTTTACTATTCTAGACAACAACATCAATCGTTTTATGAAGTAAATTAATTATTTACCCAAGAATTAATAATGTCCCTTTAATAATAATAGGTATCATCTATAATTATAACCTAATTATAGATCATCGGTGACAATTACTAACCTTAATCAAATGTAGAACACTAATTACCTCACTTTTGTCTCTTACAAATAGCAAAGAATACCACTGAGACCTTAAAGTTGTGCGTGATATATGTCGTTATGATAAGTTTTTTTGTGTAGATTAATATCAATATTGTAAAATAATAGCTATATCTGAATTTGTTTTATTTATTTAAAAAAATAAATAAATAAAAAATAAGTAATAATCGTAAAATTACTGGTTACTACAGTCTTATAACAACACAAACCTTTTTTATTTAAACAAAATATAATATTATACGTTGTTTTAAATTATTATACATTTAAAACTACAACTAGACTTAAAATAAAACAACACTATCAAGATTTATCGTTTACAGTAAAACAACAAAAGAAAGCCTAAAAGGGATTTCGCACAGGCTGTTGTCAGGAGATTTATGGCTGAGGGCACCTGGTATTTGGCGTTAAAATAGCCACAGACTGGTTAAACTGTTTCTCTCCCAAACTGGTAATTATGTTTATAAACTCGTTTTTTCTGACATAGTTTGTAGTAATTATGTGAAACTTTTATGCTATTAAGTTATTATTAGATTATGGGATTTATATTAACATTTTGACACTCTGTTTACTACATTATGTAAAATTAGGATAGGCTAAAATTATGATTTCTTTGGGAAATGGCAATATAGACAAGGTTCAACTAGTTTTATTTATTTTAACATTAATAAGTTTGAAAAAACTAGTGATACTATATTTTTTAACGTATACAGATTAAACTTTTAACACATTTTTAATTTACTAAACACTGTTATCTTAAGCAACCATAGACGTTTTCCAAGGAGTCAGAAAAAAATCGTTTAAAAAGTCGTAAGTCAAGTTAGATATCAAATTTCTGGAAACCGTTTCTAGGAAAACACAACACCAAAAATCTTTCCTAAAAATGTTGTAGCCATACAAAATGGCGGTAATATTTATTTTAAAACTGTGGCTTGACTATTTTAATATAAATATTTTACAATATAGAAGTTACTTGAAATATGCTAGTGAAACAATGAAAATTTACGTAAAATTATATTTTTTAAGTACGATGGTAATGAGGAGTTATAAATATTTATGAAAAACAGATAAAATGAATTTACCAAATGAAATGCCTTTATTATTAGAACAAAGTGAAACAGGTTGGAATGTACAATGTTGACCCTACTGAAAATTCTAGTAGTTAAAAAAAAAAAAATAAAAATTTAGCAAAAAATTAAATCTCTCTAAGGGGGTGTAATTGTATATTAGTATTAAATAGCATATTTCTTATCAGTACTTTTGTGTTACACTTCAGGTTTAATGTTTTTGGTCAACATAGTAGTTTGGCATCACCAGACTTTTAGAAGACCGTATATAGTTATTGTTAGAAACAAAACAATAATTATATGTAATTTGAAAAGACAAAGTATGAATTTTTTCTCAATAATTAAAGAATTAAATAAAAAAAAAAAAAAAAAAAAAAAAAACACAGCTAAAACATTTAAGGCTATGTTTGTTATTTTCTATGCTATTTAATTCATTATTAAGGTTTACATTTTTTTAATTTTTGAATTTAATAATAATACTGTTTTTGTTGTTATTTATATTTAATTATTTAAATGTTCGTGCTCTCTATTTAGTTGATTTTAAGTATTTCAAATAGAAGAGTTTTATCCATTGTTGCTTTATGGAGAATAATTATCCTTCTTTTCCCAATACACACAGAACGTGGATTGTGAAAAACCATCGATATTTCGGATTTAAACATAGACTTTTCTTCATGAAATGCAAAATTGTTTAGATTAAAGTATTTTCTTTACATGAAAATTTTTTTGTAATTTAACTTTGGGTATATTTAATAATTGTTTTACAATACATTAACTTAATTATTGTTAATAATATACCAAATTAAATACGAGAATATATTTTACAATTTTAATAGCATACAATTATAAAAGTGAATATTTAATTGCTTACCGAAGATAAGCAGAAAATATTAACATTAAATTAAATACTTTTATGTTCATTATCTTAAATATTGTGTTTAATATTGATGAAGATCGTTTTAAAAACGCTAGTTCTCTGAGTATTTTCATTGTTTATGAGTAATAATTTAGCTTGGACAGTTTCGTTCTAGTTTATGAATTATATTTACATGATAAATCAAATAATTAAAAATTTAAACAAGCAATTTTAAAAATATAAAATTAATACTAGTTAGATAACAATACTGGTGGCATTGCACAGTGACGGAATGTTTTTTATTATTTCTTGTTATTTATAGTATGTCTCAAGGTAGTCTCAAAGACCTGAAGTGTAACTTTAAGATCTTAAATGTGACTTTTAGTTTGTGCATGTGCACAGTTTATTGAATTTGTCTGTATCTAACTTTAAGGACAAAAACCTTTTTATGCCTAAATTGGGGTTCAAGTGTTCTTTATGGATTATTACATTATTGCTTAAATATTTACTGCATGTAAGGTATGATTGACTCTTTAACCATGGCTGAACTAACATAACTTGGAAACCAATCAGCCTACATGATCACATACCAAGTTTTCTTATATTATTGTTACTCTATTGTTACGATTGTTGGATACAGGATGATTATTAAATAGTAATTTAAAGTAAAAAAATTCATTTTTAATATGTTGTCAAGTCACTTGTTTGTAGATTTCTTTTGCCTAAGAATTGAACAATTTTATATACTGAATATTTCTTAAGCAAATTAAAATTCCAGTAATTGTTAAACATGTTTAGTCTTTGAGGGTTCATTTATAATAGCAAGACACTGTGTTGTGTTTTTATTTAATATGTAAATGTAATATCTAAAATTAAATTGTAATTATTATACTTCGATTGTTTATGGTAAACAATTAACCATTAAAACTCTAGTTGGAAATACAATTGTTCAGTTAAGTCACTTTTTACTAGTTACGACTTGCATTTTTACACCTACACAGTTATACTTATCTTTAGATAGGTATCGAGTATGAGTATGACGCTAGGGGTGTAGATTCGTAAATTGTAAGCAATCAGTAAATTTCATAAACACAGTTGATAGAGTGATAATAGTTTAATTAAAATCACTAATACACGAAAAAACACGTTTGAGGATCAATTGTTAGTACATTTTGTCTTGTATCATAAATGTCAGTGACTTAACCCCTCCCCCACTTATTGACTTATTGAACAAATGTCAGTCCCATAAGAACCTATTGAAAAGTATTTTTTTGCTTCTAGGTATTGTATGTAGATTTTACCCAGTTGTTTCTCTAAGTCTTGAAATTTAATGAAAATGACACAACATTGATACATTACACTAAAGGGAGGGGTAACTGAAGCGCCGATTTTTGGACAAACATATGTCATGTTAAACATCTAATTTAGAGCAAAAAAAGACCTAACAACACGTCAAAATAACGTACGATACCTATCTAAGGTTAAACACATGCACTCCAGTACGCATGTACAGGTATAATTCGGTTTAGATCACCAACTAGTTATGGCTGCTACGTTATTATATATATATATTTTTGCCAGCTATTTATTAAAAATGTATCGACTATATTTTCGTTTGTTTGAACTGTATTAATCATAGTATTTACTTGTAATTATATAGAGAAAGGTTCACTTACTAATATTTATATATACACACTTTATTTATATAAAATTTTTAAGAATCCTACTTACGTTGTTTTTGCATATAATTCAGGCATTATCTATCGTATATTAACTATAAAAAAATACACAGAAAGCAAACAGTGTAGGTAATTTATCAAATGGCCCAGACTAGTAACTTAGTTATAATATTACTATCTCAAAAATAAACTGCAGCTACTCTTTAATTTCTTAAACCTTATAAACGTAAAATTAATTTGTATTGACCATTACATTAGGACATATTACATGCTGGGTTACTTTAGCGCATTATTCTACCATAACAGAGCTCAGCTAAAGCACTTAAAGTGATATATCTTGTAGCAGCAGCAAAATGTGATTATAGCTCTGTCTAGATTGGAGCTGGGTAGTTCAGATAATATATTGTCTTAACACATAAAGTTTATTATGAATTTATTCATGCTCTGACTGTAAGTCACTAGCATACTGCTATGTATATTATCATTGAACGTTATTGGAGAAAGTTATATATTATAACGGGTTTTACAATGTAATTTTGGCTTATAAATTGTGTAAAATGTGGGTTATTGGTTGTAAAGTACAAGTTTCGCTTATTTGAACATGCACATTGCACAATATACTGAAACCATAACTGGCACTATTGGCATGATGGGAAATACATAAATACATTGAAATAATATATAAATAAGTGTCTTTAATATTTACAAGATTATTTTATATTAATATTAAGTAAACAAAAAAGGATTAAACTTTAAAATTAGTTAAAGTTATAAACACGAATATTAATAAACTTTTAGTACACTAAACACTTTTATTTTTAATAACCTTGTAAAAATATGTTGTTACATTGATTTTGGAAAATTTAAAATATTAGAAACAGGAATTTCAATAGAAAATCTTTTAAAATTCTATAAAATTTCAATTTAAATGTTTGGAATTTTTCTTAAAATTTGAGAATCTTACCTCTTAAAATTAAAAAGTAGATATTTTTCACTAGAAATAAAATAACCAATATTTGTTACGGAATGATCTTTTTATTTTGAGTCAGATTGACATTTTTTATTCAATTTACGGGTTTAGTGACATTTTTAAGTTTGCTTCCTTCTTCGAAACTCCCTGATAGTTCTCATCCCTGTTATTTCGAGGCAATTTGCTTGATAGAGGAGTCCACCTAAATAGCTCATGCAATGGTTTTTTCGGCCTGTTTTCCACCGTCTTAGCTGAATTGAATTCGTCGTTTATTTACCCATTATTTGGCCACTTTTTGGACCTCGGAATTTTTCTCACGGGAAGTTTTTGAGTCGTTGTGCTGTGCCGCGCAATGTGAGTAGAATTACGAACCACGGTTTATTTTTTTAATTATTTTTATTACCAAGCACTTAGTAAACTTTGAAACTTGAAGATTTATTTCTTCGAGGACGTCGCATATGTTGTTATCATTTTCACTTAAATTAAGGAATAAACAAAACTGTAAAACTGACTATCATAATACACTGAATTTCATAATGAATAAGCGACACTTCACATAACAGGTTTTTGAACACTTTTTGATCCATGTTTGTTATATGTTTCATATGTACGGAATGATGTAGAGCATGACGTGGGGAGAACTAATTCATGATACCGTCCTCCTGACCCATGCCTGCCAATTCGTGTTTCTTTGTTGGAAAGAAAATGCTTCATGCAACAATCTGATGGGCTAATCAAAACGTTTTCACTAGTTCTTTTCTGTTACATGAAATAACAATTAACTTGTTATTATATCGTTTTTTGTAAACATTGTCAACATTTTGATAAATAACTTTCCCATTTTTCTAAGACATAGTGAAGACACAGAAATGCATTTTATAACGCTTGTATTTACTCATTTGTTGAAAGTATAATAAATATGTATGTTTTATAACTTATTTATATTGTAGTTATCATGTTTCAATGAATGGATATTGTATGCTGAACTTTGTGTCCGAGATAACAATGTCAAGGTAATTTCGTAACCATTATTATTTTAAATAATGTTTATATATTTTTTTGTAAATGTATGTTCAGTAAAATGAAACATTATCTACCATATCTTAAATTAGACATTACATTGAGTTAGTTGAATAAAAACCAGTATTTTCTCAATAGACTATTCTACTTATATTTAGTATATTCACAAATTCGAGAGAATAAAAAAAGGCTAGAACCAGGTAAAATTTTCTAACCGACGTCCGGTTTTTTAAAAAGAATATTCTAAACGTCCGGTTTTAGTTTAGTATGTCTCCATTAAGAATGTTCTATGATGAGTCGCTTCCGCAAGAGGATAAGCATCCATACGTGGTGGAGCATAATATTTTAACTGCCTTATCTACTCAAATAGAGTATAAGTGCAATTAGCTTTCCATGAGCTCTCTTTGTTTGATATTTATTTTTACTACAATTATTTATTTTTAATTAAGAAATATACATTTTTTAATTACAAAAGAGTTGTAACTTAAAAATACAGTTACTAATAAAAATTTTTAAACTAAAAAGAACTATTATAAATTAAGTAAGTTGATCATTTTAAGTAAGTCTAGTCAATTCCTCTCGATTTCGAGTGACAGCATTTTTCTCTTCATTTTCCACAGGTTCATCATTATTCATTTGTTCCTCCTCTTTTATAAAATTCAGATAGAAATTCTGTCACCAAAAAGTTTACATTTTTATTCTCAAACCTTAATACACTATTTGTTTACATTTATTCGGAGGAATTTGCCACCGTTCATCGTATACTTTCCTCTCATGAACGTTCATGAACTTCGCTATGGCAAAGACTGGAAGAAAAACCAGCATGCCCCCTACCAGCTTCAAAATTGTTAAGAATATTCTAAACCTGATAAAAACGTTGTATTCTTTATTCACACAAAACCTAGTATTTTCCATCCTGTCCTGGTCTGTTAAGAATTTTCTACAGGAAGTAGAATATTCTAACTCTTATTTTTTTTCAAAGCTCGAATATTCTTAAAAATAGGTTAGTATCAGAGTATTCTTGTTTTTATTTACTTCATTCATTACATAGTGGGATCTTAGCTAACCTAATTTTTATTTATTTATTTTTTTTTCATTTCTCCATTATGCATGTCTTAGGACGACGAACTACTTCAGACATATTTGATTCAACACTTATTCAAACTTTTATTTTCTGGCTTAAACCACACAAAAAGATTAACCAGAGTATGTACAGGAAACTAAAAAAACTCTGAAATATTAAAGGGAAAGTTTTCAGGGAAGTCAGTTATGTAGAGTGAATGGAACTCATTCGCGTGGAATTCACGCTAGATTCACCTCCTTTCATGCGGACAGGGCCGTATGTAAGAGGAAGTGCATCAGTATAGAATTACAATGATGTAGCATTATATATCATATCTCACTGGAATATTTACCTTTGATGCCAGTGGAAACTTTATTAATATGCCTTGTAATAGCAGACATGTATTGTGTAATGAATCTAACACAGCCTGGGGACCAACGGTTTGACATGACTTCCGAACCACGGAAGCGGTATAGCGCAAAAACTGTTAGTGGTTACAACAGGAATCAGGCCCCATGCGAGCAATGCCATCGTCTTAGCCTCTTGGGTGATCATAGCCTCTTGTCTATGGCTGATCTTAGCCTTTTGTCTACGGCTGATCACAGCCTCTTGTCTACGGCTGATCACAGCCTCTCTTCTACAGCTGATCTTAGCCTTTTGTCTAAGGCTGATCATAGCTTCTTGTCAATACATTATTTATTTTACATAATAAGTGATAAACCTACTCTAACCACAAATAAATACAGCTTTAACATTCGTTGTAATCTATAAATGATGCTTAAATGGAGAATGGTCAATGAATTACCAACCGAGGTTGATGATGAGATCCGTCAAATTGGGGACGAGTGTTAGCGCGTAGAAAACCAAACTTCATGCTCTGAATAGCCCAATACAATCTTGTCCGATTGTCTTAGTAAAGTCGTCTATCAGATCGACTAACCCTTAAACAGTCACAGTCTGATCTGCAAGCAAATGTTCCTTAACTTCGTCACTGTTTTGTCCAACACTGATTAAATGCCACAGCTGACCTTATTATGTACTTTTATTCGGTCTTTTGTAAACTACCTACACCACTTATGCATATTTTGTACGTTCATCCACTTCCATCCATACACATTGGTCAGCTGGTGATGGATTTTAAAAGTGGTTAACCTCATTAACTACAGAAACCTAATTGCAGACTACAACTCACACTAGGTGGGAGTGTTCGTATTCCCTTTCATCCCAAAGGCTGAGTGTCACAGGAAAGTGGGAACCGGCCGGATGTTAAAGATTGGTTATAAAGTTAATGCATTTTGCATCTCTTTCCGACAATCTATTACCTAAAACGTTACTATATGTAATTAAAATTCCAATATGTCAATCATGTTATAAAATATCACAATAAATATATATACAAATTATATTGTTTTTGAACTTATATATTATTAATATTATTTTGTGGGTTTTATAATTTGTGCAGTAAAAATTAACAGTACTTTATTTAAATGATACAGTATGGGGTCCCAACAATTTATTAATATTTGTCGTTGGGTGCCCAATTGAATTACTAGATAATTAAACAACAAAGAAAATAGTATTATAAAGACATTGCGATCATGGCAGCAGTGCTTATTTAATTATCTATACTAACTGTCACCAGAAATATGAAGTGTTTACATTTATGATTCAATCCTTTCAACATCACATTAATGTTACATATAGATTGGAACAATATTACGAATATATAAAATGAATATATGCAGACATCGTTATGAATTAAGAGTAGGAAATACATTTCAACATATCTATAATTTACGTATCACCTGGACCATATAAAGAACTAACAGATAAAATACATGCAGAAACAATAAACTACAGTTACGATAGTGATAACTCAACTATATCATCTGCTATCAACCAGGAATATAACATGATCTTAATATGTTTAACAGATTTGTAAATCACGAAATGCTCAGGTAGGGTGTTAAATATTTGTGGAATATCATAACCTAACAAACTCTTTCCAGAAACATTGTAGTATTTAAGTATTTTGTATGTTGCTACATCCTATGGATTGGATTCATCAAATCACTTAACATATCATCTCCTAACATCTTTCACTTACTTAGATCAACATTATTTTTTCTATACAAGGATTTTTATTTGAAAAAAAATATTCAAAAAATATAAGAATACAAAAATAGAATGTAATGAAATTAACAAAACTCTATTTATGACAAACATGGTTTAGTATTTATAACCATAATCATCTTATTATCTATAAATAGTTTGTATGCAAAATATTTCATTTTTTGCAAAATTGCAAAGTAAAAACATTACTGTACTTACCTCATTGACCTGGGTCGTCACACATTATATAGTATTTATTTTAATGTTGTAAAGATTATTTATTTATTTATATTTAATTTAATTAAAGTAGTTTTCAAATGGAAGTATTTTTAGTTAACTAACAGGATATTGTACCGACAGTTTCAGGGGTTGCAACAAGTCATAAACCCTGTCTCACTTAACAATGTGCACTCAGTCGTGTATACGACCAGGTCACCTGGTCCCTGACCCACATTTTCAGAGAAATGATTCAGTGTTTTATGTCACGAAATATTACTTTATGTCAGTGTGTATAGGTCGAGTAATGTACTATATTATTATTTAAATATCCAGCGTAAATACAAACATCAGGTATACAATTATGTAAACTAATAATAATTGTCATGCCTAATATTTTAAAAATAACAATTATTCTTAAAATAACTTTTAAAAAAATATGAATTTAATCATAAATATTATTAAGAAGATTTATTAAATAAATAAAAATGCATATATCAGTTAATAATAGCATTAATAATATTAATTAATAATAGCAAAATACAATTTCTTAAACATGAATACTGTTGTCTGTAACAGAATTTTACCATTTAATTCATCATATGTTACTAGGTTCATCATATGTGACAGGGTTGTGTGAGAACAGATTCAGTACACAATGATGGAATAGCAGTTACTAGGTGTATCACATGCTACGATGTTATGTAAGACCTTATTCAGTACTCGATTATGACATAGCAGCTACTAGGTATATCATGTTTGACAGGTTTGTGTGAGAACATATTCAGTACACGATGATGGCATAGAAGTTTCTAGGTGCATCATGTGTGACAGGGTTGTGTGTGAATAGATTCAGTACACGATGATGGCACAGCAGTTACTAGGTGCATCATGTGTGACAGGGTTGTGTGAGAATATATTCGGTACACGATGATGGCAGAACAGTTACTAGGTGCATCATACGTGAGAGAGTTGTGTGAGAACAGATTCAGTACACGTTGGTGGTAGAGCAGCAACTAAATGTATCATGTGTGACAGGGTTGTGTGAGAATATATTCAGTACACGATGATGGCAGACAGTCACTAAGTGCATCATGTGTGACAGAGTTGTGTGAGAACATATTCAGTACACGATGATGGCAGAACAGTTACTAGGTGCATCATACGTGAGAGAGTTTTGTGAGAACAGATTCAGTACACGTTGGTTGTAGAGCAGCAACTAAATGTATCATGTGTGACAGGATTGTGTGAGAATATATTCAGTACACGATGATGGCACAGCAGTTACTAGGTGTATCATTTGTTACAGGTTGTGTGAGAATAGATTAAGTACACGATGATGGCAGAGCGGTTACTAAGTGCATCATGTGTTACAGGGTAGTGTGAGAACAGATTCAGTACACGATGATGACAGAGCAGTTACGACCGAGAGGGTGCCATAAACTGAACGGTGGTAGTAAAGAGTGGTTCTTTAAGCAATGCATGAACATCCCTTTCTAACGCTTCTTGGCTTTCAATTTGTGAAAGTACTGTAGCCTGTTTCACCACATCTATAATTCACATTTCATACTGGAAGTTTGTGAATTAACTTGAAACGTAGGTATTTCTACCTTAATTTCTTCAATTTTCTTTCAATACAAACCTACTCCTAACATCGGAATCCATATTTTAGTATAATATTTTGAGATATAATTAGCTATTTTATTTAAACATATGAGAAACTTTATCGCCACTCATTGAACAATTTATACCAAGCCACTGGTGTATATCAATGGTAAATTATCAAAGCAACTTTGACTTATATACTTTCCCAACATAATTGATGGTCTATTATATAATAGTAATAGTTATAAACATGTATTGAGGATATTCCACAATATTACAACTTGCTTTTCCACGTTGTTACTGAATTAATACTACCACTTGGTATATTATAGTATGTTTTATTTGATTGGTTTTTTTGTCTAGTAATTATATAAATAATTAGATCTCCTTGAATATTTAAACTGAACTAAGTTTGTAATAGATTAGTCCCTATAAGACAATTTCCAATTTAGGTGTTTTGTAAAATAAAAACAGCCCTTTGTAAAAATAAAGCTAAACACTTTAAGCTTGTACTGACGATAGAACACCTATTTCTTTTTTTGAGCCTCACAGCCGAAACAGGAAGGTCATAATTTATTAAAAATGTTTCCAAAACATATATTACAACAATTAAAAACATACCACTATTGATCAAAAATTTTTATAACGCTGTAATGAAAAAAAGTATCCTTAGACTGAGAGTCACTCTAAAATAAGGACAAGAATAAAGCTTAACTTTTAGTTTACGTGTTAGTCCCGAAATTTACCTTATATTCACGCTTTTAGGCAGAAAAAAAGTTTCATTCTTATTTTATAGATAGATAGATTTTATAGATAAAAGTAAAAGATTTTGCACGTACTAAAAGGTGTAATTTTAATTTTTTTTACATTAGTAATGTAAAACGCGTAAATATCAGTTATAATATAAGAACTGGACTCGGGGGGTTAAAAATCTAATATTATTGAAATGAGAGCTGCGTCTTGAATATTAAGTTATCGGAATATTTTGTGTCGTTTTGGTAACGATAAACTCCCCTTGCATAAAAAGATTTTGCAATTTAATGATGATTTAGTTGAATTTTATTATAATCATAGAAGGCTGAGATTAAAAATCGCACAAACTATAATAATTTATACCCTATTTATATAATAAAGATAATATAAATCCTTAAAAAAGTAAACAACTAAACAAATAAATAAAACTGATTTTACCATCTTTAGAATATGACATATTTTACACTAATAACAGTTTTCCACAGTATAAAGTATTGTTTTTTATGTTTATCAATTGACAATGTACAACATACTAACTTAAAAGACAACATAAAATACGCTCTAGATGTTCTGGTTAGTAATAACATGCTGTTAGTATACATTTCTTGTTTGACGAAGGATATTATAATATGCTATATTGTCTCATTAAGAACTCAAACTAACGGAAAGTGGTTTCCTGATATTGCAAATATCATATACTGCTGTTATTAGGATATTAAGTCAATTCTAGCTAACATATCAAGAGTGTTTTTTTCACATTTAACTAGATCATACTAATAAACTCTTATTGAAGTTTTATACTTCAATATTTGTTTCATAATTACTAATCACATTAAAAGAATAAATAGTGCTTTTTCTATTGTACGACAGGAAAATGTGAAACCTTTTCTGTAGAAGTTATGTGACTAGTGTTTTCTATACACCGATAAAATAAATCTCCATAGACCAGTTTAAATATTACTAATTTACTTTATCAGGCTGGACGATGGTGGTAGGTATTGATTTCTTATCCTATAATTACTCCGAGTTGTTCGTAGTGCGTCCATCATCAGTGTACAGTTTGAGTTCAAAGTTTAATCATACCGCTGTTACGACTAGTGCGTCAGTTAGATAGCAAGGGAAAGTCGTAAATTATTTACGTCATGAAAAACTTATCTCTTCGAACAAATTATTGAGAATATCAAAGTACTTTGGCCACCGGCAGTGTAAGTTCCATGATAATGTTCACATGTAATATGTATATGTTAGTTTTTTTTCATGTAAAGATTACTTATTTAATGTGTATAAAACAACAAAAACCTTTTATTTTATGGATAGTTCCAATAATTCAAGTCACAAAAATTACTTAGTATCATCATGTTTCTATAGAACATTTTTGAGATTTCCGATCGTATAATGTAACATACCTGTAAATTGACTATTTTTCTACATTACCTACTGTAAGGTTAGATAAGTACGTGAATTGTGATAAATTAGTAAATGTTTTGCATTAAGCCATAGTCAATTATAAATAGTAATACTAATATTTTAAGGATATGTGAATATAAGTTTGATATTAAATGTAGGCTATAACTTCAAGGTATAGCTTGTGATTAAATTGCGTGTTTTCTGAAATAGTAGATAACGAAAGAAAAATCTTTGATATAGTTTAATTTGATGGACTATAAAATAAAATGAGATCACCATAAATATATACTCTCATTTCAGACGACATATCATGTGTTGAAATGTTGTAGTATACAAATAGTATTGGGTTACGTCTGTTAAACCGTAAATTACATTACAAATAGATAGTTACATGGTGTCATGTAGTCTCAAAGCTGATTAGGTGTGAGAGCCCTCCCGTATCCCATAGCTAAGACTAGAGGCCGTACATCATGTCATGGCCGGTACTTAGCTAATGTCAGATGTAGGCGTTACTATCTTTGGCATGAGGAAATCTCCAGGAATCACTGCGTCTATAATATTACTTAGAGAACATTTGTGGTTTTAGTTAAGTTTGCAACGTGTCATTTTTATTTTTATAAAATAATTTGAATTTTAATAAATTGAAGGAAGAATAGATAAACAATTAGGGTAGACAATTAATTTAAACACAGAAAGAGATTGTTTAGTTAAGAAATTATTAAATAAGTATTTTGAAGAAGGACTTTTAACTATTTACAAATGTGCTGTTTTTTTAATAATTAAATCGTCATTAAATTTAAGTTTTTATACTTAATAAACAGAAAAAATTAACAAATTAGGAAACAGCACATAGTTTT
Source organism: Stictocephala bisonia (assembly GCA_035578905.1). NCBI lineage: Eukaryota > Metazoa > Arthropoda > Insecta > Hemiptera > Membracidae > Stictocephala > Stictocephala bisonia. The sequence goes on from JAQJVL010000815.1 coordinate 193,163, forward strand.
CTTGATAAAAAAAGTTTATAATAGTTTTATGTATGTGTACACGTTTTATACCAAAACTACTTGTAAAGAATATACCGTTACAGTCATTATATGTTACAATTATTATTGTAACTTTAACAATCATTTGTAAAGTTAATTATATAATGAACCTATTTACAAAATATTTAGACCGGATATTTCATGAAACAGAATATTAGATATTTGAAATAAAATATAAAATAGAACTTAATCTTTACTTAATTGGGTGATGCTACAACTCGACAGAACATATTTTAAATATTGAGCAAATGATATAATTTTATTTTAGATAGTTTTCAACCATTGAAAGTCATATACAGTATGATAATATTGCGTGGTATTATAAAGCAATATATAATTGAAAAGATCGATCAATATTAATTAGTGTTAATTAAAATATAGTCGTGTTATCCTCAAGTTTTCATCACATTTCATTTAACACATAATCATAAGGCGAATGTATTTTAGAATATGTCGTTATACGCTTTAAGGAGTGCCACAGTAAAGAATAATGTTAGCTCCCAAGCAATGTCACAGTAAAGAATAATGTTAGCTCCCAAGAAATTTCACAGTAAAGAATAATGTTAGCTTCCAAGCAATGTCACAGTAAAGAATAATGTTAGCTTCCAAGCAATGTCACAGTAAAGAATAATGTTAGCTCCTAATCAATGTCACAGTAAAGAATAATTTTAGCTCCCAAGCAATGTCACAGTAAAGAATAAAGTAATGAGGCAATTGAATATTTAATAAGCCATTGATGATTTTGTAATTTTAGTTAAGGCAGCTATAAAATAATAACTATACATTTTAAACTTTCACGAAGTTCCGACAAATTATATAAACATATTTTTTAAGTACAGTATAAACTTTGGGTATATCATTTTTTCTTTGGCATTTCACAACTTAAATGCACGCATCTGAGGGGTTAATTATTTCAAATAAATTTTTAAATATTGTTCTCACTTAAAATAATTTTCAAAATATAAAGAAATTAGATTTCAATATACAACTACTATGAATATTTTAAAGTCTAGAATTATAATAAAGAGGCATTTTATTTAATTATTGTTGGATATGATTCAATTCTTCTTTAAAATTGTTTTTGGTCCATTTTATAAAATCAGCAAAGTATTTTTTATATTTTGTATTATAGTGTAAAAACAATTTTATTTTTATTTTGTTTATAAATTCACTGTTCTGTTATTTATATATAAAAGCCGAACAATTGTTTTATTAATTTATCAATTAAAACTATTTACTAGTAATGTAACTATGAAGTTTTGTTTAGGTTTGAGAGTGGATAGAAAATGTGCTTTAGTGATAGTCAAGAAGTTAATTTTTGTAGTCCAACTATAAAAGTTATACTACAAAACGTTTTGGCTAGTTAGACAATATGTATGATATAGTTATACATGTCTTCTACTATTTTATTTATATTTAAAGTCTTTTTTACTACACATGCTCCTCTTAGAATGTTAAAAACTTAGATCCTTAACTTTCAAAACATACAAGTTTTAACAAGGTACTAACTTCTGACAACAAAAGCAGAGTTTAGTAAACTTTCAATATAATGTAAACAAATTTGGAAAAAAGAATAACAAACACTAATTTAATCGGAGATTACAATCCACATCAGCTGTTTTATAAGACTTTATAAATAAATTAAAAGAGTAATGACAAATCTATATTTATAAAAGAGGATGTTTGTATATATATATATATATATGTTTGAAGTATATGCGCTGCCAAACCATCCAACCGATCGCCATGAAACTTTAGGTTGTTGTCCTGCATACTCCCGAGATGATGTCTGTGAAGTTTGATGCAGATCCGTCCACAGGGTCCCGCCCCACGGGCTCCTAAAGATCCCATGTTATTCAAACGGAGAATCTGAATTGTTTACAAAAAAACATATGACTGTGTGGTTTAATGTAGTTTCACATGCCATAAGCAGATTGAAGTTCTCACAACAACAATACTGTATATGTTTTGATTTATTGTAGTTCTACATTTCACCCTGAGAGTGTAGCACACACTACTTTTACTTGATCAGGTGATCTTTATTTGGTGTTAACCTTTTTTCCTCGGTAATTAAAATATGTGGTGAAACGTGAAAATAAAAAATAAATAATTATTTTTTTTGCAGTTTACTTTTTATGACATGCCTCCTAAAAAATCTAATATTGGTAGAAGAAGCAAAAATGCTCGAATTATTTCAGCTATTCGGTTCTAAATCAAACTCAATATTATGACCGACGAAGCGGGCGGGTACAGCTAGTATAGTATGGTAAACAATAAAGCGAGTGGAGAATGGACTGTAATTCTATAGTGAATATCACGACAGCTTTGATAAAACGTAGGAATAGACTTATTTATTAATACTCCAGCAACTATATACTTATTTAATTTCATATACACAATTAAATTGGATAAATAACATACTCTGAAATTAAGTACAAAAATACAAAATGTATTAATTAAGCTAGTTAGTGAAGCAGTCTTGCCTAGGATAGATCAGATAAAAATTAACATTATGTTCTTTAAATTACACTTTATGTTAAACATTAAACAAATTAAATGTTTCATTACATTTTACTAATAGTTTAGTGTAAGGTGGATATTTTAGTTTACGTTACGATCATACAAAGTAGATTCTGAATAATTTAATATTGATGACGCAACACTTCAGAGAGCAATTTTGGATTCCCTCAATCGTATCTTTGATGCTAATTCAAATCTTCAGTTACTTGTGAATTGAACATTCAAATTCACTTTTTTCAATAAAATGCATTAGTAGTGGGTGATTATAATATAAATACCTTTATTTGATAAAAACTTTACTGATAATTAATATTTTAAATTTAAAATACAAGTTTATGATCTTTTAATTGAGAATTATATAATTAATGATATATTTAAAATAACCATTGCTTTGAGAAATAACTGTTAAATGAATATTTCATAATGGGATACATATATGTTTGAGTACGCACCTTGAAATAATTTGACAGATATTTTATCAGATAATATTACATAAATAACAATAACAACAACACTGGAACCGTCGAGTATTATTAAACACAATCGAATCGTAGTTCTTCGTATTACGATCTAATCGGAAACTAAACTGAAACTAAAATGTCATGTTATGAATTAAATAGACAATTAAACATGTTATCAGTCTGAAGATGAAGACTTGTATAGTTTTATGATGAAAACTAAAAGAGGGTTTTTGTAAACAAATATATAGTCCTAGCTACCCATGAAGATTTATGTATACGAGGAGTAGCTTTATGCTAGTTTTGAACTTTTTTAGTAACCGAGTGGAACAAATAAATGCTGTCAACGGTCTACATTTATCAAAGTTTGCCAAGTCTCGAGTATGGAGTTTAAAGGTTATTGTTTCAACTTGCGTTAACATTTTTGTAACATTCATGTGTAACACATTTGCTTAAATTGAAATAACATTAAAGAGAAATATAAAATAGATGAGCAAAGAAAACACAATTATAGCTAATATGGTTAAAATAATTGTTCTACTTCAGACTGGTGTACAATGTTATAATGTGAAAATGCTTATAAATATACATCTGTATTATTTAAAAACGGTATTTTTTTGTCGTTGCAATAAATTCTAATAACTTACAATATTAGATTGTATTTCAATAAAAAAAGTAATTTCCTTTAAATTTAATTGAAATTAATTAATTTCATAACAATTAATTTCATTTTACATGAATTTCAATTTTTTTTTTTTTTTAATATACCTTGTAAAATATTCTTTTATATATTAGAGATAACATTTTTAAGTATCCATAAAAACCGAAAAAATGTAATATAGACAATAAGTGTATTAAAGAAGAAAATATACTAAGACCAGCAACATCTACGGTACTTTATTTCATTATATTTCTATTGAATAAGGTTTTAATTCATAAATTACAAATATCCGTTTTATATACAACATTTCAATTGTTTAATAACGTTATTTTTTCCCCCACTAATTCATTTATTACTCAAGAATCGTATTTCAACAATCACTATACTACCCGAAATTTCTTTGTATACTATATATACAGTGGCCTTGACCGGAGGGTTCCGATGTTATCACAGCGTGGCTGTTCCTTGGATGGGTGGCCGTCTAAGCAATCCAATGCTTGCATGCAGCCCGCACGAAGCTTGTCACTGACGGGGGTTCGGAAGTCACCCTTAAGCCGTTTGTCCCCAGTTTACTTGTTAGAGAGGGAATAGTCGTAACCTCGCCTGGTAGTAGTCAAATAAGATGAATTTGAACTTTTTTTAACCCTACACCTAAATGTTCTCTTCATTATTTCTTTAGAATAACTATTTATTACATCTGTAATATTTATAAATCAGTATTTTTTCCGTTGCAATATATTTTAATAATTTACAATATTATATTGCATTTCAATAAAAAAAAAATACTTTTCTTCAAATTCAATTGAAATTAATTAATTTCATAACAATTAAGTTCAGTTTACATGAATTTCAATCTTTTTTTAATATATACCTTGTAAAATATTCTTTTATATATTAGAGATAACATTTTTAAGTATCCATAAAACCGAAAAAATGTAATATACCACTGTACGTGTATGGGTGGGTGAGCGGTTCAATACCACTGTACGTGTATAGGTGGGCGGGCGGGTCAATACTACTGTACGTGTATGGGTGGGTGGGCGGGTCAATACCACTGTACGTGTATTGGTGGGCGGGTGGGTCAATACCACTGTACTTATATGGGCGGGCGGGCGGGTCTTCACCACTGTACGTGTATTCAGTTCTTTGATACGCCCATGGAATGTTGGTCCTCGTTTCTTTATGTCAGTGATTCATGTATTTCCTCATTACTTATACGTATACGTTTAAGGGTCTGCAGAGGCTGTCGGCCATGTTGATTTTAATCCCATAAGAACACTGAACAATTTGATTTCCGAATCCATATTTCTTCGGTATTTATTTACCAAAAGTTGTGTATGAGGTATCATTTTCAACGTTATCATATTGCGCGTTGGTTTTGTTTTGTGTATTTCAAATACATATGCCTAGTTTTGGAAAATATGTGAAAATATAAGCTTAAAACTAAATATTTAAAACTAAATGTATATTAAGTGTATTAAAGAAGGAAATTTACTGAGACCAGCAACATCTACGGTACTTTTATTTCATTATATTTCTATCGAATAAGGTTTAATTCATGAATTACAAATATCAGTCTTATATACAACATTTAAATAGTTTAATAGCGTTACATATTTTCCCACTATTTCATTTATTACTCAAGAACCGTATTTCAACAATCAGTATACTACCCGACATTTCTTTGTATACCCTATACATAGTGGGCTTGACCGGAGGGTTCCGACGTTATCACTTAGCGTGGCTGTCCCTTGGATGAGTGGCCGTCTGATCGATCCCGTCCTTGCACGCAGCCCGCACGAAGCTGGTCACCGGTGGGGGTTCGGAAGTCACCCTTAAGCCGTTTGTCCCCAGTTTACTTGTTAGAGAGGGATTAGGACTTACTTGGCCTGGTAGAATAAGACGAGTATTAACTTTTTCTCCTACCCGTAAATGTTCTCTTCATTATTTCTTTAGAATAAAAATGTTTTAATTTAATTTTTATTTCACAGCTAACAATTATATTTAACTTTTTTTACTGTACGTGTATGGGTGCGTGGGTGGGGCCATACCATTTTACGTGTATTTTACATAACCCCTGTTACTATACAATATGATTTTAACAAATGAATTTCTAAAATCAAACCAGTATATTAACATGGTTAGGAATTACTTCACACATCGATGAGGACGGTTTGTGCATGAGTGTACGGATCACTCAACATTATTAAGTAATTTTCGATGGACACGTGTTGGGATAGTGGATATGAAGAGAATCGTTATTTTACTACATTCCCAGCAACACTGGCTCAAGCTATTTCCCCATCTCATTTTACTGTAGATGAGATGAGGACTTTTACTTTCCTTTTCATTTTCTTTTCTAAATTACAAAGAAGAAAGTGAACAAGGAAACAGAGGTCACGCCTAACAGTGCAATTAGGGGTTGTCAAACTACAGGACTTGAAATTTTCAGCAGTTAACTTTCTAGTTCTATTTTCGAATGAAAGAATCATCACCGTTGGCAGGACATCCACTATATACATCTCCGAATCTCGATGGAAAACGTAAATAAATACTAATTAATGAATAATTAAATTAGTAGTAAATGCCACTAGGGTGGTCACTTCAGCCATAATAAAGCGATCGTGTTGTTTTTGCTGATTATGTATTTATAATCTTTGTAAATTACCAAATCGAAAAACTCACATACGATGAGATAAAAAGAAAAAACAATACAATATAATACTTAACTTTTATAGTCATAATGTGATTTTTTTTGTTAAGGTTATATGATATATATAAATAACATTGAGCAAATGGAAACAGTATCATCACAACAGCTACCGGAATCAATATGTCGACTGAGTAAACAGACACATATATTTTACAAGTCTCTGTGTAAGTGCACGTGCTGGAGCTCAGCCAAGCCGCATTGCTGCTGCACGTTAGCGGTTCACAATTTATAGTAGTTAGGTGTTTAACACCTAACATTTAACACGTAATAAATGTTAGGTGTTCGAATTTTGGTGTGATGTCTGAACAATTATTGAGCAGTTGCAGAAATATCCTATAGACTAGGCAATTCAACGTAAACAAATTATATTAATTTGATAACATACTTTTCTTATTTTTAATTGTCAATTTTACTTACAATGGACCGATACTAATTATGTTTATGTACCAATGTAAATTGTGTAATCAAACTATTTTACGGTAATAGTAATACGTTCTGACTTAAATCTTACCATCAAACTGGTTTATTGCGATCCATATGAAATGAAACTATAGCATTAAAATAATGATAAAAACTTAGAAACTCTTTTTTAACAGGAATTAATTTTCCTCCTAATGTAACAGAAAGTATTTATGGAGAACTACGAGGTATTTTAAATTATTCTAAGTAAAGGTACAGGTTTAAAGATATATATATATATATATATATATATATATATATATATATATATATAACTATAATAATTAACCTTCTGTTTTTATAGGAAGTAATTTTTGAATACATTTGTTTTTCTTAGGCAGTGCAACTGATAATAAATAATAGTCTATCAGTTATATTTTATCATTAGGGATAGAGGACATAAAACTTCTAAAAATAATTTGTAAAAATATCCACTATATTTATGTTACCCTGCAACGAAATAGCTAATCTTCCATAAAATGAATATAATCCGTACTATAATTTACTTAAACAAACATTGATACATGTCCATCTTATTTTATTAAAATACGGATAAGATTCACGACTTATATAAAACCTAACACAAATAATAGTTTGTGGATTGTAATTATTTTTATATAACTAGCTATTTATAACATTAGCATATACTGTGAGATAGAAAACATCACTATTTATTTATACAAGAATATAATGTCTGGCTAGATCGTGAGGTAGAGCATAATTTATTTTCCTGCATTAAAATAAATGAAACATATGTTTATCATCAAGCAAGCACGACACAGTTGTTACAAATTGACGCAGAATGTTCTGATTACAAATGTTTAATAATTGTTATACAATGTTATAAGCGTAGGAAATAGACTTAACACGTGCAACGCGAAACTTCCACCTGGTGGATGTCTGGAGGAAGTAAACATGCCGATGTTTGTCGAATGACTAAAAGGCAACTAGAATAAAGAATAAGTAGCACTAAATATTAGTATGTAGGGAATAAAGTATTCTATCTAACACAAACAATGTTTTAGTGTACCCTTGTTTAATGTTTTCCCTCAAGTGAGTCAAGGCATAAATTATGCTTTTGATAAAAGTTTATGTAATAAGTTATTTATTGAGAGATAAACAAATTTAAAAAAATATTCAGCTATACAGACAGTTTATACGTCGATTGGTGTAATTTTGAGCGATTTCCATGCAGTAGGTTGGCAATGGTCACGTGAAAAGTTTCCCGTTCGTTGAGACCAATGAGACCCGGCAACGGCAGTCAGTCGTCTAGGCTATATTGTTTGATGTGCATCGGATTTTACTTGTCAGTGTTTTATTCACTGTAATCACTATAAATTAATATTTGTATTAATAAAATTACGTGTAATGTGTAGTGTAGTGATAGTAGAATGTGTTATACTGGTTTATAGGGTAAACTATAACAGTAATACTAAAAATTATGGTAATTAGTTTTGATCTTTGTTTTTTTTTTTTTTAATATGGCACTCACTGTTATAAAACAAAAGCCTAGCATACAAATAATGCTCAAATTTATCAATATCAAAGGATCCTGGGATGCAGAACTAAAATTGAGTCAAATATTTTATTTTATATTGTAGGCCTAGTTGTAAATGTATTTCAGTGTTTATTTGACAGCTGCTTATATGTTTATGTAGGTACTAGCCTAAAAATTAATTTTTTATCCGATTTGATCTAATAAAGTGTTTGCAGACAGGATATTAGTCTAGCATACTCATTATAATACAATTGTATTTACTAATTCTGTTCAATGTAAATGATCTGTTTATTTTAGTTATGAGACAACAATATGTTTTTATATAGTGCTAAAACCTTATTAATGGCCCTAAGGTAATACATTTTTATATCACATTGGTATTATTTACAACACTTGTTTAGTGCTCCTACAGTGGATTATAATTTACGTACAATATTTTCAAATGTTTGTCAATCTTTTCTTGACAATAATTATTTAATAAATTTAGTCGTAAGTTTTGATAGTTTTATGTGAATGTAAAGTTATTTAGAAGAAAAACGATGTGACAACATTTACATTTGGAGCATATTTAGTATTTTTATAATTTTTACAAAAGTAATAAAGCACCTAGCAGTTGGGAGCACATAATGGATCACTCACGATCTAGGGTTTTAACACTGTATTGTTATGGAACTGTGAGATGACCATACTATTAGGGCCGTTTTTCTCGTGTTTATATTACGAAATTCTCAGCTGGAACTACAGTATCTACAACCGAGCTGCAATCTACTTTGTCAAGATCTCCTGAGACACGTTTGTGTCAGAGTTGTAATATCTCAACCCTTGCTTTAACCTCAGGCAGGTTTATGTTGGATAAAATGGTATCAAAATATTCATCTGATTCAAATTCAATCGGAAATAGATTTAGAATGAACTAAAATTTAGTTATAATCACACTAACCTAATAGTGTAGCACTACGATACTGATAAATGTATCTTTACAGTTTTATTGTTGTTCAAAATCTACAATTTTGTTTGTAGGTATAGTAATCGATAATCTATAAATACGATATCTATTTGGGTATTCCCATAAATAACCCAAGGAGATAAACCTAACTCATTCACTCATGGTGGTTCAGTGCCTACAAGGCTTAGGCCTGTGGAATGTTAAAGGTTTGTATCCCCAACTGAGTGAATTGTTAGTTATACTTCACTCAATAAATAAAGACTAGGCACAAGTCTACAAGCTCATGTAATATGGCAACTAAAGTCTTTCTTTACATAACAAAATAGTATTTGTTATTACTATAGTTGATAATATATAGTTTATTTTTCACACACAAAAATACATATTTATAAATAAAATACTAGGTACATTATGTAATTTAGTAAATTTATCTGCACTAACGCTATATTAAGAAATATTTTTGACATGCTGAATCAAATTTTAAAATTTACTGGCTGATTTTAATTTCCTATACCAAGTGAAAAATACTTGTCTGTATGTTTGTATTTTCTAGAAGTAATATAGTAAGCCTATGACGAGTTATTTTTTATTCTTACCATAGCAAACGTGTCGATGTAAAATTATAAATATTTCTTAATAGTTAACTATAGTTTCTTAAAGCATTCAATGGTGAATAATAAAGAGTTAAAAGTGTTTTTTATTTAAATTTAAATTTTGTTTTTATATATTAGTATGGTTTGATAAAAAAAAGGAAATTGTTTTTAAATGGAAGGTAAGGTAGTAAATATCACGTAAACGACAGGATGTTGTCATAGTTGTTTAAACGATGTATTTATTTAATTAAACACTTGAAGCATTGGGAATCTTCAAAAACCTAAATAATTTCAATTGTTTTACCGACTAGGTAATTATCGTAAGAACTAAGCTTGTTTTGTTTCCTTAAACTTTTGAATAATTGAATATATATTACCTATACAACATTCTGAATAATCCTAAGAGGAAATATATACAGCCTTAGTGTAACAAATATGTTGGTAAAATGTCAAACGTTTGAGCCCTAAATGTGAATGTGAAATGTGAGGTCTTTGACGAATACATGAATGGAGTACTTTGTGAACGGAAATGAGCAGGCCAATTAGTACTGAATACAGGGTTTATTCCTATATAGGTAAAGTTGATGGTGAATACACCAGAATGTGGATTTGGGAGAGAGTAATACTTGCAAAGGTAATAATATTTTTTTCCAAGTCAATCCAATACAACATACGGATAAACTATAATATTATGAAAATTAAATTTAAAAATAATTAACATATATTTAAGTGAGAGATAAGTGACTTGAATACTATAAGAACACTAATGGTACAGCTATATTTTTAAACATTACTTCAAAATAGGTTTTCACTGTCTGAGACACTGTTTGTATAAATTCGAGGCAATTATGAGTAATATTTTTATGTACATCCAATTGAATAGTCCATATTTAAAGAAATCTTCATAAATTACAGTTTATAAAGATGCAATCCTGTTTAGCTCTATAATGATTCACTACTATTTACTTCACAATATGACTAGAATATTATAGTTGTAACAACTATGAAAGTAAATATTTGCTTACGTACAAACCATCTCTCAGAAAGTGAATATAACCTATTACAGAAGAACGAGAAAGATTGCTGTCAGGCATTGAAAATGTAATTTGTAACTTGCTGACACGAGGATTGCTGAGGAAATAAAATAGTATCTTGCTGAACGTCACAGAATATTGCTTGCCGTAATACGCGCGATTTGTTACTGACGGGATTATTGTATCATGCATCTTATACTATTGTCATAGTTCTTATTCACGCTTTTAAAATATAGTACAATACTTGTTAAAAAAATAAAATACGTGAATACCAAACTAGTATTAGATAGTAAAAAAATAACATTTATTTATATTTTCTCCAAGAATGTATCTATGAGTAGACATATATTTATCGTATGGTTTGTTGTCAGCTGCTATTTGTTAATTTAAAAAGCAGTGATTTATGTTTGGATAAATATCCAAAATCATTTATTATGAATGTTAGGTGATCTCCTGTCTCAAAGCTAAGTCCAATCCATCAAGCAATTTAAGACTTGCCTCACTGATTCTATATCAATACTGTATAGGGGTTAGGTGGGTCAAAATCACACTACCTCTATAGGTGTGCTGGTATGTCAATACCACTTTATATCTATGTAAGGAAGAGAGGAAGCAATACCGCTGTATTATGTAGGTTGGTGAGTGTATTAATAACAGTGTACCGTATAATTGGTTAGGTGGGTCAAAAACCACTGTCCCGGTATATCTGTGCTGTTTTGTGATTATAACTGTATATATAAATGCGAGTAACTGTGGTGTAATACCTCTACACATTTCATACTTAATAACTATATACGCATATAAAACAATTTGTTTGTATCATTTTAATTAAAAAAAATGACCACGTTGTTCTGCATATTTTATTAATATGGCTAACAATGTATTTTTTTATTGCAACTAATAGCTTGGATTCTTCCGGTTATTTTTCAACTCTAACCCAATGTTCACAAATACACTACAGTACAAGAACAAACTGCACAAACATAGCACAACTTGCTTATTGTTTTGGTAATTGTTTCCTTATATTGTAATACAAATTTATTTTGTGACGTTCACTTGTCATTAATACGAACAAAGACATACTATATTAATAAAAAATTATTTGAATTTTATCAGTAAAGTGTATGTAATTTGAACTTTTATATAATATATAAGAATATTTATAAATATAAATGTAAATATAAATCTACTGCAATGAAGAGAATATTAACAACATATAGATCTTAATTTTTACAGTTCTTGATTAACTAAGGTGTCTTAATTTCTGTCATTATACATTTTTACTATCAATTAGAGGCCAAAATAAGTTCTCTATCTTGATACATAATGCTGCTCTCTAATCTAGCTACTTTACTAAATAAAACCAATTTAGTCTTTTGGTACTACAAATCCCAAAATGGTATATCATTGTGATTACTTTACCCACACACCACAACCAAGCGTCCCCTAGCGGCCATCGCGTACAATTCGACATTTCCAGAGGCCCACATTGGTATTTTCAGTCTTTTATTTTCCATGGGAGTGACTTTATATGTTTGAATATTTTATTTAGAAACTATTTGCAAAATATTTACAAATATGTGACTCATAAATGTTGATTCCAACAAGATTCTAATTGTATACTTTTATGTTACAATTATATAAATTTTTCTATTATGTTAAGCCCAAATTGTAGTTATTTTTCAAATCTGACATATACAAAGCTATATTTAACTTACTACCAATACAAAGTTCAAAATAACTTATTACGTACATATATTTTTATAACTAGAATATAATGTAAGGCAAATAATAAAACCTATCATATAATAAATGAAAATAATTATGAGTACTACGCAGTACTTTTAAAATAAAAATATCAGTATTTACTGATGAAAATAAATATCGGATTTGTAATTTTGGAACATAATCATCAGCATATACTTAACTTGGAATATAAAATAACTTAATTTGAAATATTATTGTTATGTAATGCTAGAAACTAGAACATAAAGATTTATAAAGCTTAGTTTATACTGGATGCCAAGTGTTATGACAATATCACTTTAAAGCAAGTATTGTAAATCATGATATAAACAAAACATTATGTGAATATAAACGTTGTTCCAATAAAAAGAATTAGACAAATTTTAAAACTTAAACTATCACATAAGTATTAGTAATGCCAACGTTTATTGACAGCCATTTGAAAAATATTGTATTCGGGTTTATTAATTACTATTAGTTGATTAGACTATTGGCAATAACACTACATCGTATAAAATAAAATATTGTAAGTGATGTATTCTGGTTTAATAATTACTATTAGTTGATTAGTGTATTGGCAATAACAATACATCGTATAAAACAAAATATTGTAAGTGATGTATTCTGGTTTAATAATTACTATTAGTTAATTAGTGTATTGGCAATAACAATACATCGTATAAAACAAAATATTATGAGTGATGTACTCCGGTTTATTAATTAGTATTACTTAATTAGTGTATTGGCAATAACACTACATCGTATAAAATAACATTTTGTAAGTGATGTATTCTGGTTTAATAATTAATATTAGTTAATTAGTGTATTGGCAATAACACTACATCGTATAAAATAACATTTTGTAAGTAATGTATTCTGGTTTAATAATTACTATTAGTTGATTAGTGTATTGGCAATAACACTACGTCATTTAAAATAACATTTTGTGAGTAGTGTATTCTGGTTTAATAATTACTATTAGTTGATTAGTGTATTGGCAATAACACTACATAGTATAAAATAAAATATTATGTGTAATGTATTCTGGTTTAATAATTACTATTAGTTGATTAGTGTAATGGCAATAACACTACATCGTATAAAATAAAACATTATGAGTGATGTATTGTGGTTTAATAATTACTATTAGTTTATTAGTGTATTGGCAATAACACTACATCATATAAAGTAGAATATTGTGAGTAGTGTATTCTGGTTTAATAATTACTATTAGTTGATTAGTGTATTAGCAATAACACTACGTCGTATAAAATAACATATTGTAATTAATGTATTCTGGTTTAATAATTACTATTAGCTAATTAGTGTATTGGCAATAACACTACGTCGTATAAAATAACATTTTGTAATTAATGTATTCTGGTTTAATAATTACTATTAGTTGATTAGTGTATTGGCAATAACACTACATCGTATAAAATAAAATATTGTGAGTGATGTATTCTGGTTTAATAATTACTATTAGTTGATTAGTGTATTGGCAATAACACTACATCGTATAAAATAACATTTTGTAAGAAATGCATTCTGGTTTAAAAATTACTATTAGTTGATTAGTGTAGGCGTATTGGCAATAACACAACATGGTATAAAATAAACTATTGTGAGTGATGTATTCTGGTTTAATAATTACTATTAGTTGATTAGTGTATTGGCAATAACACAACATGGTATAAAATAAAACATTGTGAGTGATGTATTCTGGTTTAAAATTACTATTAGTTGATTAGTGTAGGCGTATTGGCAATAACACAACATGGTATATAATAAACTATTGTTAGTGGTGTATTCTGGTTTAATAATTACTATTAGTTGATTAGTGTATTGGCAATAACACAACATGGTATAAAATAAACTATTGTGAGTGATGTATTCTGGTTTAATAATTACTATTAGTCGATTAGTGTATTGGCAATAACACAACATAGTATAAAATAAAATATTGTTTTTGGTGTATTCTGGTTTATTAATTACTATTAGTTGATTAGTGTAATGGCAATAACACAACATGGTATAAAATATTGTGAGTGATGTATTCTGGTTTAATAATTACTATTAGTTGATTAGTGTATTGGCAATAACACTACATGGTATAAAATAACATTTTGTAAGTAATGTATTCTGGTTTAATAATTACTATTAGTTGATTAGTGTATTGGCAATAACACTACGTCGTTTAAAATAACATTTTGTAAGTGATGTATTCTGGTTTAATAATTAATATTAGTTAATTAGTGTATTGGCAATAACACTACGTCGTTTAAAATAACATTTTGTAAGTAATGTATTCTGGTTTAATAATTACTATTAGTTGATTAGTGTATTAGCAATAACACTACGTCGTATAAAATAACATTTTGTAATTAATATATTCTGGTTTAATAATTACTATTAGTTGATTAGTGTATTGGCAATAACACTACATCATTTAAAATAACATTTTGTAAGTAATGTATTCTGGTTTAATAATTACTATTAGTTGATTAGTGTATTAGCAATAACACTACGTCGTATAAAATAACATTTTGTAAGTGATGTATTCTGGTTTAATAATTACTATTAGTTGATTAGTGTATTGGCAATAACACAACATGGTATAAAATAAAATATTGTTAGTGGTGTATTCTGGTTTATTAATTACTATTAGTTGATTAGTGTAATGGCAATAACACAACATGGTATAAAATAAAATATTGTGAGTGATGTATTCTGGTTTAATAATTACTATTAGTTGATTAGTGTATTGGCAAATAACACAACATAGTATAAAATAAAATATTGTGAGTGATGTATTCTGGTTTAATAATTACTATTAGTTGATTAGTGTAATGGCAATAACACAACATGGTATAAAATAAAATATTGTGAGTGATGTATTCTGGTTTAATAATTACTATTAGTTGATTAGTGTATTGGCAATAACACAACATGGTATAAAATAAAATATTGTGAGTGATGTATTCTGGTTTAATAATTACTATTAGTTGATTAGTGTATTGGCAATAACACTACATGGTATAAAATAAAATATTGTGAGTGATGTATTCTGGTTTAATAATTACTATTAGTTGATTAGTGTATTGGCAATAACACTACATCGTATAAAATAAAATGTTATGAGTGATGTATTCTGGTTTAATAATTACTATTAGTTGATTAGTGTAATGGCAATAACACAACATGGTATAAAATAAAATATTGTGAGTGATGTATTCTGGTTTAATAATTACTATTAGTTGATTAGTGTAATGGCAATAACACAACATGGTATAAAATAAAATATTGTGAGTGATGTATTCTGGTTTAATAATTACTATTAGTTGATTAGTGTAATGGCAATAACACAACATGGTATAAAATAAAATATTGTGAGTGATGTATTCTGGTTTAATAATTACTATTAGTTGATTAGTGTATTGGCAATAACACTACATGGTATAAAATAAAATATTGTGAGTGATGCATTCTGGTTTAATAATTACTATTAGTTGATTAGTGTATTGGCAATAACACTACATGTTATAAAATAAAATATTGTGAGTGATGCATTCTAGTTTAATAATTACTATTAGTTGATTAGTGTATTGGCAATAACACTACATGCTATAAAATAAAATATTGTAAGTGATTTATTCTGGTTTAACAATTACTATTAGTTGATTAGTGTATTGGCAATAACACTACAGGGTATAAAATAAAATATTGTAAATGGTATATTCCGGTTTAATAATTACTATTAGTTTATTAGTGTATTGGCAATAACACTACATAGTATCAAATAAAATATTGTGAGTGATGCATTCTGGTTTAATAATTACTATTAGTTGATAAGTGTATTGGCAATAACACTACATGCTATAAAATAAAATATTGTAAGTGATTTATTGTGGTTTAACAATTAATATTAGTTGATTAGTGTATTGGCAATAACACTACAGGGTATAAAATAAAATATTGTAAATGGTATATTCCGGTTTAATAATTACTATTATTTTATTAGTGTATTTGCAATAACACTACATCATACAAAATAAAATATTATGAGTGATGTATTCTGGTTTAATAATTACTATTAGTTTATTAGTGTATTGGCAATAACACTACATCGTATAAAATAAACTATTATGTGTAATGCATTCTGGTTTAATAATTACTATTAGTTGATTAGTGTATTGGCAATAACACTACATAGTATAAAATAAAAACTTATGTGTAATGTATTCTGGTTTAATAATTACTATTAGTTTATTAGTGTATTGGCAATAACACTATACGGTATAAAATAAAATATTATGTGTAATGTATTCTGGTTTAATAATTACTATTAGTTGATTAGTGTATTGGCAATAACACTACGTCGTATAAAATAACATTTTGTAATTAACGTTTTTCTGGTTTAATAATTACTATTAGTTGATTAGTGTATTGGCAATAACACTACATGGTATAAAATAAAATATTGTTTGGCTGTAAATAAAAATTGACATAATGCATTTTACAGATTAATTTAAAATGTATATGACATTTAAATATATTCTCATAATGTTTTTAGTTTGCAGATAAATAACAAGTTGGCTAAACAATTCCACTATTTATATTCAAACATAAATATAACCTACCATTTATATTTATTTATTCCTGCTTTGATAAAATATTTGGTGCACAGATCATTTATTTTTGAAATGTTAACAAATATAGTATATTTTGTACAAGAATTATGTTTTTTATTAGTCATACTACACCAGGTTATTGATGATTTGGTCTGAGCTTAAAACTATTCAGCTATAAAAAATTATAAAATGGAAATAATAAATATATAAGGATCACTATAATTTTGGAAGTGGCCAAAAACACATATAAATGTATTTCCAACTAAGATAGATTTATAGTTTTTCTTTTATCAATTATTTTAAATCATTGTAGCTGATAATACTCAAAGTGAGATTGAAGCAGAACATTCAATAAATTTGTGTCTTTGAATGCAGCTGTTAACCTACCATTCCAGTCTCCGTCCAGCGGTGTATGTCAATTGGATGATGAAGGCGTGTTAATGATATTTTATTTAATTTAATAGCATTACACGTATAATGTAAAGTTAGTTGTTACGGTATTGTAAAATAGTAGTTGTGTAGTTGGAATATCAATCATTTTACTATATTAAACATAAATTAAGTGTATTTAGTAGAAGGTCGGTTTCAATTCTAAACATAACTAGGAAACATTTATTATTTTGGATAAGTTATTAAAGTTCAAATTTATCATGTCAAATACAATATTAATTGTATTTGATATTAATGTTTCGACGAGAACAGAACAATTAACTAGGCGAGTAACAAGCTCTCAGGATGGTAGGATGGGTGGTAGGATTACTATCACTGTTCGTTAGACAGTTAAGCCTTGTAATTAGGTTAAACACTTATCCCAATAACAAGCATATATTACTGTTTATTATTTGTTATGCCTTTTACTGTAACGAATCTTACTATAAAAAATAATACAATAATCTTGTATTGTTAATGAACAGAAGAGAAAAATAACTTAAGGTTTACCTGACTTTGATATATAATTTCATAACAACTATTTTTTAATTATGTATACAGTATTTTTATAATATTTTTTATTTATTTAAACATATTCAATAATATGAATGTAGATAATTTATTAAAAATAATTTTATTCTTTTGGAGAGTTGAGTTTAATTCATTTTAAAATTAAAACTCAGCTTGTTGTACCTTAAACGATTTCAATTATGAGTAGGCTGCTAGGACAGCGACTAACGAGTCTCTCTAAGGGACGAGGGTATTTATCAAATGCTTTTAAATGTAATGAGATTAAAATCCATAAGTAAAATTAAATACATTTACTTTCGTAGGTACACTCATCCCCTTACAAATTACATTTGGAGTATGTTGCTCTATGGATCAGAAACATTTACATAAAGAAGAGCCACGTAAACGTGGTTAAGTAAAAGGATGGAACATGTCAAAATAGAAGATAAGGTGGGAAATGAGGCAGTATTGAGAAGAGTCGGTAAGGAGGGGAAATATTGACAAAATAAGGAGAAAAATAATTTGGTTAGGACAAACAATGTATAAAGAGTGTTTATTTAAGGCAGTTATTGAATGAATAGTCGAGGTATGCAGAAAGAGAGGAAGAATAAGAATAATAAAAAAAAGAATTTAATTTAAAAAATTCCATCCATAAAAAAATTAAAAATAATACTTTAATACAATTTAGGTGGTGCAAAACATTAAGCATTGATAAATATTTAACGACAACTTGTAAGAAGGCAGGTATACCAACGGTTATGATGATTCACCTACAAACAGAAGAATAATTTTAAACAATGTAAAAGTTAGTTATTACCATAGATAAAATTAAAACTATTATAAAATATTACTTTTGAAATGATGATTTAGTTAGTTTGAAAAAAAAAAACGTTAATTACAATCCTTGCTATTATTGACACTTACCAAATTACATCTTCCTGGACCAAGAACAAGAAAGAAGTAGTTGAGCTTAGTGTGAAATATATTGTTCTGAATATGTGGGTTTCCTGGAACAAACAAATAAACAACAGGTTTCTTAAATGAACCTATGGATGAGTGGTTTGAAGTGTCAGGATTTTGTTTCTGGATCAGTGAACAGGCCTTAAAGAATTTGTAAATAACATTCACCTAAAGCTGTACTCGTCTTTCCCAATAGTAAGTTTGAATAATATCCTGCAAATATCTATAAGCTTTAAGGAATAAACAGCCAGGTTTTATTTTAAGTGAGATTTATTTTATAACGAACGTTTAGACAGATATTTATTCAACATTTGCCTTCTTTATTTTACTTAAATTATCATTGTAAAGTACTTCATTTCTATTCAATCCAATTGTCTCTTAAGTAATTCTTATGGTTTTAAAATTTTCCAAATCCATTTAGATATTATTTTTGAAATGTTTGGTTAATACGTAATTACTATTGTAAACTCTGTTTTTAACGATATGATTTTATTGTATATAGATGTATTGTTAGTGACTTAAAATACCTTTATATCTTACCTATTCCTATTCATACTGTACCACTAATTTAAAGCTTTTATTACATAACAATGTATTGCTATAGCACAATATTTAAATATAAAATATATAAAAAGGAATTATGTCTAACATCTCCATTAATCTATATTATTTAACTTTTCTAAAATTACATAAATTGGTATAACTAATATACAAGGTTTTGTTACACCTTTTTTTCTTCTCGTCTAATATAAATGAGTTCAGATATCCTATCATAGTTATATATTCTCTTTTTCAAATAGTCAATGAAATTCTTATCTCAAGTTTTCAAATTATATTTATTTTTGAAATTATTGAACGTACATCACGTTATTCGAATCATTATATTACGTAAGGTGCTAATAATAATATGCTTAAGTTAATTTACAGCACAACAAGTTTTAGTAAAAGGGCGGCTGTAATTAATTGGAAAGTAAAATTTATCTAAATATATTCCAAAGATTTATTGTAATAGTTTAAGTTATAATCATTGGTTATAATTGTTACTGTAATCAATACACCCAGCAATCAAAACTATACATAATTTTTAAATTTTAATACTTTTTACTTATTATTGTTGTTTATATTTAATCAGATTACACTTTCTTTGTAGTGGTATTTTTACAGTTTTAATTTACACGATTATTTCAGTAGAAATATTATCGTCTGAATTTTATATCATTCACATCTGGAAAGTAAATACGATAAAATATAGCTTTTGATATTTTAAATCTGTGCGTGTACTTCTTTCAAAATATCTAGGAAATATTAGTCAATGTACGATATTCTAAGGTTTTATAAAATACTGCATATTATAACTAATATTAAACTTAAATAAATTTGGATTTGTTTACATTGATTCCGTTATTTTTATTTTTGAAAATGCCATCTAATCAAATTCGTGGTAAAATGTACCCAGCTCTAATATATTTACGTAATTTACCTCAAAACTATAATACAATCATTTATTCATAAAACAACTCAGTATTTAATGTTGTACCGGGTCTTGGACCGGTACAGTTTTTTCCGTCGTTGTCTGGCGGGCTGCCTGAGCTCGCTCATGCCCTGCGATTCACGTAATTTGGTGGCTGTTGGCCCGGATCCGTTCGTTCCGTGTTCCGGCCTTTGGCTGTCAGGTTGGCCATCTTCTAGATTGTTCTAGGAGAGTTTTACTCGGCCGAATCTCCTTACCATGCCAAGCTAGAGCTCCTAAAACGTAAGTGTTCTTTTGTAATTTCTAATATTTAATCACCCTTTTGGTGAAAAAATTTTGTTTCAATAATATTAATCGTTCTTGCTTCTGTTTTCAGGGTTTTGTTAAATTTGTATTTTCTTTGTCTAGTTTGGTTAACCTAGGTTTGAGCCATGTGCTCCATGTTACTTTTTTACCGTTAATTGCTTTTTATATCTGCCTTTATTTTCAATTGTAATTCTGTATAATGTTTATTGAGCCTTTTTTCAGTTGGAGTTACCGATATATCATATTTTTGTTACTTGACAATAACCTAGCCTATCTTAAGTTTGATTTTCATGTTATAACCTATTGCTCATGTATCCATAGCCTAGTATTCAGTTTGTCATTTTTTTTAGTTCCATATACGTAATTTATTCTTTGGTAATTTGTTAACTTGTAATTGGTTTTAAATCTGAGTTTGCCAACATAATTATTCATAGCCTAAAGTTAATCTTTCATTGTCTTGTTTGCTCTTCATGTCCAGTTTTGTTAAATCATGCACCCTTATATTTAGTGGTTATGTGTAATATTTCAATGCCACTGTATGTGTATGGGTGGGCGGGTGGGTCAATGCCACTTTATGTGTATGGGTGGGCGGGTGAGTCAATGCTATTGTATGTGTATGGTTACCGTTTGGATCTATATTCAGGTACCTTTGTAAAATTTTAGTAAAATGTTGTTTTTACTCAAATACAACACTCCAAGTGTCATTTGTATGCAGATGATTTACAAATTTACTATGATTTTTCTATCAATGAAACAGACGGACAGTTTTACTAGTAAATCAAGACATTCAAGCCATATCAAGTTGGGCTTTAAAAAATAGACAACAATTGAATGAAAATAAGACTCAGGCTATCATTATTGGTCATCCCAGACTTGTCACAGGTCAATATTAAACTGATTCCTATACTGAGGCTGGGGGGCTTAACGTTAAACTATTCCCGACACCCATACATTAAACACAGTGATGGCTGGACTGTGTTTAATGGCTGTGCTTGAACTTGCAGTCCAGGGTCCTTGAGTAGGACGTTTCAACCCTCAGCCGGTCATCCGGGCAACGTTCTACCTACCACACTGCGAGCCTGGCCTGGGGACCATGTGATTGAGCAAGTTTGCCCCGTGCTGCCCTCTCTACTTCTTTGGGTAGAAGACTTCTGTCCTCAGGTCAGTGCGTTCCAGCTTATTTTCCCGGCGGCTGAGCTGGGGGTGATTTGTGAAAAAAAAATAAATAAATAAATAAAAAAAGAAATAAAAAAGGAAAATGGTGCGGAACCCTTTATGGAGGCCTAGGCCTAAGGACTGCCCTGAACAGTTTATGCAACACAGCCATTGGGGACTTATATATTTTTTTATTAAAGGAGTAACACTGTTAAAACATACCAAGAACTTAGTGTTAAAATTTATTGTTATTTATTTTTAATTAGTTTATTTTCTTGTTACATTTGTTTAGATTTTTATATTTGTTAGGTCCCCATTAGTAAATCATGTTATTATTTATTTATATGTTTAGGCCTAGTTATTGTTATTTATTTTTTTTGTTAAGTGTATTAGGGGTGTTTGGAAGTGAATTTTTACTCGAACGGTACCGTGTTATATTTTCTTTTAAATTGTTTAATTTTTAAACTAACCAAAAGGAGATTATGGGACATTTACTTAATTTCTAATTCGGAGCTGCCCAGGGATTCCGGCTTACTCCCTGGCCCGGTGGAATCAAGGGATGTGGGCTGAATTGCCGGTTTAAGTGTTGTGATCCAAAGGTTCTAAATTTTCACTTTTATGTGGGCATTAAATTTTTCTTACGTTTTGGGGTGTCTCAGGCTAGGCTGCAGATAGGCCATGTAGTTGTTTATTGGCAATTTTGGTATTTGTAGAGTTTGTGGTATTTATAGCGTTTGTTATTAATGTGTAGTATCTTGTTAATTTTAGTGTTTGTTATTATTTATTTAAGTGCGAATTTGGTTGTGGCCTTCTGCCTATTAATATTGTGGCCTTCTGCCATTTTTTGATTAATTAATTTATTGCTTTCTTGATAATAAAAAGTAGTTTTGCTCAGCTGCCGAGTTTTATTTTGGACCCTCCAACTGCCACCCGTGATCCCATCGCTCGGCTGGTTTTGAGCCATCCCCCGGTTGGCACGCTTACCAGCTTTGGTGGGGGGATGGGTCTCAATGTTATATGTCCTCTTAAAATATGTTCATGTATTTCTAAGTTAATTATTACTCATATATTTATTTAATTAGATTGGTTCAAATATTCTTAAAATCGTTTTTAAAAACTATGGTTTTTATAGAGTAGTTTTTTGAATATCTTTAAAAATTACACTTATTTGGTTTAGTTAAAAACAATTATTATTTCTTTAATCAATTACTTTAAAATATTAATCATTTATCTTATGTAATTTGTTGCTCTGTTAGTACTTCAGATATTTATTTATTTGTTTTATATATATATGTATATATATATATATATATATATATATATATATATATATATATAATATATATATATGTTTCTATCATATTAAAATGATTGAATTTCTTGCGTAGTTGAAATCAGAGGAAACAAGTAATATTATAAACAATATATTTTTAAATGTGTACAATTTGAATATGCAACCAAATAACAGAAACCATTATTGACATAGGAGCTTTACATTTCACCGAGTTAACCAAGGTATTAGTAAAGTTAACAACTAAAGGCATGTTATTAGGGACAATCCAATTACCAAACCCATACATAAATTACAAGGCATACTAGTATTTGCTTAATTGGACAGTTGATTGCCTTTTAGGGAATGGACATAGTAGTTAATTTTGGATTTCATTGTAAGTAGCATAGCTGAATATTGTAGTCCCCCAACACATACAGCTAATTTACATATTTTATATTCAATTTAATTGTATAAAATAGTTTTTTAGTCCTATTTTATTCGGAGATAAAGTTAGGTTACTTTTAGAGAAATATTGATTTATATATGATTATTATCGAGTATTATTAAGTATATAGTATAGACTTTATCGTCCTGACCAAACCTGTTGTTATTTTATTAGTTTGGACAATGTCAAATACAATATTAATTTTATATGATTTATTTTATAGTGACTCACATAATACAACCCAATGTATGGTCTATAAGAAAAATGGGTAAATATTTAAATACAAATATCTTGACTGTGTGTAGTTCAAAGTAAGACGTTGATATATTTTTAGATATTCAAAGTAACTAATTACACCCAGAGATATGAAATATAATATAATTTCATATCTCTGGAACCATAATAATTTAATATGCAGAGTCGTAATAACTGAACAAAATATAATACCCCTTTCTTTAAATTGTTATTATTGTAGCAAGATTATATACAACAATATTCTCAAATAATTGTTGAACTGTAAATGCAATTATGTAAATACAAATTGCTACAAAAATATAATAAATCCCCGTTTTTGTTATTCAAAGCGTTTACGTCAGCATTTTTTATTAATACTACGTTCAGCAAGCACCAGTGTAGTACCAGTAAAAATACCACAGTCAAGCATATAATTGTACGTTTTTTTGCTTCATCAATACGATTTTCAATTTACTGTAATAAATATTATTATTAAATATACGTTTATTGGTTAGGTGTAAGTCTAAATGGTGAGATTGTTTCAAATCTAAACTCGATAATGGTTAAAAATTAATTACAACAAAGTTATTTTTCATCTTATTTAATTTCAATGCTCATTTGACTGCATTTATTTTTATTATACATCTTTATTTTGGTTCATAATAGTTTTATCGTGTGGATATTGGCTTTAAAAATAAAATTTAAAAGTACGGTTCTTGCTCATTTAGATGTAACAACAAATCTAAGAACAGAACATATTATTCTTCCAACTTTATTTAAAAGTATGTTTCTTGTTCAATTAGTTGTAACAACATTTCTAAGAATGGAGCATATTGTACTTACTACTTTATTTAAAGTGTGTATCACGTTCAATTAGTCGTTACAACAAATCTAAGAACAGAACATATTATTCTTCCAACTTTATTTAAAAGTATGTTTCATGTCCAATTAGTTGTAACAACAAATCTAATAATGGAACATATTGTACTTTCTACTTTATTTAAAAATGTGTTTCTTGTTCAATTAGATGTAACAACAAATCTAAGAGTGGAACGTATTATACTTTCTACTTTATTTAAAGCATGTTTCATGTTCAATTAGTTGTAGAAACGAATATAAGAATAGAACATATTATACTTTCTACTTTATTTAATAGTATGTTTCATGTTCAATTAGTTGTAACAACAAATCTAAGAATGGAACATATTGTACTTTCTACTTTATTTAAAGCATGTTTCATGTTCAATTAGTTGTAGAAACGAATATAAGAATAGAACATATTATACTTTCTACTTTATTTAATAGTATGTTTCTTTTTCAGTTAGTTGTAAAAACAATTCTAAGAATGGAACATATTATACTTTCTACTTTATTTAATAGTATGTTTCTTTTTCAGTTAATTGTAAAAACAATTCTATGAATGGAACATATTTTACTTTCTACTTTATTTAAAAGTATGTTTCTTTCTCAGTTAGTTGTAACAACAATTCTAAGAATGGATCATATTATACTTTCTACTTTATTTAATAGTATGTTTTTTCAGTTATT
This sequence comes from Stictocephala bisonia, assembly GCA_035578905.1. Taxonomy (NCBI): domain Eukaryota; kingdom Metazoa; phylum Arthropoda; class Insecta; order Hemiptera; family Membracidae; genus Stictocephala; species Stictocephala bisonia. The sequence goes on from JAQJVL010000815.1 coordinate 218,792, forward strand.
TGTAAAAAAAATCTAAGAATGTAACTTATAATACTTTCTACTTTATTTAAAAGTACTAAATTCAGTATACTTTTATTTTAAATATTTGAATATTTATTTCATAATATATATAACAAGTAAATTATCAATTTTTCATTGTTTTTTTATGGCCAAGATCCTTGTTGTATAACGTAGAATATAAAACTATTAAAACATTCTAAATATGTTTTTTGAATCTTACCTTCTACATTAAGCTTTTAGGTCTTTTAATTTAATCCCGTGTTGAATGATCCAAGTTGTAACAATGTATAATTAAAAAGATAATGTGAATTGAGTAGTGAAATAAGCATCAATTACAGAAAAATGTTTCATAGATAAGAGCAATGGCCAAAGAAAGATTTAAACTATCTTAATATTAATAAAAGTGTAGTATGTTTGTGACAATGAAGCTGTAAAGTAATATTAAAAGTGTCATGAAACTTTTTAAATGAAGACTTGATATTCATAAGCGACCATCAGTTTGTAAACTCAACTAAAACTCCTTAATAACTTATCAAATGCCATTAGTGATCGTAAACCTAAGGCTTTGTTAACTAGTTTTTATATCATAAAATCGCATAAGATAATCTACGTCATTGCTTGTTTTATTTATAATATGCTGAATGTTTGTACTAACAGTAATATAATATTATTGTTTAAGTATTATGTAATGAATATAATTTGGATAAATAATATATATGTGTGTGTGTGTGTGTGAGTGTGTGTGTGTGTGTGTGTGTGTGTGTGTGTGTGTGTGTGTGTGTGTGTGTGTGTGTGTGTGTGTGTGTGTGTGTGTGTGTGTGTGTGTGTGTGTGTGTGTGTGTGTGTGTGTGTGTGTGTGTGTGTGTGTGTGTGTGTGTGTGTGTGTGTGTGTGCGTGTGCGTGTGCGTGTGCGTGTGTGTGTGTGCGTGTGTGTGTGCGTGTGTGTGTGTGTGTGTGTGTGTGTGTGTGTGTGTGTGTGTGTGTGTGTGTGTGTGTGTGTGTGTGTGTGTGTGTGTGTGTGTGTGTGTGTGTGTGTGTGTGTGTGTGTGTGTGTGTGTGTGTGTGTGTGTGTGTGTGTGTGTTAAAATTAATAAATATATCGATTCATAATCGAACATTATTCAAGTTTTCCTCATGTCACGAACAGTATGCTGGTAACAAGCACTTGCTGAAGTCTTACCCTGTTCACTAATTTATCAACAATATTTATTCCATAATGCATTATACATTAATCTATATTTATCTAATTTGAAAAAAATATATTCTTTTTGTACTTTCGTAAGAATAAATGTCAGTTAATTGTTTTTTTGGAATGAAAACAAATGAAACACTGTAGATTGATGTAAATATTTTGAAGTATCATTTCATTAAGCTCTTCTTATTATAAATATTTTAATTTGCATTTTTTATTGAATAAAAACTAAATAATGGAAAATTAAGTTAAACTATTTGTAAATTATACTTAAGTATGCTGTGATAGATAATATACCCACTGACACTTGACATTATTATGCAACTCCCATTATATCATTAAAAAAATGGTAGGTCACTTGCAGTTTGTGCCTGGTACACTTACATTGTTTTGCCAGATAACTGCACATGCCTTTACGTATGTACTTTATCACAACCGTCTGCCAACCTATTCACGTTCTGCCTTATTGGCTCCCACTCACTTGTACTCGAACAGTAACTCATCGAACAAGACTGATACACGTTCTCTGATCGTGTTATAAGGGCATAGCCACTTTATCACAACCGTCTGCTGACCTATTCACGTTCTGCCTTATTGACTCCCACTCACTTGTACTCGAACAGTAACTCATCGAACAAGACTGATACACGTTCTCTGATCGTGTTATAAGGGCATAGCCACTTTATCACAACCGTCTGCCAACCTATTCACGTTCTGCCTTATTGACTCCCACTCACTTGTACTCGAACAGTAACTCATCGAACAAGACTAATATACGTTATCTGATCGTGTTATAAGGGCATAGCCAAGTTTTGGTGGGTGGGAAGGACCTAAACACTCTACATATCTGGGTGAGTGGAAAATAATATTTTGATTATTTCATAAATAAATCAAAGTTACGAGGATAAACTTACAATGGAGTAATAGTTATTTCATTATGTAAGTAAGTGAATAAAAAACTAATACATGTTGTCAAAACGTGTATTTGTGTATGACTATTATAAATGTATACTTTAGTAATCAAACTCAATAATCGAATATTTTTAAAACATTTTAAATGACGAGTATGCCATGTTATATTCAGTAGGATGGATTATGTTCTCATTAATAATATGTTAGGCTGATCAATACTGATGCATTTAATTAAACTCTTGTTTGTTCTGATAGTTATTTGAGTAATATAAACTCAATTATCAAAATAAGAAATTCACTTAATGAAGAAGTACTGTTAGTTTAGAAATAGTTCCTGTAGAGCTTGGTAAATTACTTGTCACTAATATTTACGAACATTCATACCTATTAAGTGTACAGTGGTTGATAATCACCTGTTACCAAGTCATATGAAGATTCTAACAATCACTGTTACCAAGTCATATGAAGAGTTTAACAATCACTGTTACCAAGTCATATGAAGGGTCTAACAATCACTATTACCAAGTCATATGAAGAGTCTAACAATCAATATTACCAAGTCATACGAAGAGTCTAATAATCACTGTTACCAAGTCATATGAAGAGTCTAACAATCAATATTACCAAGTCATACGAAGAGTCTAATAATCACTGTTACCAAGTCATATGAAGAGTCTAACAATCACTATTACCAAGTCATATGAAGAGTCTAACAATCAATATTACCAAGTCATATGAAGAGTCTAACAATCAATATTACCAAGTCATACGAAGAGTCTAATAATCACTATTACCAAGTCATATGAAGAGTCTAACAATCACTATTACCAAGTCATATGAAGAGTCTAACAATCAATATTACCAAGTCATATGAAGAGTCTAACAATCACTATTACCAAGTCATATGAAGAGTCTAACAATCAATATTACCAAGTCATACGAAGAGTCTAATAATCACTGTTACCAAGTCATATGAAGAGTCTAACAATCACAGTTACCAAGTCATATGAAGAGTCTAACAATCACTATTACCAAGTCATATGAAGATTCTAACAATCACTGTTACCAAGTCATATGAAGAGTCTAACAATCACTGTTACCAAGTCATATGAAGAGTCTAACAATGTCTCTATCAACTTAAAGAGCTTTTTAATCCAATTTTGTTTTGCTAAACATGCAATACAAAAAACTTAATAATTATTTTGAAAATAACTACATTTATAATTTATGAATATTGTTATATTTATGATAACTCCTAAAAAGTTTATATAAACTACTATAAATATTTATTAAGACAGGTAAATTGATTATACTTTTATTTTGTCTAGGACAAAAAATTATTTTGTATTCCAAACCAACTGACATAAATATTTTAAAATATAAGTTTTATTATAGTGTATGTAAACTATATACTGCACATTATTTAAGATTTTTAAGATTAAGTCGTGAATACATTTTTTAAGATTATACTAAACAAAGGAGATTAAGAATGTTTAATTAAAATTTATTTTGATGGCAAATGAAAAATGAATATCGTAATAAAGAAAATATTCAGGGTGGAAACAATATGGAAACGATTTTACAACAATGTTATTTTTTCCATACATAATGTGGTAACTTATTTTTTTTTTAATAATTGGGATTCATAAATTATAATTTTTTATCGCAATAATTTACTAAAAACAGCAGAAAAATAATATTTTTCAAATTAGTTACTTTGAAATTAAAAGAACCGCTACATTGGAAAGGATAAACCTTTCAATGTCCAGTTTGCGGCAATTGTTTTCTTTTGAATAGACCTTTCATTTGATACCACCTTGACCTAGGTTTTCATTGAACATTTTCGTTACACTCCTCATAAGCCGTTCCCTTGAAAACATGAAATGTGACTAATGAAGTAGCGTTCTTTCAACCATGTTCTTTGCAACAAAGATTTCACTTTTAAAATTACTTCAGTCATTCATATCTTGTGAAAGCATTTCCATATTTTTTTCACCCTGAATATCATGTAAAATATCATTTTGATTCCATAAATTAAGTAAACATTTTAGGATACAGCAATCAGGGGGTCAACGTATGAGAAGATATCACAGCAATATATAAGAAGTACAAATTTAAAATATTTCTAAGGAAGTAAAATATCATGTTAAAATATTGTGATTTCGGAATTGGAATGTATATGTAATCATGGTGTATATACCATGATTTTAAATACAAAGTAAATTATATCAAGTACTACTGTACATTTATAAGAGGATTGATGAGTCAATAAGCACTGTAATTTTATTGGAGGGTTGATGATTCATACCACTGTACATTTATAGATGGGTTGATTAGTCAGTAACCCTGTACATTTATTGGTGGCTTAATGAGTCAATACCATTGTACATTTGTAGGTGGGTTGATGAGTCAGTAAAACTGTACATTTCTAGGTGGATTGATGAGTCAGTAACACTGTACATAGGTAGATATGTGTTGATGAGTCAATACCACTGTACATTTGTAGGTGATTTGATGAGTCAATACCACTGTATATTTGTAGGTGAGTGATGAGTCAGTAACACTGTACATTTAGAGGTGGATAGATGAGTCAATAGCACTGTACATTTATACGTGGGTTGATGAGTCAGTAACACTGTAAATTTATAGGAGGGTTGATGAGTCAGTACCACTGTACATTAATGGTAAGTTGATGAGTCAATACCACTGTACATTTATAGGTGAGTTCATGAGTTAGAACCACTGTATGAGTATGTTGGATGTACACTTCCTCCCACTTCCTTACAGATATATCCCAAAGCAGACGGGTTCAGAGGATGTCTTAGCACTTATGAAACTAAAAAAAATTTCGGAGTGGTTATCAATATTTAGGAAGGAAGGACGGTGTGTTAATCTTTTGAAATATTTGAGAACCCCTGACTTTGTAAAGTTACTGTATTTGCAAAACATACGCAAAAGATGTTTAATCATATATTAATGTTCAGTGTTTAATCTAATTTATAACAGTACTAAAAGGTTTATTTTTTATTTTACATGTTCAATTTTACGTGAGTTATAAATAAAACAAATGGTTTTTTACGTAAATTTTTTAAACTAGTGACTTTGAATTGTCATTTAAAAAAAGTAACAACGATTTTTTTCTTCTTCGCTCATGGTAACTAGTACTATTAGGTGTAAAATACTGAATTGTCATGATAAAATAATAACAAGTTACTACATTATTATTTTATTTTATAGGTGTTGTTTTTTTTTTTTTTTACTGAATACGTATTTTTAACAGGGAACATAAATATGTGATTTTATATTTTTTAGCGTTTGTTTTTTAAATACAATAGCGCTGCAAAGTCAGGGGCTATAATAAAAAATCCAATAGTAGTCATTTATTCAACATATAGGGTGTAAATGGGGGAAGTACCACTAAATTTACACGTGTAAATAGTGAAAGAGTTCAACACTCTGAATAAAGAACGTTCTTCAAACAATTTAAATCCACTTTCGACAAGAAAGTTACATTAAGTCACTTTGTAACTGATTTTAATTATCTCAGGTAGATTTTTTAAATTTAAAGTAATATAATCTTTTTAATTGGAATATCTAATCAATTAAATAATATTTCCGATTCCATTGCATGACGTTAACAAGTTATAGTTTAATTTAATAAATAAACCCAAGACTGTTAAAATATACATTTAATTATCAAGTATATTTATTCAAATAATTATTACAGTTTATTAAAGATTAATTTGAGCATATATTTGTAACAGGTTCTTTACATATAAGCTATAGTATAGATATATACTATAACTGTACAGTAATTATGAACACAATTTATTTGCGGTGATCCATGATTTTTATCTCCCTTTTACTTATGAAATGTCCCATAACAATTGATAATGGTTATATTGATATTGACATGATCTTAATCTCTCAAGGATGTATTTTTAATATTTTTAATTGATGGGTTGTTTTTAATTATATAATCTCATAAATATATATTACTAGTTTTGTTTTCACTATATTATCAAAATAAAAATATTCGTTTACTAGACTATTTAAAACATTTACAATGAGTTAAAAGCCTGCAAAAATTTTTTCGGATACAAAGAGTTTAATGAAATAAAATTTATTATCTTATAAGACGTAAAAACTAGTACTAACAGGAATGATACACAATACACCATACAGTGGGAAAGCAAACTTAATAAAATAGTACTAACAGGAGTGACACACAATACACCATACAGTGGGAGAGCAAACTTGATAAAATAGTACTAACATGAATGACACACAATACACCATACAGTGGGAGAGCAAACTTGTTAAATTGTACTAACAGGAGTGACACACAATACACCATACAGTGGGAGAGCAAACTTGATAAAATAGTACTAACAGGAGTGACACACAATACACCATAGAGTGGGAGAGCAAACTTGATAAAATAGTACTAAGAGGAGTGACACACAATACACCATACAGTGGGAGAGCAAACTTGATAAAATAGCACTAACAGAAGTGACACACAATACACCATACAGTGGGAGAGCAAACTTCATAAAATAGTACTAACAGGAGTGACACACAATACACCATAGAGTGGGAGAGCAAACTTGATAAAATAGTACTAACAGGAGTGACACACAATACACCATAGAGTGGGAGAGCAAACTTGATAAAATAGTACTAACAGGAGTGACACACAATACACCATACAGTGGGAGAGCAAACTTGATAAAATAGTACTAACAGGAGTGACACACAATACACCATACAGTGGGAGAGCAAACTTGATAAAATAGCACTAACAGGAGTGACACACAATACACCATACAGTGGGAGAGCAAACTTCATAAAATAGTACTAACAGGAGTGACACACAATACACCATAGAGTGGGAGAGCAAACTTGATAAAATAGTACTAACAGGAGTGACACACAATACACCATACAGTGGGAGAGCAAACTTGATAAAATAGTACTAACAGGAGTGACACACAATACACCATACAGTGGGAGAGCAAACTTGATAAAATAGTACTAACAGGAGTGACACACAATACACCATACAGTGGGAGAGCAAACTTGATAAAATAGCACTAACAGGAGTGACACACAATACACCATACAGTGGGAGAGCAAACTTGATAAAATAGCACTAACAGGAGTGACACACAATACACCATACAGTGGGAGAGCAAACTTGATAAAATAGTACTAACAGGAGTGACACACAATACACCATAGAGTGGGAGAGCAAACTTGATAAAATAGTACTAACAGGAGTGACACACAATACACCATAGAGTGGGAGAGCAAACTTGATAAAATAGTACTAACAGGAGTGACACACAATACACCATACAGTGGGAGAGCAAACTTGATAAAATAGCACTAACAGGAGTGACACACAATACACCATACAGTGTGAGAGCAAACTTGATAAAATAGTACTAACAGGAGTGACACACAATACACCATACAGTGGGAGAGCAAACTTGATAAAATAGTACTAACAGGAGTGACACACAATACACCTTACAGTGGGAGAGCAAACTTGATAAAATAGTACTAACAGGAGTGACACACAATACACCATACAGTGGGAGAGCAAACTTGATAAAATAGTACTAAAAGGAGTGACACACAATACACCATACAGTGGGAGAGCAAACTTGATAAAATAGTACTAACAGGAGTGACACACAATACACCATACAGTGGGAGAGCAAACTTGATAAAATAGTACTAACAGGAGTGACACACAATACACCATACAGTGGGAGAGCAAACTTGATAAAATAGCACTAACAGGAGTGACACACAATACACCATACAGCGGGAGAGCAAACTTGATAAAATAGCACTAACAGGAGTGACACACAATACACCATACAGTGGGAGAGCAAACTTAATAAAATAGTACTAACAGGAGTGACACACAATACACCATAGAGTGGGAGAGCAAACTTGATAAAATAGTACTAACAGGAGTGACACACAATACACCATAGAGTAGGAGAGCATACTTGATAAAATAGTACTAACAGGACTGACACACAATACACCATACAGTGGGAGAGCAAACTTCATAAAATAGCACTAACAGGAGTGACACACAATACACCATACAGTGGGAGAGCAAACTTGATAAAATAGTACTAACAGGAGTGACACACAATACACCATACAGTGGGAGAGCAAACTTGATAAAATAGTACTAACAGGAGTGACACACAATACACCATACAGTGGGAGAGCAAACTTGATAAAATAGTACTAACAGGAGTGACACACAATACACCATACAGTGGGAGAGCAAACTTGATAAAATAGTACTAACAGGAGTGACACACAATACACCATACAGTGGGAGAGCAAACTTGATAAAATAGTACTAACAGGAGTGACACACAATACACCATACAGTGGGAGAGCAAACTTGATAAAATAGTACTAACAGGAGTGACACACAATACACCATACAGTGGGAGAGCAAACTTGATAAAATAGTACTAACAGGAGTGACACACAATACACCATACAGTGGGAGAGCAAACTTGATAAAATAGTACTAACAGGAGTGACACACAATACACCATACAGTGGGAGAGCAAACTTGATAAAATAGTACTAACAGGAGTGACACACAATACACCATACAGTGGGAGAGCAAACTTGATAAAATAGTACTAACAGGAGTGACACACAATACACCATACAGTGGGAGAGCAAACTTGATAAAATAGTACTAACAGGAGTGACACACAATACACCATACAGTGGGAGAGCAAACTTGATAAAATAGTACTAACAGGAGTGACACACAATACACCATACAGTGGGAGAGCAAACTTGATAAAATAGTACTAACAGGAGTGACACACAATACACCATACAGTGGGAGAGCAAACTTGATAAAATAGTACTAACAGGAGTGACACACAATACACCATACAGTGGGAGAGCAAACTTGATAAAATAGTACTAACAGGAGTGACAAACAATACACCATACAGTGGGAGAGCAAACTTAATAAAATAGTACTAACAGGAGTGACACACAATACACCATAGAGTGGGAGAGCAAACTTGATAAAATAGTACTAACAGGAGTGACACACAATACACCATAGAGTGGGAGAGCAAACTTGATAAAATAGTACTAACAGGAGTGACACACAATACACCATACAGTGGGAGAGCAAACTTGATAAAATAGCACTAACAGGAGTGACACACAATACACCATACAGTGTGAGAGCAAACTTGATAAAATAGTACTAACAGGAGTGACACACAATACACCATACAGTGGGAGAGCAAACTTGAAAAAATAGTTCTACAAGAGTGACACACAATACACCTTACAGTGGGAGAGCAAACTTGATAAAATAGTACTAACAGGAGTGACACACAATACACCATACAGTGGGAGAGCAAACTTGATAAAATAGTACTAACAGGAGTGACACACAATACACCATACAGTGGGAGAGCAAACTTGATAAAATAGTACTAACAGGAGTGACACACAATACACCATACAGTGGGAGAGCAAACTTGATAAAATAGTACTAACAGGAGTGACACACAATACACCATACAGTGGGAGAGCAAACTTGATAAAATAGTACTAACAGGAGTGACACACAATACACCATACAGTGTGAGAGCAAACTTGTTAAAATAGTACTAACAGGAGTGACACACAATACACCATACAGTGGGAGAGCAAACTTGATAAAATAGTACTAACAGGAATGACACACAATACACCATACAGTGGGAGAGCAAACTTAATAAAATAGTACTAACAGGAGTGACACACAATACACCATACAGTGGGAGAGCAAACTTGATAAAATAGTACTAACAGGAGTGACACACAATACACCATACAGTGGGAGAGCAAACTTGATAAAATAGCACTAACAGGAGTGACACACAATACACCATACAGTGGAAGAGCAAACTTGATAAAATAGTACTAACTGGAGTGGCACACAATACACCATACAATGGGAGAGCAAACTTGATAAAATAGTACTAACAGGAGGGACAAACAATACACCATACAGTGGGAGAGCAAACTTGATAAAATAGTACTAACAGGAATGACACACAATACACCATACAGTGGGAGAGCAAACTTAATAAAATAGTACTAACAGGAGTGACACACAATACACCATACAGTGGGAGAGCAAACTTGATAAAATAGCACTAACAGGAGTGACACACAATACACCATACAGTGGGAGAGCAAACTTGATAAAATAGTACTAACTGGAGTGGCACACAATACACCATACAATGGGAGAGCAAACTTGATAAAATAGTACTAACAGGAGTGACACACAATACACCATACAGTGGGAGAGCAAACTTGATAAAATAGCACTAACAGGAGTGACACACAATACACCATACAGTGGGAGAGCAAACTTCATAAAATAGTACTAACAGGAGTGACACACAATACACCATACAGTGGGAGAGCAAACTTGATAAAATAGTACTAACAGGAGGGACAAACAAAACACCATACAGTGGGAGAGCAAACTTGATAAAATAGTACTAACTGGAGTGGCACACAATACACCATACAATGGGAGAGCAAACTTGATAAAATAGTACTACAAGAGTGACACACAATACACCATACAGTGTGAGAGCAAACTTGATAAAATAGTACTAACAGGAGTGACACACAATACACCATACAGTGGGAGAGCAAACTTGATAAAATAGTACTAACAGGAGTGACACACAATACACCATACAGTGGGAGAGCAAACTTGATAAAATAGTACTAACAGGAGGGACTCGCAATACACCATACAATGGGAGAGCAAACTTGATAAAATAGTACTAACAGGAGGGACTCGCAATACACCATATAGTGGTAGAGCAAACTTGATAAAATAGTACTAACAGGAGGGACTCGCAATACACCATACAGTGGGAGAGCAAACTTGATAAAATAGTACTAACAGGAGTGACACACAATTCACCATAGAGTGGGAGAGCAAACTTGATAAAATAGTACTAACAGGAGGGACTCGCAATACACCATACAGTGGGAGAGCAAACTTGATAAAATAGTACTAACAGGAGTGACACACAATACACCATACAGTGGGAGAGCAAACTTGATAAAATAGTACTAACAGGAGGGACTCGCAATACACCATACAATGGGAGAGCAAACTTAATAAAATAGTACTAACAGGAGTGACACACAATACACCATACAGTGGGAGAGCAAACTTGATAAAATAGTACTAACAGGAGTGACACACAATACATCATACAGTGGGAGAGCAAACTTGATAAAATAGTACTAACAGGAGTGACACACAATACACCATACGGTGGGAGAGCAAACTTGATAAAATAGTACTAACAGGAATGACACACAATACATCATACAGTGGGAGAGCAAACTTGATAAAATAGTACTAACAGGAGTGACTCACAATACACCATATAGTGGGAGAGCAAACTTGATAAAATAGTACTAACAGGAGTGACACACAATACACCATACAGTGGGAGAGCAAACTTGATAAAATAGTACTAACAGGAGTGACACACAATACACCATAGAGTGGGAGAGCAAACTTGATAAAATAGTACTAACAGGAGGGACTCGCAATACACCATACAGTGGGAGAGCAAACTTGATAAAATAGTACTAACAGGAGGGACTCGCAATACACCATATAGTGGTAGAGCAAACTTGATAAAATAGTACTAACAGGAGTGACACACAATACACCATACAGTGGGAGAGCAAACTTGATAAAATAGTACTACAAGAGTGACACACAATACACCATACAGTGTGAGAGCAAACTTGATAAAATAGTACTAACAGGAGTGACACACAATACACCATACAGTGGGAGAGCAAACTTGATAAAATATTACTAACAGGAGTGACACACAATACACCATACAGTGGGAGAGCAAACTTGATAAAATAGTACTAACAGGAGGGACTCGCAATACACCATACAATGGGAGAGCAAACTTAATAAAATAGTACTAACAGGAGTGACACATAATACACCTTACAGTGGGAGAGCAAACTTGATAAAATAGTACTAACAGGAGTGACACACAATACACCATACAGTGGGAGAGCAAACTTGATAAAATAGTACTAACAGGAGTGACACACAATACATCATACAGTGGGAGAGCAAACTTGATAAAATAGTACTAAGAGGAGTGACACACAATACACCATACAGTGGGAGAGCAAACTTGATAAAATAGTACTAACAGGAGTGACACACAATACATCATACAGTGGGAGAGCAAACTTGATAAAATAGTACTAACAGGAGTGACTCACAATACACCATACAGTGGGAGAGCAAACTTGATAAAATAGTACTAACAGGAGTGACACACAATACACCATACAGTGGGAGAGCAAACTTGATAAAATAGTACTAACAGGAGTGACACACAATACACCATACAGTGGGAGAGCAAACTTGATAAAATAGTACTAACAGGAGTGACTCACAATACACCTTACAGTGGGAGAGCAAACTTGATAAAATAGTACTAACAGGAGGGACTCGCAATACACCATACAGTGGGAGAGCAAACTTGATAAAATAGTACTAACTGGAGTGGCACACAATACACCATACAGTGAGAGAGCAAACTTGATAAAATAGTACTAACAGGAGGGACTCGCTATACACCATATAGTGGTAGAGCAAACTTGATAAAATAGTACTAACAGGAGTGACACACAATACACCATAGAGTGGGAGAGCAAACTTGATAAAATAGTACTAACAGGAGGGACTCGCAATACACCATATAGTGGTAGAGCAAACTTGATAAAATAGTACTAACAGGAGTGACACACAATACACCATAGAGTGGGAGAGCAAACTTGATAAAATAGTACTAACAGGAGGGACTCGCAATACACCATATAGTGGTAGAGCAAACTTGATAAAATAGTACTAACAGGAGTGACACACAATACACCATATAGTGGTAGAGCAAACTTGATAAAATAGTACTAACAGGAGTGACACACAATACACCATACAGTGGGAGAGCAAACTTGATAAAATAGTACTAACAGGAGGGACTCGCAATACACCATATAGTGGTAGAGCAAACTTGATAAAATAGTACTAACAGGAGTGACACACAATACACCATATAGTGGTAGAGCAAACTTGATAAAATAGTACTAACAGGAGTGACACACAATACACCATAGAGTGGGAGAGCAAACTTGATAAAATAGTACTAACAGGAGGGACTCGCAATACACCATATAGTGGAAGAGCAAACTTGATAAAATAGTACTAACAGGAGTGACACACAATACACTATACAGTGGGAGAGCAAACTTGATAAAATGTTTAAAGATCCAAACAAACGAGAGCTACAGTTTAATTCTTCGTCTTCTTTTATTTTATAAATATGTGAGTCATTTTAATAACATGTAAGTTAATAAAATATTTAAAATTATGTGTTTAGGAAGGGGTGATAAGAATTTTAATAGTTGATTGTAAGCTTAAATAAGAAAATTAAAATAAACGTGTCTGATCATTATAGAATTATTAAATATTTTATTTATTTATTTGTATATTTTTTATTGTTATAACAAGTCTTGAGAAACTGTCACACTAGTAGTAAAAATAAATAGGAATAAAGTCATTCAAATAATAAAACGTTTAAATGTATTATTATAGAATTATTAAATATCATATTTACAGCCTTGCCTACAAAGTTACGTTTCAAAATAAATTAATTATTGATTGGACCCATAGTGACAGTTTAACGAAATAAATATTATTTAATATAAGTAAAAGGAAAATAGTAACACATTTATATATGTGGAAAGACTAGAAATATAACATATAATAGTATGTAAAAAAGAATCCTGTTATTTAGGCTTAACATGGTAGCCTATTGGTTGGCAAAATAATATTTAATAAATTTAGAATACTGTGCGATTAACACAATATTTCTTTTTACTATGTTATCTTTATATTAAATGCTTACACTTCGAACAGTATTATATTTAAAACTGATGTACATATTCAGTTAATTCTTTTTTAAGTTCTACTAAAATTCAGCTAGAAAGCTTAGTCTATTTTAAAAATAAATTATGCGTAACAATAGTTTTATTAATACAGTTTGTAAACTGAATAATAATCTACTTGAATATCTATCTATCAACCTTTTCATTATTGTTAATCTGGCTAACAATACTTCTGGAGGTGAATGTATCATCTATTACCACAGATAATAAAAATTTTAAGATTAAAAATAAACCGTGTATACCTAATAAATAAATAGTGTATTTGTTTTAGACAATTTATTTAATAGTTCACCAAATATTTTTACATTGAGACATCACATAAAAAATAAAAATGTATTTTATTGAGTTTGGTGAAATATACTGCTTTTATAAATCTTACATTAAAACCAATTTTAAAAGAATCATAATATCGTGATTGGCTTTTCAATTAACTTACTTTGGTTCAAGCAACTTGATATATAAAATTTTCGGTACTTAATTGGTTTGATTTTGGTAAGGGTTTACCGAATTTACTTGATACTGTTAGCATATTTGATAAATAGTAAACTTTAAGGCTAGAGGTTTAACTAAAAGCAGTTCACTTTACAAGATTGTGCTGAATTTTACAGACCAGAGTTTGTGTCACTGCATTAAAACCAGAGTAGTTTCCAGCCTCTTACATTTAAATAAGTTCATCGGGTATTTGAAATAAATGTTCTCATAGAATTACTTCATTAAAGAGTACTTAATATTTTTAAATTTTAATCTGATGCGATGTATTTTATGTATTATATAATATGTAATTATATTATAATAATCTACCATAATACTACAACTGACAACCTTTTATATAAATATTACCTAATAAATGTAATCTTTTAATAAATATTTTAAATATAAATATACATTTTGAATTTAAAAGTATTTAACATATGTAGGCGTTAACAGGTTTAATTATTTTTAAACTGTTTTAATATATATTTTTATGAATAAATATATAAATATTGCTTTAACAAGAAAAAAATGTTCTCCATATCATGAAAAGTTAGTCTAAATACCAAAGTAATGATTAATCCAGGAGTGTTTATAACTGTAATGCTTTCCTTAACTCTCCAAAGATATCAAAGAGTATGTGTCTACAGTTGTTATAAAACATAACACAACAGAAAAAACAACAACAAAATAATTGATATATTTTTAATAATGTAGATTTACTTACTATGTTTTTCCTCACGTTAAGGAGATTTATTAAAAAAGTAGCACTTGTTCATCAATTGAAACTATTAAGTTAAATATAAATTACCTGAATCAATCATAATATTATTTTTACTTTCTTAGACGTACGCTGCATTCAAATTGTACCATGTAATCATATTGGATGCAATTTATAAGTGAAGTAATTTTCTAATGTATAGCTTATTCAAAATCAAATCTCGTATAAATTAAAAGATGTGTAGACTGAAAAAACCTGAGAGCTTGGTTTTATTTATTTTTTGAATGCTAACATTAGTTTTATTATATTCTAATCATTTCACATATTTTTACAAACAAAAATTACTCAGTAGTTCACATGGGCCTGCAGGCCTGTATATGAACTATATTCAATGAGTGAAGTACTGAGAGTGAGCTCAGTTGGAGATTTGAATCTTGTACCTAACCCTCCCCAGTCTGCAGGCTTAGCCACTGAGCCACCCCCATGGCTCGTGATAATGTTTAAACAAATTTACTAACCACATCTGACAATTTGGCTTAATATAACGACACACATAATTATAGGCTAAACAGACAGTGATTATTTACGACTAAAGAAGCAAAATTGTTAATAAGAATTTTAAAATTTATTTTGAAATATGTACTGATAAAAAGTTATAAAAAGGAACATCTCATAAACACTACTAATTTCACTTCACAATCGTATCATTTGTACATCTCGTAAAGGAAAATACGACACTTTTCTTTCATACTGCTTCTAGCTTTATTGTAAATTTATTTCATATATTAATATTTTAATAAATTCTATGGTCTATTTCAAATTTTAAATTTCTTTATAATTAACAAAACGAGTTTGTATGACAATGATGGTGATATTTTAATATATTACCCCCAAAAACTTGAGTTACACCATGGTAAATGAATCTGCCAAAGAAAAGTCGCCAGTTGTAATTTGCATTATATTCACCATCCTAGGAAACGGAACACAATATTTGTTACTACATCAGGTTTCGGACTACTTCCATATAGTCAAATATTAACCTACGACAACTTTTGCTAAGCCATGCTAAATAAATCTGACAAAGGAAACTCACCCAGATGGAATTTACACTACATTCATCACACTAGGCAACAGAAACCAATGTTTTTGACTACGTCATGTTTGGGACTAACTTCATATGGTCAAATATTAACTAAGAATATTAAATATATTTGTTCAGTCAATTATAATATATTCAAATAAAATATGAAATACCCTTGCTCGTTGTTGTTAGTGCCCTTTCTTTATATGTTTTGGAGATTCTCATATTTACATTCAAATACCGTGATAACAAGGCACGTACTGGACATTTTCATCATCACTATACGAGGTATGGACAACACTTGTGTTACATACCACATAAAAAAGCTGCATTCAATAGAAGTCCATTTAATGCGGTACTCAAATTATTTAACACACTTCGGTTGGGTATAAGCAATGAAGGTTCAATTCTATTCTCCTTTTACTGATTCCTTCTATTATTTTGGTGGCTTTGACCTACTTACAGGACTTTGAAAATATCTTGCTGCTTATTCGGAGTTAGGTTTGCATGTTAGTTGCAACCTACCAATATTCAAAACTAATAATAAATCACTGCTCAGCAAACAGGTGACTTATTCGTTAAAAAAGTTTTTAGATAAGTAAGCAATTTGATGAATTGTCTAGGTTTAGTGGTGCGATGGTGCGGATTGTATATCGTATATGTATGACATTATAGTATATACAATAAATAAATAACCATTGTCGTTGTAAAAGGTTGACTATTCATAATATTTGTTTATAGATTTGTATATTCAAATGAAAATAAAGTGCTTATTGCTTATTAGTGCAAGAGTAATAGGGGCTTTATTATTTTCTTAGAGGATTTGGTAAATCATATATAGAAAATATTTATCAATGATTAAAAATAATTTAAACGAATAAGGCACAGTTCCTGTATACAAGTCTGACTTATTGTATACATTAAATTGTAAAGCTCGATATTTTTTTTAATGAAAAGAATTATCTAGAAATATATTTTAATAAACTCTAATATAACAGGCCTTAAGAGCAATAAATTTATGAATATTCATTTTGAAATAAGATTATTACAAGCAATTTGATTCCTTATTACTTAAACATTAAAGTAACTGTAATTCTGATCATCTTATTTATTAAAATTCACTTAGCATAATTTATGTAAGGGAGGGAGTGAGGGGACGGAGTTTTTGAATTCACTAAATGCATATTTTAACTATCGGGAAAAAGATTTTTCTTTTCCCCGATAGTTAAAATATGCATTTAGTGAATTCAAACTAAAGAAAAAATCTAAAACTAAAAAATCAACTAAAAAATCAAACTAAAAAAAAGAAAAAAAAACTTTATAGAAAAAACTAAAGATATTTTCTCTGCAGGTTTAAAAGGTTCAAAAGGTGGCACACTTAAACAAATCACACAGTATACTTCGACTGTGCGCCGTTCGTTAACTCTCGCCTTTGACTAATTACAGAGGTTGTCCATCTGACCCAAAGCCACCCAACACCAGGGAAATCAGCTGATCATCCAGCTAAGTTGAACAAGTCATTAATAAGACATGAATAATCATTAGATTTTAAGCTTTGACAAGTTTAGAGTTTGAGTTAGAGTTCCTTTATATCCAATTGCCTAATGATAATTTAGTATAGTTTAAATATCTTTAGTTTCCTTGTCTGTAAATAATAGTTAGTTATGTTTAAAGACTGATAATAATACACTGAATTCTTAGAAACAGTCAATAGTGTATCAATACGGCAGCAATATAGATACAATTTTGGCCATAAACTCCTGTTTTACTATCATTCTTGATAAAGGTGATAGTAACGCAGTCATGAGAATCAAGATTGCCTTATCGTTATAAAGTATTAATCTTTACTCACATAAAGTCAACCTAATATGAAATATAGGGTTTTTGGTCTTAGTTCATTATTATTAAAAACTGTTTATCCTAGCCACTTTTTAATCACTGTCTTATACCACTGTTATAGAATAATAATAAAATATAAAGTCTAATATATCTCTCCGTAAATTGTTATTTCTGATACCAAAACCCAATTAAATGCTGATTGTTATTTTACTATAATATTTTAATAAATAAATTTAACATTCATTGTCCTTATATCTGTATTTAAATTTATTTTTTCACAAATATAGTAAGTTATATGTTTGTTCAGATGTATTCGTCGTATTTTGTGTACATTCAAAAACAATCACATTAGGTGAAATAAAAATTAAATAAAGATCAAAACTATTTACATTAGTTTCTAATATGAAACGGATAAACCATTTATAGACCTATAACAATAGATTTACAAAGAAGTAACTTTGTTTCCAAAATATTTTACATGAAATTTATCAATAGTAATTTAATTTTATGTCAGTAAATGTGTTTTTAACTTTGTTTAGTACAGATGCATATTCTGTACTAAATGTTCATGAATACATTTTTCGTCATGTAATTTAAATGAACATATGAAGTAGCCAACGACTACAGTGTCATTGACCCTTCCACCCAACCAGTGATTATAAACCCTCCCACCCACCTATGCACGTACAGTGGTATTGACCCACCTGCCCACCCATACATGTACAGTGGTATTGACTCACCCGCCCACCTATACACGTACAGTGGTATTGACCCACCCACCCACCCATACATGTACAGTGGTATTGACCCACCCGCCCACCCATACATGTACAGTGGTATTGACCCACCCGCCCACCCATGCATATACAGTGGTATTGATATCACTGTACGTGTATGGGTGGTCGGGTGGGTATTCACAGTACGATGCCACTGAACGTGTATGGGTGAGTGGGTGGGTCAATACCACAGTGCGTGTATGGGTGAGCGGGTGGGTCGATGCCACTGAACGTGTTATGGGCGGGCGGGATGTCTAACACTACCCGCGCGCGCGCATACACACACACACACACACACACACACACACACACACACACACACACACACACACACACACACACACACACACACACACACACACACACACACACACACACACACACACACACACACACACACATATTGATGAAATTAAATTACAATAAATGATTTTATTTCAAGTTTCTCAAAAAATTTAGGTTTGTTAGTACCTATGAATGGGGCGTAGAACTTTGCATCGTGTCTTTAGAGGCGTGGTGTTTTAAAAGAGGATTTATTACTCAGTAGGATAATCAAAGTAATAATATACACGTCACAGTGTGGCGTTTTATACGTTAACGGATAAGCTCTAGGAAGGTCACATTGACAAACCCTTCAAAATAAATCTGCAATAGGCTATCATTTTCGCATTTTCTCCCTCAATTCATTAGTATGGACATTTGTACAGATATGTAATTGAAAATGCATTACTATTATGTATTAATATTCAGTTATATTGTTTTTATAATTGGCCATTACATTATATCATAATGTTCTAGACAAGTTAAATAATAATTTATTTCCCTGAAAAGTAATAGTAGTTTTAACCGTCACTATTATTGAAGTTAACGCTATTATTCTTAGATATGAAACATTTAATTTACTATAACATTTTTTTCCGCGAGTAGAATGTGTGAATATATATATATATTGTTTCACCAAAATAGATTTTTAATTTAATAAATTTCCAGTGAAAAGAATATATTATCTATCAAGACATAGATAGATCCAAGCAAATTCGTAACTAAATTTGTCCCACAAGAAATTAAGGTTAACTGGACTGTAAAGATTATTTTCTCAAGTTCCATTCGTATAAGTAAATTCTTATCCAATAACAAAATGCAAAACTGAAATTCTTACTACTGAAAAAGTCATAATAAATGTCAATTTTAATAAATGTACATTAAATTATAAGAAAAGCTTTTCATACAACATTACCATTCATCTCATAAAGCATTTTATTAAGTTTTAAACATTTTAAATACATTTTAAGAACAAGTACATTTAATAGGCAAATAAATTTATCACTAAACTAAATCTTAACGTGTAAGAGGTGTCCTAAGTTATTTGGAATATTTAATTAATTGTAACTAAAAAAATTACTTTTACATTTAGGGAATAAACCATTCTAGCTAAGCTAAATATAATTTACCATCATTCTGCAGCAAGGGGGGGGGTAATAGGGGTAAATTAGTTCTCCAAAGAACAGTATATATTTAAATATGTAATTAAACTAAAGTAATCGCTCCAAGAGGTAATTGGACCAACTATTTCATGCTATGTGCCCGATCCATTCTGGTCACCTGGGACAGTAATAGGGGTAAATTAGTTCTCCAAAGAACAGTATATATTTAAATATGTAATTAAACTTAAGTAATCGCTCCAAGAGCTAATTGGACCAACTATTTCATACTATTTCTGCCCGATCTATTCTGGTCACCTGGGACAGTAATAGGGGTAAATTAGTTCTCCAAAGAACAGTATATATTTAAATATGTAATTAAACTTAAGTAATCGCTCCAAGAGGTAATTGGACCAACTATTTCATGCTATTTGTGCCCGATCTATTCTGGTCACCTGGGACAGTAATAGGGGTAAATTAGTTCTCCAAAGAACAGTATATATTTAAATATGTAATTAAACTTAAGTAATCGCTCCAAGAGGGGGATTGGACCAACTATTTCATGCTATTTCTGCCCGATCTATTCTGGTCACCTGGGACAGTAATAGGGGTAAATTAGTTCTCTAAAGAACAGTATATATTTAAATATGTATTTCATGCTATTTGTGCCCGATATATTCTGGTCACCTGGTACAGTTTGATTGGTTTCGTCTTCTGGATTAATGCTAAAATTATTCTGATTGTGTTTAATTTCTTTTACTAACTTATATTTTATTAGCATTACACAAATTCTTAATATTTTATTTATTAGTTTCTACAATGCGCTTTTTTTTGTATTGAAAACATATTGTTTTCCATACGACTTGTGCAAAATTCTAAACATTTCAGGAGCATAATAAATCATTATTACAAACAACATTTTTAGTATCCTTTCTTTACAATTCAGCGATTATTGTAAAGTATCAGTTTCAATTTAAAAGTGCCTGATAATATAATCTATAAAATTGAACGTCTTTTTGTTTATAATTTGTTATTTTTGGTATAATTTGTTATTTATGAAGTAGGGATAAGAAATCTATTATTGTATTTTAATTATTTTCTTTTAATCAAACGTCAAAGTAGAGCATTAAAAAATAACATTATTATTGTTAAGAATAAACAAACTGTTATTATATTTAATGGTTTGAAATAGAGTAGTAGAGTTATAACTTTTCATTATAATAATTAAAGTATTAAATTTGTAAAAAAAAACTTTAAAACTCTCTTTGTGGAAACAGCTTAGCTAATGATGAGTGTTTTATGTCAAAACCGCCAATTTCAAAGAAAAAACCACCAGTTACCTTTTATCACTAAATAACTATACAATTGTGTTGAACATGTAAATTACAATGAAATTGTTAACTGATTAGGACTAGTTAGCTAGCTATTTTTCTTAAGGAACTCATCCTTACTTTTCTAAATCACAATATTTCTTAGTTTTCAATTTATTCGTTCAATTGGTGAAGATGCAGCTTAAAACAAGCGTAGGCTATGTGAGTGTATCGCAAATGGCTGTGATATGGAGCATAACTGTTTATTTAATCGCAATTTGTCCGCTTCAATTAACAAATTAGTGAATAAATAACAATTCTGTAATTACATAATTAATTGCGTGATAAACCACATGTATTTAAATTTTAAACAAAGTAAAACTTTCAATAATCTAGCAAAGTTCAAAGTGCAGTTGGTTGTTAAGTTCTGACACACATTCATCTCTGTCACTGGGAAACATCTGTCTCACCATTAACTTCCATCGATTTGACAAGTTATTCTGTGGCAAATGTAACTTTCCTGTAACACGAGTCTTTCTATAAAGTATAGCAATATACAACAAGTCTCATATTAAGTGTCAGTAAGATATATGTTATTAACACTCTAAGGGCGGAGCTTTATCACTTTTCTGTGAGATGAATCGCCCAATAATCTATCAAAGTTCAAAGTGCAGTTGGTTGTTAAGTTCTGACACACATTCATCTGTGTCACTGGGAGAAATCTGTCTCACCATTAACTTCCATCGGTTTGACAAGTTATACTGTGGCAAATGTAACTTTCCTGTAACACGAGTATTTCTATAAAGTATAGCAATATACAACAAGTCTCATATTAACTGTCAGTAAGATATATGTTATTAACACTCTAAGGGCTGAGCTTTATCACTTTGATGTGAGATGATTTATTTTATGGAATAAAGAACTGGTTATTAGGATAAAATAAGGAATTGATAACGGATATAGTTAATATATAAACAATATTTCGATAGATTATCTTTAACATTTTTATATAACAGGGTAGACTGTATAATTTTATCTTATACATCAATAATATATAATATTTTAAAGCAGTTTTCTTAAAATGTTATTGTCATACAAAAAAACAATTCCGGGCTAAAATTAACAAACATACATGCAACAGTATATTTTACGTATAAGTTTATTAATTCAAAATATCAGTAATTTGATGGTAAACATATTACATTTATATTTGGTTTATTAAATTATTTTCCTAAAGTATGACGGTATGACTATAATTTTCAATATTATGGATATACAAAATTATATTTTTATTATTTATCACATGTATTTTACAAACTAAATACGTATTATTTTCATAATCTAATAGTTTTGTACTTTGTACTTTGAAATATCACATACTAGCTCTCTAAATATCACCTATTATTATTAAGAAAACTTTATATTTATAGTTAGAAACGTATATAATATATATACTTAAAATAATTCTATGACAATTCTTTACACGTTTGTTAATCAAAACATTTATATGTATTTAATTTTATGTTATTTTATTTTATGTTATTTTATTAATTTTATTATAAGTAACAAACATGATAATTGATTATTAATTAGAATTTCATATGTATAATAAATATATGAGTTCACATTCACTATCTAATGTTTCACTATCCAGTGAGCCAAACTGATGGTGGATTCTCCGAGAGCTGATAAATGTGTTACAACCCTGTGGTACACCCAAAAACCACGTGAATCCCTTGTTGGAGAAACAATATGAATAGTTTATTTAACACTACGCTTTGCCAGTATATTCCTCGATATATTTTCAAAAGATAAAGGAATTATATAGTTGAGAGTTTACAAATATATACGTTTTAAGAATATAGTTTACCCTAGTGAAGTTATAGTTACTCAACCAACATACATAATTAATGTTATTGATTACTATTATAAATATTCACTTTGTATGTTTAAACGATAATAGCCTATTTAATTTTATTAATTAGTGAGCAGTATTTTTGGTAACATAGAAAATATTAGAGGTTTCCTTTTAAGATGGTATTCCTGTATTTTTTTATTTATAAATGGCTGAAAACACTTTAAAACTAAAAGAAAATCTAGTTATTAATATACTACATTTACTTATAAACTTGTAATAAAATATTAAATGAAAACTCGTTCATTTATACTAATAATATTGTCTTGTGAAGAATAAAAAGTAAGGCTTATAATGAATTCGACACGATCGTGAAAACTCACAAAATCGTAGTTTTAGAGCGAAAATCCATTTTAACAAACCTCCAAGAAGTATAGAGCGATACATTACTAGGTCCTTGACATATAAAAGGAATTGGTGTTGGCAGTGGAAAATCTTGGAGAGTTTCCAGCAGTGAAAAGCAAGCAGTTACTTGTTCATGAACTGAATGTTATTTGTACTGTTGTATTTACGAATACAATAAATGATAATCTTATACGTTTGCTTGATTGTATGAATTTAAATACACTTACAAGTAACCAGGGCTTTCAGACAACCTAATTATTATTTAAGTACTTACATGTCCTAGTTTTTATACATAGTATTCTTCTTTTGTTTCTAAATTGGGATAACCATGTAAAACAGGTTATAGGTAAAGTAAATTCTGGAATTTTTACCCTTCGACAAATGTCCTTCTTATGTAATCATTAAACGTTAAAATCTATCTACCAAGCACAAATCCAGCCTCACATTTATTTTGGCATAAGTCTGTATGGTGCAACAACCAAAACAAATATGGATAAACTTCTTAAATTACAAAAGAAAGGAATAAGAGTTATGTACAGGTTGCGCAGTGCTATAATCCAGCTACTTAGGGACAAAGTGTTTGGGAGATTGTATGAGAGGTCTTACCCACCCACCGATACGCCTACACTGGTATTGACCAACCCACCAACCGATATGCGTACAGTGGTATTGACACACCCACCCACCGATAAGCGTACAGTGGTATTGACCCACCTGCCTACCCATACACGTACAATGGTATTGATCCACCCGCCTAGCCATACACGTACTGTGGTATTGATCCACCCACCACCCATACACGTACAGTG
This sequence comes from Stictocephala bisonia, assembly GCA_035578905.1. Lineage (NCBI taxonomy): Eukaryota > Metazoa > Arthropoda > Insecta > Hemiptera > Membracidae > Stictocephala > Stictocephala bisonia. The sequence goes on from JAQJVL010000815.1 coordinate 243,674, forward strand.
GTAATGACCCCCCCACCCCCCCCATTCACGTACAGTGGTATTGACCTACCCATACACGTACAATGGTAATGACCCACCCACCCCCCCATACACGTACAGTGGTATTGATCCACCTACCACCCATACACTTACAGTGGTAATGACCCACCCCCCCCCATTCACGTACAGTGGTATTGACCCACACATACACGTACAGTGGTATTGATTACAAAAAAACTTATTCGCCTTGTCTAATAATTGTTAGACACAATTAATAAAACTCTCTTTAAATTTATTTGATAGATGACTCGGTATTGAAATAACATATTCAATCTAAACATGACCAATCTACTTTCAGAACTCTAAGGCATGTCCTGACAATTATTTTAAACCTGGAATTGTAACGCCCCTAAACAAAGCGTTACTAGTAACGCGTAGTCATTTAGACTACACTTAGGAAAAACATTTATAACAGTAAATAAATCGTGATGATTTTCATTTCTCTATACATGAACATATTGAAATATGTTTCATTGAATGTTTCCTCTCTTTTGGAAAAGTATATTTTTAATCATTCTAAACGCACTTCTCCTTGATGCTGTAGGCAATTTTAATTGCCACATACACTACACTAGAAAAGAGTCACCCTTTTCTGCTGTGAAAATAAAAAAAAACTTTCTTTATTCCAGGCTAGCTGGGGAGTCTTGATTAGGTCCAGCAACGGTTTCTATATATTGCTTGAGATTTCTAGGTAGATTAGGTAGAGGTTGTCATTGTAAATCCTCAGGAGTATAGAGTTCTACACACATGTCCTTGGTAAATGTTGTCCTTAACATAAGTTTCTTATTTTTTTAGATTACGTTATGTACATAGATTACATGTGTGATTACATATCTCCAGCACCAATCAAATCATCATCATCATTACAACTATCGTTCTCATCACTACTATTTCTGTCTAGTATCGATAAAACTTAATTTATTTCAAAACTAGTATTTAACAAGTGATCAATGATAATTATATTATATGTACATTTATTCTAAGAAAACACTATTTTAAACTATAGATATATACAAGAAAAAAACTGTTAAACAAATTGTAACATTCACAGTAAAAAATACCGTTAATGGTAACCGCGTAGTCTGAGAGACGGCTGACAGGTTACTGAATCAAAATAAAGGTTAGAGGCGACTGGATACTCCTTCACCATTGACCTTTAGTAGGGAGAAACATTTATAAAAAGCGGAATAACTGGTAATCTACTCCACCCACTACAAACCTGGTTTTTATAGTTATCTTAGAGACGAAGCGTTACCATTATATGGTTAAATATGGATATAATTGAATTTACTTTGCAATAAGTAAAACGGGTACAAGTCATTAAAATTAGTCGTGAATTTAAGTTTATCGTAAATAATTTATGTTATTTGTGTAACATTTGATTTAGTCACTAAGAAAATCAGGATAATTCGTATTTTTTATTCGAAATAAGTTTTTAGAATTTAAATTCAAGTATGTTATTTATTTATTTGTTTTTTGCTATCTGACTGTCCTACCATTTTGTTACTCAAAGGTTGATCGTTACTTTGGCTGATATATTTATGTGATACAGTTATTTACCTAACTAAACTAACCCACCTAAGCTAACCTAACTTACAATAACTAGGTAGTTAGGTTATTGTAGGCTACAGTGATAGTGACCCACACGCCTACCCGTACACGCACAGTGATAGTGACCAACCCACCCACCCATACACGCAAAGTAATAGTGATATACATGCACAGTGATAGTGACCCACCCGCCCACCCATACATGCACAGTGATAGTGACCCACCAGCCCACCCATACATACACAGTGATAGTGACCCACCCGCCCACCCATACATGCACAGTAACCCACCCGCCCACCCGTTCACGTACATTGGCGTTTTTCAATATAGGTTTAAGTTTCTATGCTCTTATTAATGCAATTTACCTGTTAAACTACAACCTTATACATTATTTCTTCAGATACATTACGTTATCCTTTATAGTAGTAATTCTTTCTATCTGTTAAAAAGGACAACTTACAGAAGTTACGCTGCTCTTCAGAAATATTACCTTTCATCCCAGAGTTAATGTTTAGTACACAATAAAACATTTGTTAGTCATTCATTAGATCTTAAATAGAATGAAAAGTATTTTTAGTAAAGTTTTTTGTGTTTGTATACGATCTAGCTTAAAAAAGTCCAAGATATTATCTATATTCACAAACTATAAGTTTTATTTATTTATGTGTCCATAATATGAAGACCAGTAAATGTATCTATATATATATATATAACAGGCAAAGCCCTCACTGATTGACTCACTCATCACTAATTCTCCAACTTCCCATGTAGGTAAAGAGCTGAAATTTTGTACACTGTTTCTTTAGAACTTAAATAGGACAACTAAAGTATTTTCATCTTGATAAAGTACTCCTAAGGGGTATAAAGCACCCTTAAAAGATTGGTCCATAAGGATAACATTGGGTTGATTTTAGTAAATTAATAACAGCTGTTTTGTAAATAAATAAACATGTCTATTTTGAATGTTTGACATTATACTATTTAATATTTTACTATGAGTTTAATCTTCAGCTGTTAAACAAAAATAAATTAAATGAACGCTCTTGAAATAGGCTAAATAGGTGGCAAAGCAATTAGTGTGAGTGAGATACTGTACCGAAATGTAATATTGTAATTTTACGTTATATAGTTAATATACCGATTTTTGTATTGAATAGTTTTGGTGCAACTCTATGCCGAGGCCGAAGACCGCGGTGTGTCGAGCGTCGGGGTTGGCACGCGAAGCGTGCAGGGGTGTCCCCTAGTTTATCATAAACCTTAAGTGTCCTCTGGTGAGTTTTATAGTTTGAGGGATGATGATTCGACCTAGTAGATTACTACTAGTGATAACATCAACATTTTTAGTATTATTTTCCAAATATTGTTGCGGCCAAATCTGAATCAGAGTTTGTAAGAAAGGTGATATGTTTATATTCCTAAAAAATATGCTGAGCTTATTTAAAAAAATCAATAAAACTAAATAATTCAAATTAAAACTTGTTCGTATGACTTACGAGGCTTAAAGACCTGGTATACTGGACATTACAAGTCAAGTTTTTCTCTTGAATATTGTGGAAAAGAAATTCTTAGTTATAGAAGTTTTTTTTTTTTCAAAATTACAACGGAATGAGGTTGAGTATCCTTTTATAACCCCAGATGTGGTAAAGGAAATAAAATTTATCGACCGTACAGTAAAGTTAGTCGTACATTGTAACTTAATACTTACCTAATTAAATATTCTTACTTTAATAAAAGTGGCTAAGATGAAATAGTTCATGGAATATGTTCAATAACATTATTTATTAAAAGAATATAGATAATTTTAAGTTTACAACCTTACCTAAATGGTAACGAGTCCTTTTAATAAGCCATTTGGGAATGGCCAATATGTAAAGAAGAAATTGGCAATAATTACCAAAATAAACAGTAGTCGATAAAAAAGAAATTTTATACATTTATTATTGTTTAATATGTATTTAAAATGTAAAACTTTTATTAATTATTTTATTTTATGTATCTTAAATTGTATGGTATATTAATAATTTTTGGACTTGATGATAGATGCAGAAATAGTTTCTTTTCTGTAAAGTTTATGATAAATTAAAAATTTATGGAGACCTATTAAAAAAAAAAAAAAAAAACTATATTTCAATACTATTCTGTTGCATTTATCTTATTTAGCCATTTAAACATATTTTATTTGTTATTTTTTAAGTGAAAGGATTGTCATACTCTGAATAGTTTTAATTTTAGTAAAAGGCCCTTTCTGCATTAAATGATTTATTTAGTAATATACTATGTATTCATAATTTCGCATATAAAACATTAAGATAGAGCATAGAACTACCAATCTTTTGCTAAGATTCAGTAGAATATAGATTAATTTAGCCTATCTTACAGGCTAATCAATACCATCATAGACCCAGGTCGCTTTATCAGTGATTTGTAGATATATTTGCATATCGTTAGCAAATAGATAAACTTCATGGTTTAGGATGGATGTAAAAATCATTAATGAAAAACGAGAAAAAAGAAGGCCCTAATGTATTACGTATGTTATTTCGGTTCGTTATTATTTTCATATTATTAAAGATAGTTAAATTTGTAAAACAATAGACTCTGTGCCATTGGAGGACTAACACAGTGAAGGGACAGTGAAATTTGATTGTCTGTAGAACACAACGACATGGCAGACATCGTTGAAACACAACGTTATTGGAATGCCTTTTAGCTATCTGTCACGTTGTAGAATTTAACAGTGCGCTTATTCTTTTATTGGTTTAATGGAATGTACAAAACCATCCAGGTTTTGTACAAAAACTGTTGTTATTGTACTAATATACAATTTACTTTCATATGTTATAATCATAATTTTAAATGTTAATTTTTTTTATTTATCAGTATGATATCACACGAACTAAAAAAATACAACATTTAGCCATAGAATGCATATATTAAATTAAATACATAAAAACATAAAAACTATTAGTAATAAAAATATTAACTGGCTTTCCTAGAGTAATTAATACGTAATTTTCAACATTATTGATTTTCTATTTATTTTCTTCATTTCTCTTCCAAATAAACAGCAATATGAACAAAATAATACACATTTGTAAAGAACAAGTAGTACCATGTAAATGCAAAAAAACAAACTACAGTGAGATATGATTACTAAATAAAATGTTTAATAGCACAAGAATAAAAATAATATTATTGTATATATTTACAATTGAAGAGGCATATACTATCATTTGGTGTACATCCAAAAATTACACCATTTACCTGTTTTTACGATTTAATTGTAGTTTTACTCTCTAACTATATATTCTTTATGTACACACTGTTTTTAAATGGAACATTTCCTGTAATATTACAAAATGTATTTGGACCATATTGTTATAGGAAAATACCTTGTTATATACAGTAAAAGAGACGCTAGTAAAGTATTTTATTATTACTAAATATATTTTTAAATATTCATTATTATTAGTGAACATTTTTTGCTTTGAAATACCTAACAGGAAACAGGACATGGGGGAAATATTGCCAATACCTATCTATTTTAAATAAGGGACTAAATTAATATTTAATTTTTAAAATAAATAGTGCTTAATGTGTCTTTGTTATTTGATACACGTTCCACATAACAATATTTTATCTCGAAATAGTTTTGCATAAAAACTGAACTTTAATTTTTAAACCTTAATAATTAGAAGATTTTTAGTTCAAACTAAATATCAAATAAATAGTTATAATATAATTTTATAGGCGAAAAACACTCCATTGTAGAAATCAATATATTTGCTGGACTTTTAAATTATATTCACTGAGACTCTGCAAATATAATATTACGTGCAATAATAAAACTACAATTAAAATATTCATCATAACCGAGATTTTTGAAAAATTCATCTAAATTTTAAAAACCTATTAACGAGTTATGTAAGTTATTTTAAAGCTAGATGTAAACTACCTATTTATATTACATATTTCATTTGCCATCTTTTTAGTAAGTTATTTTTATAATCATGTATTCATAATTGTGACTAACTTCAAGGTTTATTTTTAGACCCCCTCACGTTTTCTTTTCAATACGAAAGTATTTAAAGTTAAATACAGTAAAACATACGAATTGTATATAATATAACGTATAAATGCATGATTACATGCGTGTATTTTACGAATTAAAACTTTATAATATACTAGCTGAAGCCGGCGGACGTTGTCTCGCCTTTCATCTTCATAAAAATTAAACTGCAAAACAAATAACTATTTATTTTTTATTTTCACATTTCACCACATGTTTTAATTACCGAGGAAAAAAACTTAACACCAAATACAGATCACCTGATCAAGTAAAAGTAGTGTGTGCTACACTCTCAAGGTGAAATGTAGAACTACAATAAATCAAAACATATACAGTACTGTTGTTGTGAGAACTTCAATCTGCTTATGGCATGTGAAACTACATTAAACCACACAGTCATATGTTTTTTGTAAACAATTCAGATTCTCCATTTGAATAACATGGGATCTTTAGGAGCCCGTGGGGCGAGACCCTGTCGACGGATCTGCATCAAACTTCACAGAAACCATCTCGGGAGTATACAAGACAACATCCTAAAGTTTCATGGCGATCGGTTGGATGGTTTGGCAGCGCATAAACTTCAAACATATATATATATATATATATATATATATATATATATATATATATATATATACAAACATCCTCTTTTATAAATATAGACTGGACAGTGTTTTTGTCTTTGTCAAGAAAGGGAGAATATTTAGATGCATTACATGTTAAGGAATTCTCTTAGGTATTACAATGTCCGTTTGACATGATAACATATATAATTTACATACTTATTAAAATGAAATATTGTTTGTCTTTATTATTAAATATACCATTTTTTTATTAACTATAGAAACAAGCAGGGAACAATATTTTGTAACAGCAAATTATATTGTTCTGAATTTGTATAATTATTTACCTTTCACCTTTAAATTTCAAATAAATCTGCGACGTATTAAGTGTACATTAAAACAGTTGTAATAGTACTATTGATTGAGAATTCCAATTGAAAGTTAATTTTAAATATTTTTTCATAATTATTTACTTTAGAAATGTTAAACAATACACACATTGTCGAACAAACAAAAAATATTTATTTTCGTCTTGATAACAAACATTTTTAAAATTGTCAATGCATATTACGTTGCAATAGGAAATGGAAAATATTATTATTTCAAATAAATTAATAAATTGTTTATTACCAATCCTGTGTGAATTCAATGCATGTTAAACATTGGCTACATAATTAAACCTTATTACTAAAAAAAACTTAAACTAATATATACAGTTTAACACTACATTCAAGAGAAGGATCAAACTTACTTATAAAGTAATATTGATTAAACAACTATAAAGCTTGTTGTTTATTTCTGTACTATGAACATACCTACTAATTAGTTCATACAGTCACGCTCCGATGAGAGCTCTCATACTCAACTATGTACTAATTAGGTGGAAGTTTAAGGGTTATTACAGAACCCTTGACGTATGCCTTGGTAATTAAGATGGTATTTATGTTAGTACTTGAAAATAAGGTACTTTTTTGTGTGCACTAAATACAACCGTAGCCAATTATATTTACAATTGCATTACTCAATATACTAATATTAAGTAATGTAACTTACTTGTAATAAGTAATACTAATAGTAATTATTTAATACTATGAACATTAATGATAAATGTATATTAATTTAATTATTATGAAACAATTAATTTGTATGATCTAATAATTTTAAAATTTTTTACTCATCGTTAGAAATCATTATACTCACAATAGTTTATGCAATTAGTAAAGTAATAACAAGTGACAATGAATTCGCAATCTTATGGAATATAAAAAAGGCAACAAATGCAATAACATGGTCTAATACGAAACCAACTATTTCTACGGATAATATTTCCACCAGTTATGGATAGTTATTTACTGTCGAAAAAAAACTGTAAACGTTTAAGTACGTGAATAATACTGGTTAAATAGTTTCCAGTGTTGTGGCTCAGAGGACTTTAAGGGCCATCATTTGAGTCCCAACTGAGGTAATGGTAGGTACTTCACTCACTGAATAAAGTTTAAATACAGGCCTGCAAGGTCATTGTTGAATAGCGACTTAAGGTTTATAACAAGAAAAATTCAAATAAGGAAAAAAATGTTTGAACACAAATCTAATTCTAAAGATTTGAAACCACTAAAAAAAACATATTTAACATAGATGATACACAATAATTTATCTTCATAAATCCTCCCTCCTATTATACCCTATCCTAATTGCTATAGTGTTTTGGCTCAGTCGGCCTCAGAATGAAGAGTACGGTGTCAGATGTTTAAAATGCCGATTTAACATACGATAGATACTTCACTCATTAAGTATAATGAACAGGGCTGCAGGCTATGTGTAATGTATAGTGAAGTTTTCTTAAATAAATCAAGAAAAATATATTTCACTAAAAATCATACGAGCTACTCACATACGCTTAAATGCCTACATCGAAAATCTTCTATAACCCCCATCCCACCCCCAATACTAGCCCTGCTTGAATATCACACTAGTTGTACTGCATTTTGAAAAACAAATATTCTACTGAAGAATTTCAAACGAAACAAGAAAATACTACGTAATACAAAGTAATGTTTTTGTCATCTTAGATACTCAAACATGATTTATACCTTATTCTCTTCGTCGCTAAAACATGTCTCTTCGAGCCTCTAAGCCAAATGTTTAACCTTACATAAATAATTGGATAAGTAATGAGTTATCCTCTAATATTGTTTAACTTGGCTCAATTATACCTGAGACTTATTTATAATCCCTAACGTCCAATTTAAACACGTCACAAAATAATATTGGGTTAGATAAAATACAGTTAAAACCTAATAAACATACGTCAATTACGAAATAATATAATAATAAATATTGCTTGGGTAAAATAATGCTAAAATGAAACTAATCAAATAAAGGTAAAATATTTATATTAAAATGTAAAATTTATAATCTAAGGATGTTTAAAATTTAACAGCCTTTGACGAGAGAGATACACAGACTTTTATTTTTAATAATAATTTGATCTACCACATACTAAATAAAAAAATTATTTATTGAAAATCGTAAATAATTTAAAATATAGAAAAGAAATTGGTACTTGTAATTTACTCCGTGGTATATTTGACTCCATTGCTGAATAAAATTGAATTGTTTATGTTGATTGAAAATAAAATCTTAATACACAATTAAATATGCATAATTGTATATGATAAATGTCTTCTGAATAAGTTGAAATCAAAATCAAAAGATGCCAAAACTATATATACAAGCAATGCATCATTCATTACTATTCCTACATATCTGTACATCCAATTGACTTGAAATTTTTATAAATCAAATCAAATAAAAAATAATTTATTTTACCATTACTTTGTACATATACAAATTGTTCAAATACAACTGGAAAGTATAATTTGATTGTTTATACAATTTCTTATCTATCAACAAACAAAAAAAGAAACAAATATCTACATGGAAATTACAACTATTGGTAAAATAAATAAGCACCCCAGAGTAAAAACTGTTTTGGGGTTGCTATTACTTAAATAAACTAAAACTAAAGGTAGTGAGCTGACTGAAATTCAGATTCAATATTAGTAAGACAAAAAATACATACAAAATTTGTTCTACATTTTTCAAGCAATATTAGAATTTTAGTAAATTTAGTAAATGAATATTTGTTACCATTATGAATTAGGAAAGTAAATTTAATAAACAAATTAATTATACGCAAACTAAGCCAATATGTTTTCAATATTGTGGCAAGACACAAGCCATTTCTTAACCATTTTTTTAAATTTTGTCCTAGAAGTAGAATTTTTTATTTCCACGGGTAGTACATTAAAACTTCTAGGAGCATTGAAAGAAAAGCATTTCTGGAACAATGTCAGGTTAAGCTGTGGCACTGTAACTACTCTAAATAGGTTTAAATTGGCCCCTAGAGACTCACTCAGAAAGTATTTTCCTCATCAACCTCAGGCCTCCATAATTACAATGATATACTTATGGAGCTATAATAATCAATTTATTTATTTAATTAATATCTGTTATTTATAAAAAATTAAGACAATTGTGGCAGGCTAAAATATTTTAATTAAAAATAATTGAGTACAGCTATACGTAACATGAGCAGTTATAAATTAGATATTAGAATAAATAAACTGCTTTTCAAAAACAAATGTTTTGTTTTAATATACTTTAAATAATTGTTTTATAAATTGTTGGAATGTTTACTTAAATTGTGATTACAAGCCTTCAAACACAGTATTATGACCGGCGAAGTGGGCGGGTTCTAGTAGTTATAATTAAATAAGCCATTATTACAGCTGTAATAAATGAATAATTTAAACTATACTGATCGGGTTTACATAGCAGTTTAGCAGAGAGGAGCCAAAATTTGCAAGCTAAGGCGAGTTACGGGTAGTTTATGCATTAGTTAGTGAACCACCCTTTATGACCTTTGGCCCAGGCAACTGCTCCCCCAGCAACGTAACTTAGTTTCTACTCTCTTCTAAAGATAAGTCTTCACATAATATATTGCTCCATTATAAATATCTCAAGAGATTAGGTATAGGACGTCATTTGCATTTATTTCATGAATTAAACCAATAACAATGTCCTAACTCAAGGCTTTAAACAGCATCAAATTCCTTAGTATGTTCTATTCTTTTATATAAAGAAATAATATAAAATATTGATGAAAACCCCCACATTCTATCAGTCTTTCTTCCTAATATAGAGAAAACGTATTTATTAGAGAACTAACATGTATATGCTGATATCCCTGTACAACTCATGTAAAAACCTTACCACGAAGTTATTAGAGAACTGACCTGTATATGTTGATATCCCTGTACAACGCATGGTAAAACCTTATATCGAAGTTATTAGAAAACTGACAGCTATATCCTGATATCCCTGTATAACGCATGAGAAAACCTTACCACGAAGTTATTAGAGAACTAACATGTATATGCTGATATCCCTGTACAACTCATGTAAAAACCTTACCACGAAGTTATTAGAGAACTGACCTGTATATGTTGATATCCCTGTACAACGCATGGTAAAACCTTATATCGAAGTTATTAGAGAACCGACTTGTATATGCTGATATCCCTGTACAATACATGTGAAAACGTTACCACGAAGTTATTATAGAACTGACAGGTATATGCTGATATCCTGTACAACGCATGGTAAAACCTTATATCGAAGTTATTAGAGAACCGACTTGTATATGCTGATATCCCTGTACAATACATGTGAAAACGTTACCACGAAGTTATTATAGAACTGACAGGTATATGCTGATATCCTGTACAATGCATGTGAACATCTTACCACAAAGTTATTAGAGAACTGACATGTATATGCTGATATCCCTGTACAACGCATGTGAACATCTTACCACGAAGTTATTAGAGAACTGACATGTATATGCTGATATCCCTGTACAACGCATGTGAACATCTTACCACGAATTTATTAGAGAACTGACATGTATATGCTGATATCCTTGTACGACGCATGTAAACATCTTACCACGAAGTTATTAGAGAACTGACATGTATATGCTGATATCCCTGTACAACGCATGTGAACATCTTACCACGAAGTTATTAGAGAACTGACCTGTATATGTTGATATCCCTGTACAACGCATGGTAAAACCTTACATCGAAGTTATTAGAGAACCGACATGTATATGCTGATATCCCTGTACAATACATGTGAAAACGTTACCACGAAGTTATTAGAGAACTGACATGTATATGCTGATATCCCTGTACAACGCATGTGAACATCTTACCACGAAGTTATTAGAGAACTGACATGTATATGCTGATATCCTTGTACAACGCATGTAAACATCTTACCACAAAGTTATTAGAGAACTGACATGTATATGCTGATATCCCTGTACAACGCATGTGAACATCTTACCACGACGTTATTATAGAACTGACATGTATATGCTGATATCCCTGTACAACGCATGTGAACATCTTACCTCGAAGTTATTATAGAACTGACATGTATATGCTGATATCCCTGTATAACGCATGAGAAAACCTTACCACGAAGTTATTATAGAACTGACATGTATATGCTGATATCCCTGTAAAACGCATGAGTAAACCTTACCACGAAGTTATTATAGAACTGACATGTATATGCTGATATCCCTGTATAAAGCATGAGAAAACCTTACCACGAAGTTATTAGAGAACTGACATGTATATGCTGATATCCCTGTATAACGCATGGGAAAACCTTACCACGAAGTTATTAAAAAACAGACATGTATATGCTGATATCCCAGTACAACGCATGTGAAAACCTTACCACGAAGTTATTAGAGAACTGACATGTATATGCTGATATCTCAGTACAACGCATGTGAAAACCTTACCACGAAGTTATTAGAGAACTGACATGTATATGCTGATATCCCAGTACAACGCATGTGAAAACCTTACCTCGAAGTTATTATAGAACTGACATGTATATGCTGATATCCCTGTATAACGCATGAGAAAACCTTACCACGAAGTTATTAGAGAACTGACATGTATATGCTGATATCCCAGTACAACGCATGTGAAAATCTTACCACGAAGTTATTAGAGAACTGACATGTATATGCTGATATCCCAGTACAACGCATGTGAAAACCTTACCACGAAGTTATTAGAGAACTGACAGCTATATCCTGATATCCTGTATAACGCATGAGAAAACCTTACCACGAAGGTATTAAAGAACTGACAGGTATATGCTGATATCCCAGTACAACGCATGTGAAAACCTTACCACGAAGTTATTAGAAAACTAATATGTATATGCTGATATCTCAGTACAACGCATGTGAAAACCTTACCACGAAGTTATTAGAGAACTGACAGCTATATCCTGATATCCCTGTATAACGCATGAGAAAACCTTACCACGAAGTTATTATAGAACTGACATGTATATGCTGATATCCCTGTATAACGCATGAGAAAACCTTACCACGAAGTCATTATAGAACTGACATGTATATGCTGATATCCCTGTACAACGCATGTGAACATTTACCACGAAGTTATTAGAGAACTGACCTGTATATGTTTTTATTCCTGTACAACGCATGTGAACATCTTACCACGAAGTTATTAGAGAACTGACATGTATATGCTGATATCCCTGTACAACGCTTGTGAACATCTTACCACGAAGTTATTAGAGAACTGACATGTATATGCTGATATCCCTGTACAACGCATGTGAACATCTTACCACGAAGTTATTAGAGAACTGACATGTACTGTATATGCTGATATTCCTGTACAACGCATGTGAACATCTTACCACGAAGTTATTAGAGAACTGACATGTATATGCTGATATCCCTGTACAACGCATGTGAACATCTTACCACGAAGTTATTAGAGAACTGACATGTACTGTATATGCTGATATTCCTGTACAACGCATGTGAACATCTTACCACGAAGTTATTAGAGAACTGACATGTATATGCTGATATTCCTGTACAACGCATGTGAACATCTTACCACGAAGTTATTAGAGAACTGACATGTATATGCTGATATCCCTGTACAACGCATGTGAACATCTTACCACGAAGTTATTAGAGAACTGACATGTATATGCTGATATCCCTGTACAACGCATGTGAACATCTTACCACGAAGTTATTAGAGAACTGACATGTATATGTTGATATCCCTGTACAACGTATGTAAAAACCTTACCATGAAGTTATTAGAGAACTGACATGTATATGTTGATATCCCAGTACAACGTATGTAAAAACCTTACCATGAAGTTATTAGAGAACTGACATCTATATGCTGATATCCCTGTATAACGCATGAGAAAACCTTACCACGAAGTTATTAGAGAACTGACATGTATATGCTGATATCTCTGTATAACGCATGAGAAAACCTTACCACGAAGTTATTAGAGAACTGACATATATATGCTGATATCCCAGTACAACGCATGTGAAAACCTTACCACGAAGTTGTTAGAGAACTGACAGGTATATCCTGATATCCCTGTATAACGCATGAGAAAACCTTACCACGAAGTTATTATAGAACTGACATGTATATGCTGATATCCCTGTATAACGCATGAGAAAACCTTACCACGAAGTCATTATAGAACTGACATGTATATGCTGATATCCCTGTACAACGCATGTGAACATCTTATTATGAAGTTATTATAGAACTGACATGTATATGCTGATATCCCTGTACAACGCATGTGAACATCTTACCATGAAGTTATTAGAGAACTAACATGTATTTGCTGATATCCCTGTATAACGCATGAGAAAACCTTACCAAGAAGTTATTATAGAACTGACATGTATATGCTGATATCCCTGTACAACGCATGAAAAAACCTTACCACGAAGTTATTATAGAACTGACATGTATATGCTGATATCCCTGTACAACGCATGTGAACATCTTACCACGAAGTTATTATAGAACTGACATGTATATGCTGATATCCCTGTAAAACGCATGTTAACATCTTACCACGAAGTTATTATAGAACTGACATGTATATGCTGATATCCCTGTACAACGCATGTGAACATCCTACTATGAAGTTATTAGAGAACTGACAGGTATATGCTGATATCCCAGTACAACGCACGTGAACATCTTACTATGAAGTTATTAGAGAACTGACAGGTATATGCTGATATCCCTGTAAAATGCATGTGAACACTTACTATGAAGTTATTAGAGAACTGACATGTATATGCTGATATCCCTGTACAACGCATGTGAACATCTTACTATGAAGTTATTATAGAACTGACATGTATATGCTGATATCCCTGTACAACGCATGTGAACATCTTACAACGAAGTTATTATAGAACTGACATGTATATGCTGATATCCCTGTACAACGCATGTGAACATCTTACTACGAAGTTATTATAGAACTGACATGTATATGCTGATATCCCTGTACAACGCATGTAAACATCTTACCACGAAGTTATTATAGAACTGACATGTATATGCTGATATCCCTGTACAATGCATATGAACATCTTACCACGAAGTTATTATAGAACTGACATGTATATGCTGATATCCCTGTACAACGCATGTGAACATCTTACCACGAAGTTATTATAGAACTGACATGTATATGCTGATATCCCTGTACAACGCATGTGAACATCCTACTATGAAGTTATTAGAGAACTGACAGGTATATGCTAATATCCCTGTACAACGCACGTGAACAACTTACTATGAAGTTATTAGAGAACTGACAGGTAAATGCTGATATCCCTGTACAACGCATGTGAACATCTTACTATGAAGTTATTAGAGAACTGACAGGTATATGCTGATATCCCTGTACAACGCATGTGAACATCTTACTATGAAGTTATTAGAGAACTGACAGGTATATGCTGATTTCCCTGTACAACGCATGTGAACATCTTACTATGAAGTTATTAGAGACTGACAGGTATATGCTGATATCCCTGTACAACGCATGTGAACATCTTACTCTGAAGTTATTAGAGAACTGACAGGTATATGCTGATATCCCTGTACAACGCACGTGAACATCTTACTATGAAGTTATTAGAGAACTGACAGGTATATGCTGATATCCCTGTACAACGCATGTGAACATCTTACTATGAAGTTATTAGAGAACTGACAGGTATATGCTGATATCCCTGTACAACGCAAGTGAACATCTTACTATGAAGTTATTAGAGAACTGACAGGTATATGCTGATATCCCTGTACAACGCATGTGAACATCTTACTATGAAGTTATTAGAGAACTGTCATGTATATGCTGATATCCCTGTACAACGCATGTGAACATCTTACTATGAAGTTATTAGAGAACTGACATGTATATGCTGATATCCCTGTACAACGCATGTGAACATCTTACTATGAAGTTATTAGAGAACTGACAGGTATATGCTGATATCCCTGTACAACGCATGTGAACATCTTACTATGAAGTTATTAGAGAACTGACAGGTATATGCTGATATACCTGTACAACGAATGTGAACATCTTACTATGAAAATATTAGAGACTGACAGGTATATGCTGATATCCCTGTACAACGCATGTGAACATCTTACTATGAAGTTATTAGAGAACTGACAGGTATATGCTGATATTCCTGTATAACGCACGTGAACATCTTACTATGAAGTTATTAGAGAACTGACAGGTATATGCTGATATCCCTGTACAACGCACGTGAACATCTTACTATGAAGTTATTAGAGAACTGACAGGTATATGCTGATATCCCTGTACAATGCATGTGAACATCTTACCACGAAGTTATTAGAGAACTTACCTGTATATGTTGATATCCCTGTACAACGCATGTGAACATCTTACTATGAAGTTATTAGAGAACTGACAGGTATATGCTGATATCCCTGTACAACGCACGTGAACATCTTACTATGAAGTTATTAGAGAACTGACAGGTATATGTTGATATCCCTGTACAACGCATGTGAACATCTTACTATGAAGTTATTAGAGAACTGACAGGTATATGCTGATATCCCTGTACAACGCACGTGAACATCTTACTATGAAGTTATTAGAGAACTGACAGGTATATGCTGATATCCAACGCACGTGAACATCTTACTGTGAAGTTATTAGAGAACTGACAGGTATATGCTAAAATCCCTGTACAACGCACGTGAACATCTTACTCTGAAGTTATTAGAGAACTGACAGGTATATGCTGATATCCCTGTACAATGCATGTGAACATCTTACTATGAAGTTATTAGAGAACTGACATGTATATGCTGATATCCCTGTACAACGCATGTGAACATCTTACTATGAAGTTATTAGAGAACTGACAGGTATATGCTGATATCCCTATACAATGCATGTGAACATCTTACCACGAAGTTAATATAGAACTGACATGTATATGCTGATATCCCTGTACAACGCATGTGAACATCTTACCACGAAGTTATTAGAGAACTGACATGTATATGCTGATATCCCTGTACAACGCATGTGAACATCTTACCACGAAGTTATTATAGAACTGACATGTATATGCTGATATCCCTGTACAACGCATGTGAACATCTTACCACGAAGTTATTATAGAACTGACATGTATATGCTGATATCCCTGTACAACGCATGTGAACATCTTACCTCGAACTTATTATAGAACTGACATGTATATGCTGATATCCCTGTATAACGCATGAGAAAACCTTACCACGAAGTTATTATAGAACTGACATGTTTATGCTGATATCCCTGTAAAACGCATGAGAAAACCTTACCACGAAGTTATTATAGAACTGACATGTATATGCTGATATCCCAGTATAAAGCATGAGAAAACCTAACTACGAAGTTATTAGAGAACTGACATGTATATGCTGATATCCCTGTATAACGCATGAGAAAACCTTACCACGAAGTTATTAGAGAACAGACATGTATATGCTGATATCCCAGTACAACGCGTGTGAAAACCTTACCACGAAGTTATTAGAGAACTGACAGCTATATCCTGATATCCCTGTATAACGCATGAGAAAACCTTACCACGAAGTTATTAGAGAACTGACATGTATATGCTGATATCCCAGTACAACGCATGTGAAAACCTTACCACGAAGTTATTAGAGAACTGACATGTATATGCTGATATCCCAGTACAACGCATGTGAAAACCTTACCACGAAGTTATTAGAGAACTGACAGCTATATCCTGATATCCCTGTATAACGCATGAGAAAACCTTACCACGAAGGTATTAGAGAACTGACAGGTATATGCTGATATCCCAGTACAACGCATGTGAAAACCTTACCACGAAGTTATTAGAGAACTGACAGCTATATCCTGATATCCCTGTATAACGCATGAGAAAACCTTACCACGAAGTTATTATAGAACTGACATGTATATGCTGATATCCCTGTATAACGCATGAGAAAACCTTACCACGAAGTCATTATAGAACTGACATGTATATGCTGATATCCCTGTACAACGCATGTGAACATTTACCACGAAGTTATTAGAGAACTGACCTGTATATGTTGATATTCCTGTACAACGCATGTGAACATCTTACCACGAAGTTATTAGAGAACTGACATGTATATGCTGATATCCCTGTACAACGCTTGTGAACATCTTACCACGAAGTTATTAGAGAACTGACATGTATATGCTGATATCCCTGTACAACGCATGTGAACATCTTACCACGAAGTTATTAGAGAACTGACATGTACTGTATATGCTGATATTCCTGTACAACGCATGTGAACATCTTACCACGAAGTTAGTAGAGAACTGACATGTATATGCTGATATCCCTGTACAACGCATGTGAACATCTTACCACGAAGTTATTAGAGAACTGACATGTACTGTATATGCTGATATTCCTGTACAACGCATGTGAACCTCTTACCACGAAGTTATTAGAGAACTGACATGTATATGCTGATATCCCTGTACAACGCATGTGAACATCTTACCACGAAGTTATTAGAGAACTTACATGTATATGCTGATATCCCTGTACAACGCATGTGAACATCTTACCACGAAGTTATTAGAGAACTGACAGGTATATGCTGATATCCCTGTACAACGCATGTGAACATCTTACCACGAAGTTATCAGAGAACTGACATGTATATGCTGATATCCCTGTACAACGCATGTGAACATCTTACCACGAAGTTATTATAGAACCGACATGTATATGCTGATATCCCTGTACAACGCATGTGAACATCTTACCAAGAAGTTATTATAGAACTGACATGTATATGCTGATATCCCTGTATAACGCATGAGAAAACCTTACCACGAAGTTATTATAGAACTAACATGTATATGCTGATATCCCTGTATAACGCATGAGAAAACCTTACCACGAAGTTATTATAGAACTGACATGTATATGCTGATATCCCTGTACAACGCATGTGAACATCTTACAACGAAGTTATTATAGAACTGACATGTATATGCTGATATCACTGTACAACGCATGTGAACATCTTACCACGAAGTTATTATAGAACTGACATGTATATGCTGATATCCCTGTACAACGCATGTGAACATCTTACCACGAAGTTATTATAGAACTGACATGTATATGCTGATATCCCTGTACAACGCATGTGAACATCTTACTATGAAGTTATTATAGAACTGACATGTATATGCTGATATCCCTGTACAACGCATGTGAACATCTTACAACGAAGTTATTATAGAACTGACATGTATATGCTGATATCCCTGTACAACGCATGTGAACATCTTACTACGAAGTTATTATAGAACTGACATGTATATGCTGATATCCCTGTACAACGCATGTAAACATCTTACCACGAAGTTATTATAGAACTGACATGTATATGCTGATATCCCTGTACAACGCATGTGAACATCTTACCACGAAGTTATTATAGAACTGACATGTATATGCTGATATCCCTGTACAACGCATATGAACATCTTACCACGAAGTTATTATAGAACTGACATGTATATGCTGATATCCCTGTACAACGCATGTGAACATCTTACCACGAAGTTATTATAGAACTGACATGTATATGCTGATATCCCTGTACAACGCATGTGAACATCCTACTATGAAGTTATTAGAGAACTGACAGGTATATGCTGATATCCCTGTACAACGCACGTGAACATCTTACTATGAAGTTATTAGAGAACTGACAGGTATATGCTGATATCCCTGTACAACGCATGTGAACATCTTTCTATGAAGTTATTAGAGAACTGACAGGTATATGCTGATATCCCTGTACAACGCATGTGAACATCTTACTATGAAGTTATAAGAGAACTGACAGGTATATGCTGATTTCCCTGTACAACGCATGTGAACATCTTACTATGAAGTTATTAGAGACTGACAGGTATATGCTGATATCCCTGTACAACGCATGTGAACATCTTACTATGAAGTTATTAGAGAACTGACAGGTATATGCTGATATCCCTGTACAACGCACGTGAACATCTTACTATGAAGTTATTAGAGAACTGACAGGTATATGCTGATATCCCTGTACAACGCATGTGAACATCTTACTATGAAGTTATTAGAGAACTGACAGGTATATGCTGATATCCCTGTACAACGCAAGTGAACATCTTACTATGAAGTTATTAGAGAACTGACAGGTATATGCTGATATCCCTGTACAACGCATGTGAACATCTTACTATGAAGTTATTAGAGAACTGTCATGTATATGCTAATATCTGTGTACAACGCATGTGAACATCTTACTATGAAGTTATTAGAGAACTGACATGTATATGCTGATATCCCTGTACAACGCATGTGAACATCTTACTATGAAGTTATTAGAGAACTGACAGGTATATGCTGATATCCCTGTACAACGCATGTGAACATCTTACTATGAAGTTATTACAGAACTGACAGGTATATGCTGATATCCCTGTACAACGCATGTGAACATCTTACTATGAAGTTATTAGAGACTGACAGGTATATGCTGATATCCCTGTACAACGCATGTGAACATCTTACTATGAAGTTATTAGAGAACTGACAGGTATATGCTGATATCCCTGTACAACGCATGTGAACATCTTACTATGAAGTTATTACAGAACTGACAGGTATATGCTGATATCCCTGTACAACGCACGTGAACATCTTACTATGAAGTTATTAGAGAACTGACAGGTATATGCTGATATCCCTGTACAATGCATGTGAACATCTTACCACGAAGTTATTAGAGAACTTACCTGTATATGTTGATATCCCTGTACAACGCATGTGAACATCTTACTATGAAGTTATTAGAGAACTGACAGGTATATGCTGATATCCCTGTACAACGCACATGAACATCTTACTATGAAGTTATTAGAGAACTGACAGGTATATGTTGATATCTTTGTACAACGCATGTGAACATCTTACTATGAAGTTATTAGAGAACTGACAGGTATATGCTGATATCCCTGTACAACGCACGTGAACATCTTACTATGAAGTTATTAGAGAACTGATAGGTATATGCTGATATCCAACGCACGTGAACATCTTACTGTGAAGTTATTAGAGAACTGACAGGTATATGCTGATATCCCTGTACAACGCACGTGAACATCTTACTCTGAAGTTATTAGAGAACTGACAGGTATATGCTGATATCCCTGTACAACGCATGTGAACATCCTACTATGAAGTTATTAGAGAACTGACAGGTATATGCTGATATCCCAGTACAACGAAAGTGAACATGTTACTATGAAGTTATTAGAGAACTGACAGGTATATGCTGATATCCCTGTAAAATGCATGTGAACATCTTACTATAAAGTTATTAGAGAACTGACATGTATATGCTGATATCCCTGTACAACGCATGTGAACATCTTACTATGAAGTTATTATAGAACTGACATGTATATGCTGATATCCCTGTACAACGCATGTGAACATCTTACAACGAAGTTATTATAGAACTGACATGTATATGCTGATATCCCTGTACAACGCATGTGAACATCTTACTACGAAGTTATTATAGAACTGACATGTATATGCTGATATCCCTGTACAACGCATGTAAACATCTTACCACGAAGTTATTATAGAACTGACATGTATATGCTGATATCCCTATACAACGCATGTGAACATCTTACCACGAAGTTATTATAGAACTTACATGTATATGCTGATATCCCTGTACAACGCATATGAACATCTTACCACGAAGTTATTATAGAACAGACATGTATATAATGATATCCCTGTACAACGCATGTGAACATCTTACCACGAAGTTATTATAGAACTGACATGTATATGCTGATATCCCTGTACAACGCATGTGAACATCCTACTATGAAGTTATTAGAGAACTGACAGGTATATGCTGATTTCCCTGTACAACGCATGTGAACATCTTACTATGAAGTTATTAGAGACTGACAGGTATATGCTGATATCCCTGTACAACGCATGTGAACATCTTACTATGAAGTTATTAGAGAACTGACAGGTATATGCTGATATCCCTGTACAACGCATGTGAACATCTTACTATGAAGTTATTAGAGAACTGACAGGTATATGCTGATATCCCTGTACAACGCATGTGAACATCTTACTATGAAGTTATTACAGAACTGACAGGTATATGCTGATATCCCTGTACAACGCACGTGAACATCTTACTATGAAGTTATTAGAGAACTGACAGGTATATGCTGATATCCCTGTACAATGCATGTGAACATCTTACCACGAAGTTATTAGAGAACTTACCTGTATATGTTGATATCCCTGTACAACGCATGTGAACATCTTACTATGAAGTTATTAGAGAACTGACAGGTATATGCTGATATCCCTGTACAACGCACATGAACATCTTACTATGAAGTTATTAGAGAACTGACAGGTATATGTTGATATCTTTGTACAACGCATGTGAACATCTTACTATGAAGTTATTAGAGAACTGACAGGTATATGCTGATATCCCTGTACAACGCACGTGAACATCTTACTATGAAGTTATTAGAGAACTGACAGGTATATGCTGATATCCCTGTACAACGCACGTGAACATCTTACTATGAAGTTATTAGAGAACTGACAGGTATATGCTGATATCCCTGTACAATGCATGTGAACATCTTACTATGAAGTTATTAGAGAACTGACATGTATATGCTGATATCCCTGTACAACGCAAGTGAACATCTTACTATGAAGTTATTAGAGAACTGACAGGTATATGCTGATATCCCTGTACAACGCATGTGAACATCTTACTATGAAGTTATTAAAGAACTGTCATGTATATGCTGATATCCCTGTACAACGCATGTGAACATCTTACTATGAAGTTATTAGAGAACTGACATGTATATGCTGATATCCCTGTACAACGCATGTGAACATCTTACTATGAAGTTATTAGAGAACTGACAGGTATATGCTGATATCCCTGTACAACGCATGTGAACATCTTACTATGAAGTTATTAGAGAACTGACAGGTATATGCTGATATCCCTGTACAACGCATGTGAACATCTTACTATGAAGTTATTAGAGACTGACAGGTATATGCTGATATCCCTGTACAACGCATGTGAACATCTTACTATGAAGTTATTAGAGAACTGACAGGTATATGCTGATATCCCTGTACAACGCACGTGAACATCTTACTATGAAGTTATTAGAGAACTGACAGGTATATGCTGATATCCCTGTACAACGCACGTGAACATCTTACTATGAAGTTATTAGAGAACTGACAGGTATATGCTGATATCCCTGTACAATGCATGTGAACATCTTACCACGAAGTTATTAGAGAACTTACCTGTATATGTTGATATCCCTGTACAACGCATGTGAACATCTTACTATGAAGTTATTAGAGAACTGACAGGTATATGCTGATATCCCTGTACAACGCACGTGAACATCTTACTATGAAGTTATTAGAGAACTGACAGGTATATGTTGATATCTTTGTACAACGCATGTGAACATCTTACTATGAAGTTATTAGAGAACTGACAGGTATATGCTGATATCCCTGTACAACGCACGTGAACATCTTACTATGAAGTTATTAGAGAACTGACAGGTATATGCTGATATCCAACGCACGTGAACATCTTACTGTGAAGTTATTAGAGAACTGACAGGTATATGCTGATATCCCTGTACAACGCACGTGAACATCTTACTCTGAAGTTATTAGAGAACTGACAGGTATATGCTGATATCCCTGTACAATGCATGTGAACATCTTACTATGAAGTTATTAGAGAACTGACATGTATATGCTGATATCCCTGTACAACGCATGTGAACATCTTACTATGAAGTTATTAGAGAACTGACAGGTATATGCTGATATCCTTGTACAATGCATGTGAACATCTTACCACGAAGTTATTAGAGAACTGACCTGTATATGTTGATATCCCTGTACAACGCATGTGAACATCTTACTATGAAGTTATTAGAGAACCGACATGTATATGCTGATATCCCTGTACAACGCAATTGGACATCTTACTATGAAGTTATTAGAGAACTGACATGTATATGCTGATATCCCAGTACAACGCATGTGAAAACCTTACCACGAAGTTATTAGAGAACTGATATCTATATGCTGATATCCCAGTTCAATGCATGTGAAAACCTTAAAACGAAGTTTATAGAATATGAGTACAACAAATACTAATAGTATGGTGATAGATTCCAGTAAACAACGTTTACCGATCTCAAACCAAAGAAATCACACAGAACTCCTTTGTTTATAACTAATTACTTTTTTAATACATCAGGTCCAGGGATGGTACTCGTGGTTTATTGATAGGGATAGTCATAACATTTTTACAGTTTGTAGTTATATTTTGATATATAAGATTTTTGTTACGTTCCTTTGGTTGATTGCCTAATTAAATGTTCTCCACACGTAAGCTATACACAGTAATCTAGGCAAATATATATTTCATGAAGTTTTTTTACTACATAAAATGTTGATCGTTTATAAATAATAAATAATACCTCACATGTTTTGAATTTTTGGAAGTGATTTGTTTTCAATTCTATGCGGCAAATAGAAATACCTGGTATGACATTATCCCATTATTTGTGTCATGGATACATGGCATTGCACTTTGGTTTTGGGAGGAATATTGCTGCACCATTAATTTACACGGGAGATTATTGTTCAGGGTACATAACAAACATTTCTCCTTAAATATCGATGCTTCTTTGTTAACATTCACTTACTGATCGTAAAACGCATTGCTCTACCTCAGACGACCTAAACTGTAAAATATATTGAACATTAATTTAAGCCTAGTATGTTTTACTATCTGCAAAGTTAAATTCTAAAAATATAGATTCTTAATCAATACAATAAAATTATTTATGATTTATATCTTAATAACAGGAGTAAGAATGGCAGCCCTGTTATCATATACTAGAAATTTTATGTTAAACTATTATTTTACTAATAGAACTAGTTTTAATCATTTCTTAAAATGTAATAAGATATTTAACAATCATTCGTAAACCAGCTAAAACGGATAATACTGTATCAAACTCTTGGGAGGGCCAGTAGCCGAATCGCTAAAGTGTCAGGACTGTGAAAAGAGTTACGTACAATACTGTATCAAACACTTGGGAGGGCCAGTAGCCGAATTGCTAAAGTGTCAGGACTGTGAAATAAGATACGTATAATACTGTATCAAACTCTTGGGAGGGCCAGTAGCCGAATGGCCAAAGTGTCAGGATTGTGAAGTGAGTTACGTATAATACTGTATCAAACACTTGGGGGGGCCAGTAGCCGTATGGCTAAAGTGTCAGGACTGTGAAGTGAGTTACGTATAATACTGTATCAAACTCTTGGGAGGGCCAGTAGCCGAATGGCCAAAGTGTCAGGATTGTGAAGTGAGTTACGTATAATACTGTATCAAACACTTGGGGGGGCCAGTAGCCGTATGGCTAAAGTGTCAGGACTGTGAAGTGAGTTACGTATAATACTGTATCAAACACTTGGAAGGGCCAGTAGCCGTAAGGCTAAAGTGTCAGGACTGTGAAGTGAGTTACGTATAATACTGTATTAAACACTTGGGATGGCCAGTAGCCAAATGGCTAAAGTGTCAGGACTGTGAAGTGAGTTACGTATAATACTGTACCAAACACTTAGGAGGGCCATTAGCCGAATGGCTAAAGTGTCAGGACCGAGAAGTAAGTTAGTCAAGTGTGGTTCAGCCAAAAGCGGATCATACTTTTATACACTTCCAGTCAAGATATGTATCTGCACTATCAGTAACTCACTTATTAGATAACACAGTCTTGACCCTTTAGGCCATTCGGCTAGTGGCCCTGCCAAGTGCTTGATACAGTATTATACGTAACTCACTTCACAGTCCTGACACTTTAGGCCGTTCGGCTACTGGCCCTCCCAAGTGTTTGATACAGTATAATACGTAGCTCACTTCACAGTTCTGACACTTTAGGCCGTTCGGCTACTGGCCCTCCCAAGTGTTTGATACAGTATGATACGTAACTCACTTCACAGTCCTGACACTTTAGCCATACGGCTACTGGCCCTCCGAAGTGTTTGATACAGTATTATACGTAACTCACTTCACAGTCCTGACACTAGCCATTCGGCTACTGGCCCTCCCAAGTGTTTGATACAGTATGATACGTAACTCACTTCACAGTCCTGACACTTTAGCCATACGGCTACTGGCCCTCCGAAGTGTTTGATACAGTATTATACGTAGCTCACTTCACAGTCCTGACACTTTAGCCATTCGGCTACTGGCCCTCCCAAGTGTTTGATACAGTATGATACGTAACTCACTTCACAGTCCTGACACTTTAGCCATACGGCTACTGGCCCTCCGAAGTGTTTGATACAGTATTATACGTAACTCACTTCACAGTCCTGACACTAGCCATTCGGCTACTGGCCCTCCCAAGTGTTTGATACAGTATTATACGTAACTAACTTCACAGTCCTGACACTTAAGCCATTTGGCTACTGGCCTGGCAAGTGTTTGATACAGTATTATACGTAACTCACTTCATAGTCCTGACACTTTAGCCATTAGGCTACTGTCCCTCCCATGTGTTTGATACAGTATTATACGTAACTCACTTCACAGTCCTGACAATTTAGCCATACGCCTACTGGCCCTCCCAAGTGTTGGATACAGTATTATACGTAACTCACTTCACAGTCCTGACACTTTAGCCATACGGCTACTAGCCCTCCCAAGTGTTTTATACAGTATTGTACGTAAATCTTTTCACAGTCCTGACACTTTAGCCATACGGCTACTGGCCCTCCAAAGTGTTTGATACAGTATTGTACGTAACTCTTTTCACAGTCCTGACACTTTAGCCATTCGGCTACTGGCCCTCTTAAGAGTTTGATACAGTAATACTTACCAGTTCATGTTGTCTTACAGACCTGTGCGTGAACTTTATTCTACGATTGAGTCACCGTTGGCTATCACACTTATGTATTCTATGCAGCTTTGTACATAGTTATTCCTTAGCCACTGAGTCATAATGCTGTCTAAGGAGTTCAAGATGAGTAAGCAACGGAGAGTGTTGATATATTAATAAATATTCTTAAGTGTAGTGATATTAAAAAATGTCGAACACTTTGAATAACTTTTAATAGAACTGTATAATTAGACTGAGTATATAATGTTATTTAAAACTATAAAACCAATCGGACGATTATTTTGGTTTTTAATAATAATTTAGTACATAGACTTCATTAACTTAAGACTCTAACTATTCAGAGACAAAAATATAACACAATGACTGCTTTCATAATTATATTAAATTAACTGATAATAAACATAAAATTCAGACCATCTTATTCCAATTATAAATATAACAGAAAAACTTCATTTCATTATCAATAAGTGGTTGTTGTATGGTTGTATTTTCCAAGGGAGTTTAATTAGTTTGACTAATTAGATACTTAGCGTTGGTCGATTATCACACAAAGCCGCACAAGGGTATATTGACCAGGTACTTAGTGTTGGTCGATTATCACACTAAGCTGCACAAGGGTAAATTGACCAGGTACTTAGTGTTGGTCGATTATCACACTAAGCCGCACAAGGGTAAATTGACCAGGTACTTAGTGTTGGTCGATTATCACACTAAGCCGCACAAGGGTAAATTGACCAGGTACTTAGTGTTGGTCGATTATCACACTAAGCTGCACAAGGGTAAATTGACCAGGTACTTAGTGTTGGTCGATTGTCACACAAAGCCGCACAAGGGTAAATTGACCAGGTACTTAGTGTTGGTCGATTGTCACACAAAGCCGCACAAGGGTAAATTGACCAGGTACTTAGTGTTGGTCGATTATCACACTAAGCTGCACAAGGGTAAATTGACCAGGTACTTAGTGTTGGTCGATTATCACACTAAGCTGCACAAGGGTAAATTTAGCAGGTACTTAGTGTTGGTCGATTATCACACTAAGCTGCACAAGGGTAAATTTAGCAGGTACTTAGTGTTGGTCGATTTTCACACTAAGCTGCACAAGGGTAAATTTAGCAGGTACTTAGTGTTGGTCGATTATCACACAAAGCCGCACAAGGGTAAATTGACCAGGTACTTAGTGTTGGTCGATTATCACACTTAGCTGCACAAGGGTAAATTTAGCAGGTACTTAGTGTTGGTCGATTATCACACTAAGCCGCACAAGGGTAAATTGACCAGGTACTTAGTGTTGGTCGATTATCACACTAAGCCGCACAAGGGTAAATTGACCAGGTACTTAGTGTTGGTCGATTATCACACTAAGCTGCACAAGGGTAAATTGACCAGGTACTTAGTGTTGGTCGATTGTCACACAAAGCCGCACAAGGGTAAATTGACCAGGTACTTAGTGTTGGTCGATTGTCACACAAAGCCGCACAAGGGTAAATTGACCAGGTACTTAGTGTTGGTCGATTATCACACTAAGCTGCACAAGGGTAAATTGACCAGGTACTTAGTGTTGGTCGATTATCACACTAAGCTGCACAAGGGTAAATTTAGCAGGTACTTAGTGTTGGTCGATTATCACACTAAGCTGCACAAGGGTAAATTTAGCAGGTACTTAGTGTTGGTCGATTTTCACACTAAGCTGCACAAGGGTAAATTTAGCAGGTACTTAGTGTTGGTCGATTATCACACAAAGCCGCACAAGGGTAAATTGACCAGGTACTTAGTGTTGGTCGATTGTCACACAAAGCCGCACAAGGGTAAATTGACCAGGTACTTAGTGTTGGTCGATTATCACACTAAGCTGCACAAGGGTAAATTTAGCAGGCACTTAGTGTTGGTCGATTATCACACAAAGCCGCACAAGGGTAAATTGACCAGGTACTTAGTGTTGGTCGATTATCACACAAAGCCGCACAAGGGTAAATTGACCAGGTACTTAGTGTTGGTCGATTATCACACAAAGCCGCACAAGGGTAAATTGACCAGGTACTTAGTGTTGGTCGATTATCACACTAAGCTGCACAAGGGTAAATTTAGCAGGTACTTAGTGTTGGTCGATTATCACACAAAGCCGCACAAGGGTAAATTGACCAGGTACTTAGTGTTGGTCGATTGTCACACAAAGCCGCACAAGGGTAAATTGACCAGGTACTTAGTGTTAGTCGATTATCACACATAGCCGCACAAGGGTAAATTGACCAGGTACTTAGTGTTGGTGGATTGTCACGCAAAGCCGCACAAGGGTAAATTGACCAGGTACTTAGTATTGGTCGATTATCACACAAAGCCACACAAGGGTAAATTGACCAGGTACTTAGTGTTGGTCGATTATCACACTAAGCTGCACAAGGGTAAATTTAGCAGGCACTTAGTGTTGGTCGATTATCACACAAAGCCGCACAAGGGTAAATTGACCAGGTACTTAGTGTTGGTCGATTGTCACACAAAGCCGCACAAGGGTAAATTGACCAGGTACTTAGTGTTGGTCGATTATCACACTAAGCTGCACAAGGGTAAATTGACCAGGTACTTAGTGTTGGTCGATTATCACACTAAGCTGCACAAGGGTAAATTTAGCAGGTACTTAGTGTTGGTCGATTATCACACTAAGCTGCACAAGGGTAAATTTAGCAGGTACTTAGTGTTGGTCGATTTTCACACTAAGCTGCACAAGGGTAAATTTAGCAGGTACTTAGTGTTGGTCGATTATCACACAAAGCCGCACAAGGGTAAATTGACCAGGTACTTAGTGTTGGTCGATTGTCACACAAAGCCGCACAAGGGTAAATTGACCAGGTACTTAGTGTTGGTCGATTATCACACTAAGCTGCACAAGGGTAAATTTAGCAGGCACTTAGTGTTGGTCGATTATCACACAAAGCCGCACAAGGTAAATTGACCAGGTACTTAGTGTTGGTCGATTATCACACAAAGCCGCACAAGGGTAAATTGACCCGGTACTTAGTGTTGGTCGATTATCACACAAAGCCGCACAAGGGTAAATTGACCAGGTACTTAGTGTTGGTCGATTATCACACTAAGCTGCACAAGGGTAAATTTAGCAGGTACTTAGTGTTGGTCGATTATCACACAAAGCCGCACAAGGGTAAACTGACCAGTTACTTAGTGTTGGTCGATTGTCACACAAAGCCGCACAAGGGTAAATTGACCAGGTACTTAGTGTTGGTCGATTGTCACACAAAGCCGCACAAGGGTAAATTGACCAGGTACTTAGTGTTAGTCGATTATCACACATAGCCGCACAAGGGTAAATTGACCAGGTACTTAGTGTTGGTGGATTGTCACACAAAGCCGCACAAGGGTAAATTGACCAGGTACTTAGTATTGGTCGATTATCACACAAAGCCACACAAGGGTAAATTGACCAGGTACTTAGTGTTGGTCGATTATCGCACAAATCCGCACAAGGGTAAATTGACCAGGTACGTAGTGTTGGTCGATTGTCACACAAAGCCGCACAAGGGTAAATTGACCAGGTATTTATTGTTGTTCGATTATCACACAAGGGTAAATTGACCAGGTATTTAGTGTTGGTAGATTATCACAGTAAGCCACACAAGGGTAAATTGACCAGGTACTTAGTGTTGGTCGATTATCACACAAAGCCGCACAGGGGTAAATTGACCAGGTACTTAGTGTTGGTCGATTGTCACACTAAGCCACGGAGGCCAGTGTATATCAAGGAAGTACATGATCAGCAATTATTGACCAGGTACTTAATGTAATATTTTTGAAATGTAAATAAATTAGTTTACTATATAACTTAAACAAATATAGCATCTTGTTTCAAAAAGGAATGTTCTATGACTGAGTGCTGTTTTAGGTATTCATATACAGCAGATAACTGCCATTATGTATCTACAACACAGAAGATCATCTAGCCTGCATAATGCTCACCTACCATCGTTAAATGGGGTCAGCTGTTGATAGCCTATTTGAGTCGTTTATTACATTCAACCAATGTTTAGATTTATTTGGTATAACGTTGGTGTATCAAAATATGAAAAAATATTTGAAAATTATAGGTGTTTACAATATAACATATAAATACGATCCTTATTTCTTACTAACTAAATAAATGTATTATTTTATAACAACAAACATTGTAAAATCCAATATGTTTGAACGTAACCTTCAATCAAGTACAAGGTGGCCTATGTAAAGGTACATAAACGATATAAACTGTCGATCATATCAGATAAACTGGATTTGTATTAGACTCTTAATAACTTAGTTTAAACTATTGTATCTAAGGAACGATAAACAAATTACCATAATATTGTCGTTTTTGTTCATGAGATAAAACAGAAAATTGCATGCTCATTGCAATGCTTCTAAAAAATCATTTTAATAGTAACAAGTTTTGAAATAATTATTTGTTTGAGCTTTATTAAAATATAATGTGATTAATGAACTACATTTTGGATGAGGACAAAGTGTTATTATGTATGATTTTTCGTAAATTGTTTTTAATAATTATAAAAATTAAATTATAATTACTCTAATGACATTAATTTTAGTTCTGAGTTATTAAGAATAAATGGGATGTATATATATATATATATATATATATATATATATATATATATATATCAAGGTTGTTATATTACTCAAAAGATAATGAATGTATATTTTAAATTCGAAATGGAAATCGTTCAAGCCATTTCTTAAAAAGATACTGTATACTGTTCCTTACATAAATTCTTTAACCTTATTGACTTAATTTATAACAGCAATATTGTTTTAGTAAATATAATAAAAAAAAAAAAAACAATGTTTTGTTCGATAATGAAACAAACATTATTTTTGGGTTCATGTTGCTTTTTGTTGTTATCTATGTAATGTAACATATTGTTGATTGTCTTTTGAATTCTGTGTAGGTCTAGTTATAAACCTAGTTGATGAGCATATTACATAACTGAAGTAATTTAAAACTATCCATACAAATTAAGTCTATACAGGCTGAGACAAAAAAAATTTCCTACATAAACAAAAGTCAGTCCTAGGCAATAATGTTTTCAACATTTTTAGGTTGGAATATTTTTTAAGAAAATGTTTGTTGCAAATAGTTTTTTTTTTTTTTTTATTTCATTTAAGTCAGTCAAAACGATAAGTTAATTACAATATAAGCATTATTATTAATGTAACACTATCTTATTACAGAATATTATTATATTAATGACGTACAGAATGAGCGTGTACTTGAATATGTTCTTAAACTGTTTTCTCCGCCTTATTTGAGGTATTTTTGATAAATAGCTCTTATATAACAAATTTTGACACATTCTCTTTTTGCCATACAAGTTTATTCTCTGTTTTGATGTTACATATTCTAAACTTCAGTATTTAATTTGTATAATAACTTTTTTTGCATTTTACATACAATAAAGTTGAAATACCCTTAATTATATTTAATTCAATGATTTATGTTATTTAAAATGGAAAAGTAAATTGAGTTGTTGAAGCTATTATAGTAATAATGAAGATATAGTTTAAGGCATCTTGAATATAATTTAAAGTGAACATTTGAATTGTATAAAAGAATAAACTCGTTGTTGAAAAATATGTTAACGATAGGATCTTTATATTTTAAAAACTAGACAAAGATTATTAAGTAATTATGTTTTCTCCTTATAAATTTATAAATGCCACTACGGGGTATGTCTCAACATAAAAGTACACTAGAATTTAAGAAAACAAATTATAGATTTTAAAATGGGAATTGCATAAAAGAGACAACAATTTACAATTATAATGACAGAAAACTCTACACTTTACTTAAATCACATCTAGATAGTTATTATTGTTTATACTGTAGTAAAGAGGGCTACACAAGGGGTAAATACATCCCTTGTAAACATAGTGAAAGTAAAATAATTATTAGATTGTACTATTAACTGTACCGCGTCTAACAGCTCAAATATGTCTTGAAGATATATTAATATTACATTTCTGTATACATGTTAATGCAATATTTAGCTATTAAGTACAATAAAGTCCACCATTGGTTTAAAATTTAAGTAATTCACTTGAAAAATAAAACAAACAACTAAGGAACCTTTTTTTAAAAATCTTGACAAATTACATCCCTGTTAAAAGACGTTCACAAACATTCTCGACAGGGAAGTAGATAGACTTTACATTAATACATAAATATGGTATTTTGTCATACCGAACCATGGATTATCAATTAATATTCAATACTTATTTTACTGAGGAGAACACGTAGCTAATAAATATAATTATTTAACCATAAAGTTAAGGGGAAAACATTGATGCATACGATATTGGCATCCCGAATATTAATGGATAGTCAGCTGATGGGAAAATATAAAACAAAAGTGTACTCATATAGTAGACTATTTAACGAGTAATTATAGTTTAACATGATTGGAATTTAAAACAATCTTACGTAAAATTACTATAAATATTTAATTTAATTTATTTTTTTAATTGATACTAATTTTTGGTAAAGAGTTCTTCTTTAAATGCAAAATATTTAGCTAATGCCATATATGTTGCTTTGATTATATAGGCATGACAATAAGAGATAACTGAGTAGTAAGGGTCTCATTGGCCCTTGGAGGGTGTGGGACAGTTGTTGAATGTTGATGAGGGAATCCTCCACGAGGGAGTGCTTCCGTCACTGGGGTAAATATTGAACAAGGATTCAGAGCTTTATAAGTATCGATCATTTGTAAAATAATTAAAATAAAATGATGTAATATAGAATTGTAAAAATGATAAAAGTACTAACATGCTGTTCATAGAATATATGATCCTGGCATATCATTTATTTATAGATATCAAGTTATCAGATAAAGAACTGTTAAAATATTTTGATATAAAAAGATCTATCTAGTGATAATAATAATCCTTGGATAGTCATTTTACTATGATACTGAAGTGAATTTCCTGACGACAAAGGACACCAACTAATACGATTTGTGATGATGCTAGGGTTGATTCATGACGATGATATGGTTGATTCGTGATGATGCTATGGTAGATTTTATTTTAAGTTTTATCAAATTATGGGGTGATTTGTGTCCTGGTAAAGTAAGTCAAAGTAACCACGTATTACCACTGTACGTGTATGGGAAGGAGGGAGGGCCAATACCAAGGTATGTATATGGACAGGCATGTTTGTACTGAACTTGTATCGTTTTACCAATATATTTTTAATTTAGGTGTAAATGTGTTTTTTTTTGTTTTTTGTTTTTATGCTTTTTAACTGATTTACTTCTTCTTGCTAACTTTTTAAAATATGCGTGAATAAAAATAATGGATGTTAAGTTTTAGACCATTATTTATTCAATCAAACTTAACAAATGTTGTAGGACAGGTCATGAATATATCACAAATAAACAAACAAAACAGATGAGCCAAACAATATGATAACTATTTACAATAAAACTTTAACTAAAATAAATTACTTCAGATTTTAAATATAAACCCCAAAATATGTCCACAGTATGTGTACTGTCAGCTTTTGGGTTCAATTCTTTAATACTAATGAGTGCAGATTTAATTAAATATTTTTAATTATGTAAATTGATTAATTGCTATGAATATACCAAGGAAAATAATACAAAAATAAATTCTTATACGATACCAAATATTTTTATGGATCTTGTCAGTAATGGATTATAAGATACAGTAGATAAAAATTAAATATTTAACAATGTGAATAATACTAGTTACATGTTTTCCTGTATTGTGGCTCAGAGGATTTTAAGGGCTAGTATTTGAGTCTCCAACTGAGGTAATGGTTGCTACTTCAATCACAGAATAAAGTTTATGTACAGGTCTGCAAGGTCATTGTGAAATGGTAATTAAAGGTTTTTCTGCAGTGATAGATTATAAAAATACTATCTCAAATACGAAATTGATACCTTAATGTGGGTTTTTCGGTGGAAATCACACTTTTAGTAGGTGCTGTGATTTCGAGTATTATATTTTTGCGTCTGATTTTTCTCTATGAATGAAATATCCTAATAAACGTAACCCAAAATTTCTTATTGCACGTTTTTGTACTTTGAAATTAATTTCTGTGACATTTGACAACCTCAAAAAAAAAAAAAAAATATCCCGAATCTAAGAAGAGGTTCAAATCAACCAAAGTACACAATCTTAGTTTTTTCATTGTTTAAATCTTATATTTTCCAGACTAAAAAGCATTCAAAGCTTAATCTACCACTGAATTTATTAATTAGTACACCTAAAGCAGTCTACAAATATTCATAAATACATCCAACAAATTTAAGTGTACTGACGAAGTAATTTGAATATTTAAAAACTTGAAATTACTGGAATTTTGCTAGTTTTATTTTGAATAAAGTGAAAATATAAAATCTGTATTTTTTCAATTTAATTAAAGTTTGTGCTAATTTTGCCAATTTAACCATTCAAATAAGCAATTTCCAGCCTGTTGGGTTAAGCTATCATTGTTTTTAGATTTAACTAGTGTAGTGGTGTCATCCGCAAAAAAAAATACATCTGTTGAGGAAGATCATTGATATAATATATTTTAAAAATCAATGGGCCCTAAATTCCTGTGGGATTCAACCTTGTATTGGCACTTTTGAAAATTGAAATGTGTTTATCTTTTTTTAAATGAAGGGATTTAACTTGTTCAACCTGGCTGATATCTGATATACAACAAAAGAACTACTCCAAAAAATTGCCTCTTACACTACAATTCTCTTATTTTTTTATTTAAAATCTGTTTTATCTTTTTATACTCCGCATATATAATGAAAATACAATTGAATAAAAGTAACTTGTGTAGATGAGTAAATAAATACTCTCTATGTGACATACCAGCATGGAGTTAAATAAAAAATTATAATTATCAATGTATATTCATAGGATATTAAATACTATGATACGAAATTTGGAGCCAAGATGGAGGATGGGTTAAGAAATAACTAATAATTGAAGTCAGAAAAGACTAATTGAAAGCTGGAGAGCGTTAAGGGAGGTTGGTCATGCATTAGTTAGTAAATGGCCCTTTGCAGCTACTGCTCCAAGTAATGGCCCTTAAGGGCGTTACTAACCTTAGTAAACATCTCAATAAATAGGATTCCTTGTACGATTTATGTACTTAATTACTCTCATTTTATTATGTAAAGTGTATATATTTATAGTACTTTCAAGTATGCATTTTAGATGCAAATTAAATGTTTTCTTTCACAGCTGAACAAACAGTCTTTACTTATGGAAAATCGCAAAATTCTGAAGTTTATATAAAAACATAAAGAAATAAATTCTATATTAACCATTTACAACCTTAGTTTTAAATTACTAACGTAAATAATATTCATTGGTTAAATACAAAACAAAATATATACAACAAAATTCAGAGGTAACAAATGCCTTGTTTGCATTGAATGAAATCTCTTCCATAATAAGCTTTTGAACAAAGAACTCAAAAGACTTGATATAGAACCGGAATTTAAAGCATCCAATAAGCTGCAAAAACTTATAGAAACTACAAACTAATTATAAATAGATGTATTTATAGTTGTTGGCAGATAGTAGAGTCATTACAGTAAAATAAGTGTAAACCCTAAATGATAATTAATATACATATAGATCTTTCAAAATAGTCTAGTCAACGACAAATATGTCTCATTAATAATATTGAATATTTGAAGTTATATTTTTATGTTTGTAAATGTTAAAATTATGATTATTTTCCAACTGTTTGTACTCATATTTGTTTTCTTTTATTTATTTATTCTTAAGACGCCAATCGTCAAGATATGGGCGAATACAAATGATGAATGAGTGTGATGAGCGTAGATGAACAAATGTCGACATTTTTACAAACTAAGGCCGACTATTCCTTAGAAAGTGTCATTACTTAATAGCCCAATCACAAAAGAACAGCCGGTGATTATTAGCTGATCCCCCAGAGTTATAACATATTTTATGTTATAACTCTGATTACAATCGAACTGATAACCTTAAAATAATGAAGCTGAGATTTAACCAACTAAGCTTCTGACTGATCTTTTAATATAAATATTACAACAGTTTACAAAAATAGTTGCTACAGAAATATTCGATGTATATTTATAACAATTATTCTAGTTTTATTTTAAGTATTAAAAATAAACTATGTTACGAAGTAGATTTTATTTATTAATTTGTTAGAAAATAAATTCCTTATGATACTTACATTTATCTAATTCCTTTTATATGTTAATACTATTTCT
Organism: Stictocephala bisonia; assembly: GCA_035578905.1. Classification (NCBI taxonomy): domain Eukaryota; kingdom Metazoa; phylum Arthropoda; class Insecta; order Hemiptera; family Membracidae; genus Stictocephala; species Stictocephala bisonia. The sequence goes on from JAQJVL010000815.1 coordinate 280,777, forward strand.
TGTTATATAATTATTTTGATATTTTATCAATGTTTGCATGTCCATGTTTAAGTCACTGTTTGTCTCAACAAGTTTAAATTCGAGCAAGGAAAAATATTGATTACAAGAGACTTTATTAAGAATTTTAATTTTATTTTGCATGGAATATTTAGCCTTATATTGTTTTAATTAGGCCATTAAGAAAGGGTCATTAATTGATAGACTCAAGTCATATAATTAAAAAGATTTGTTAAATTTGTTTAGTTAGTTAATTTATTAAAGTGGATGTAATAATAACAGAACATTACTACCGACGAAAAGTAAAACTAACAGTTCGAGTAAACTTATTTATTTTAAATACAATTTTGGAACCGATTAGTAAACAATCACACGTTCTTAAAAAAAAATGTTTGAATATAGTAAATATATATCAGTATCTAAAGATATTATTAGTCATTCTACTGACTATAGTCAAGTAGTCTATCCTTTTGATTTTCCTATTGACTATAGGAATGGTCAAAGTATATATAAAGATTATTGCATTTTTGAGTTTCGTGTATCACCATTTTTCTAATACAGCAAGACTTACAAAAAAATAAATAAGCTACATAACTATTCAAAATGGTTTTCATAAACATAAGGCTGAAACATTAATATTTGTCCTATTTACATTATATATTAAAATTAGTATGTGTATGGACAAAATTTAAAAAAATGAAACAAAATACTGAAACACTGGAAAGAGAAGTAATACTAAAAAGTACTGCCTCAGGAAAAAAGGGAAAATTGATTTGATTTTGTCCTGTTAGTCCCAAAAGGGCTGTTCCTTTTGTTCTGTCTGTTGGGGTTACACTTTATCTAACGTTACCTTCCAACCCTAATACTGTCAGCGTAGTGTTTACATTTATTCGAAAATGTAATTAAATAGTACAAATGTTTTATTTATTATAACCTCAAAGCTAATATATACATAATATTTGAAAGCAACATTATGTTTAAGTTCAGTTTACGAAACTAAAGAAAGAGAAGAATTCTAGATAAGGAAAATTATTTGTTATTATGAAGAATAATAAAAGAAATATTAGTTGTAAAAGAACACAAATAAAACTTCATAGTTATTTATTTATTTTTTAATAAATAAGGATTAATATTGGATTCTGTTTGGTTCCAAGTGTACGTAAATTGCTGAACAATACATTTTGAGAACGATGAATAAATTGGAGAGGTTTGTTGAGGTCCACTTATTTAGCTTGCTTGTCCTGCCACCGTTTTATTACTTTTCTGGAATATTTAAACGTAATTTTAATGAAACCAAGCACATTAATACAAAATACTTAACAAACAGACTATTGAATGAAGTGACATAAATGTCTTCTGTAGTGCTAAAATATTATATAAATGGCTTCTAAAACAGTTAGGCTCACTGTTAAACTGCAGAGTATAAACATTTTCGGCACATACTATAAAAAGGATAAGCTAGAAAAATAATCACATTATAACTCCTAAAAGTGTAATCATTTCTTTAAATGCAGAACATGTGTTTCGGCCTCTAACCAGGCCATTCTATGGGTGTTGTTATGTCATTCTCTATCCGGAAAAATCTCCAGTGTATACTGTCGGGGTTTCAATATTGAAATTAAATTAAATTGTATCTAATACAGGGAATGACAACAACGCTTTTATCAACGAATGGTTGGTAACATTAAACCATCGCCATTTGTCTTGGGTTTCCATTTGAGGTCAGGTATGCGGAATTGTGTTTTCATATTAGTAAGGAACCTTTAGTACGATGAAAATATCATATATTGTCTAAATTAAGACTTTCTTCTGACTCCTTGTGGATCGTCTTCCATTTTACAAAAAATATAATTCTTTTGAAAAGTAGATTTTAGGTATATTACTAAATGTAAAGTGTTTTTGACTTATCTACAAAGGTTAAAAAAACAACGTTTCAAGATTTTTGGTACATCCTGTACATTATGTCCTGTATCCATAAAACTAGTGACTAAAACTGGCATTATTTAAATTTGTCTAAACATGCCCACATTCATATTATTCCAGCCATTTAAAATCTAAAACTAAGATTTAATGTATAAAATTAACAAGATTTTGCCTAATTTTAATAATTGTTGTAGAAGTAATACTTTATATTTAAAATAATACATTGTATCGAAAATAAAACTTAGTTAAACATTACGTAAATTGCTGTTTGACCTGTCTTGATTTAAATCACGGTGCAGTAAACAGGGTGGTAGTGAAGTAATTAAAATTTAAAAAAACTTAATTATTCCTGTTTGAAGGGCTTTAAGTTCAAGATCATTAAAATAAAAACGTAAACACGTTTTTAATTACTCTGTAAAACTGTTGTGGTCGACAGTCTCTACGAGCTTTCTGGAGATAAATTACATGGGCTCATGTATTTTAAACACCACAGTTATTTTATCTCTTTAGAGGAATTAACAGTTGTCTTATAATTAAAGTTGCTTCAAGTAAAATAAATAAGGTGGCATATAAATTGAGGCTACACATTATTTGACTAAATAGTATTTGTAAAATTATTTTAAAGCAATAATTGCGATTTAGATACGGAAAGATTAACATTTGTGTACAATCTACTTATTTACATACATAATTAGATGTCTGAAAAATCAGTCCTTATTTTCATATGGCTGTTTCAAGGATTTTACGAGATAAAACATATAAAGAAGGTAGTACTGTTAAAACATGTTAAACACAATTTATTTTACATTAAAACTTACACCTCTACATAAGCACCTCAGACCATAAAATATTCTTGAAAAGTTTAGACATTCTTCATTCTAATGCAACATGATTTCAGAAAACTCCATGTGACTGTTACAGTCATCATCAAATAACTTTAGAACATAATTTGCTTTCCAATGTTGGAAATTCAGATGTGTCTTCAACACTTTGTGCACTATATACCGGGTGAGTCCAATTTCTGTTGCTACCCATCTGTTTCTTTTTTTCTTTTTTTTTAACTCTGAAAAAAACATATTCTGCACAAGTGTTCACAATATCTTCACGTTTTGAAGTTGAAGGACTTCCAGATAGTTGAAACTTACAGTTTCATGTAACTTGCTATGCCATTTTTTTATTGTTTTAGCATCCAGGGTCGAGTTTCTTCATTTTCAGCCTTCCACCATCTTTGAACTTGTACAACAGGATACCAAATTTCGTAACTTGAGGCTATTTTACTTCTTTCTTCGACAATCAATACTCCTGTCATAATAACATCAAATCAGATATTGTTTGTTTTCATCAACAATAGTAATAAACAAGCATCGATCAGCTGACATTAAAGTATAAATCAAGCATATTTGTCAGCGCCCACAGACGTTTATAAATAGGGATGGACTTTTCAGAAACCCAGTACAGTCAAGGACAAAACATCAGAAATAAAATATGCCCAAATCATCTTAAAACAACGATTATTTATTTTATTTTTAAATTTATTTATGCAGGTTTTTCAATCAAGCTTGAGTATTGATATTATCATTTCCAGCTAATAGCTATTTCTAGGGGTAAAAGTAAATTTTATATAGTATACATTCACAGTGGAATATTGTGATGATAACATTCCATTTCGTAATTTAACTAAACTAATGTCTACAGTTACCATTGAATCAGGTATAACTAAACACACTCAACTGTAGAAAGAATACATCAGCACCACCCACACCACCCACCCAACAAAAACTATTATAACGAAAAAACATAACCTAATTGGATTTCCATTCTACAATAACGAAGTAGTTCGAATGCCTATTGCATTTAAGTTGAATATCTGTGACAGTAAAAACCTCTCTGTGATATTCAGTTCACTTCCGTTTGGATAACAATGTAGAATAAATTACATTATCAGGTTATTTATCTGTTTGGATGATTAAACAGTGCAGGAATAAGTGTGTTGGAAGAAGTAACAAGTCGTTTTTATTTTTAAAATTTATATACAGCAATCTTAATCATCAAATTAACTGATACATTTTACAAATGCTGCTTAGTGGCTAAACCATTAGATTAATACACTATTTTTTTCATTGTAAATTCATATTAATCTATCTAAAGTTCCATAACAATTATTAAAAAATATGCCTTATAAAAAATTTATAACGTAAAACAGAACCTTTTCTTTCATTAATGATGATATGTTGATTTGTTTGAAGAAAGTAGGTCATTCGACATGTGAGTGATGTCACACTGAGGTACATAGTACAACAGTCAAGAGCTTTCAAGTAGATATAGTGAGATCTGAGTGGATACTGTTGGGACAGTGATAACATGAAGAGGTAGTTCCTAGCACAATATAGCCAATACAGGATATATTATTGGTACGATACATTATTTAGTTATGAACAACTAGGAGCTCAAAGTCATTTATTGGCGATAATTTGATTCAAATAAAAAACTGGCCATTAGTTTACATTTTTAAATAGAAGTGAAATAATAAATAAGTTTAAAGAAAGTATATTTGTAAAAATAGCTTTAAAATATTACCTTATTTTATATTTTTTTAAGTACAGGTGTTTAAAGGTAGTAAATGACGGATCTATGGCGACGGAATTCTGAGTCTGAGATGGATATGACTCAGACTTGAACCCTGGAAGGTACTCGAAGTTGTATCATCTTTATTCACCTTATACTGGTTCTCCCCCACTATCTTCAACACGAATAGTTGATCTTTAATGGGCAAATTAAAGTTAAAAAAGAAGAGTCGGTAGACTGTAAAAACATATATATCTATACTTTATATTTATGAACAAATTTAAGCTTTCTATGACCTTTGCGTTAGTAATTATACTGAAAATAAAACTTAATAAAGTTCACTTAGATGATGAATATACTACTTAAATCACCATGACATACTGTGGTACTTGGTAACCTAGTAAATATGAACTAAATGTTTCGTATATCGCATGTTGATCATGTATAAATAGTTGAATAAAATAAACACAAATATAAGATATGAACTAAATATTATATTTAATACTCGTGTACCTCCATTTAAATCTGTAGGTGTATAAAGGATTTATATTTGTCTAAGCATTTTAAAATAATTCACCTCATTACTTTAAAATTAAAAAAAAGAGATTGTTGAATGTTTTAAAAACCGTTTTCTCCCATCTTTTACCTAATGATTTTTTCTGTCATTTTTATGATCAAGTGCAAAAAAATCTGTTTTATTTCATAGATTTATAAGTTATATTTAGTGTTTAATTTACATTTTATTTACTTTTAAGTAGTATTATTTACTGACAAATTACTACTCAACAGCTAACAATGCTCCATGGTACAATTAGTGTACAAAATGTATAATCTAGCTTAGTTTCAATTTGATAAAAAAAAAAACTTTTTCCAAAGACAATGTGGAGTGTACAATGCTGTAAATGAGTTGGAAAGTGCAATTTAAATATATATGAACATGCTTTCACAACAACTTTACTTTTTTAGAAATAATACTGGTATAAATTACCTTTTTCTGTACGTAACCGTTCTTCAATTACATTACTGCTATGTACATTTCAAAGCATATAAAGCTTCATCATCAGACTTCAAAAAACGTCACTGTTTAAAACATTAAACACTAAAATTATAAAACATTCAAACACTTAAACACTTTAAAACACGAGTAAATACAACAAATTTTCTGGACGTCGATTGACACCAACTCTAATTATCATATCATATACTTTTCTCTATAGATAATATAATAATTAAATTTGTTTGAGTAATTGTGTTCTATAAAATATAATTTTACTTTAAACCATCAAATAGTGGAGAGATAATATTCTTCCAATTAGTTACTTTGAATTTCAAATTACCGCTATTCTGGAAAGGATAAATCTTTCGAAGTCCAATTTGTGTAAATTAATTTCTATTTAATTTAATACCTAACTCAACCTAGACTTACGTTGAAGATTTTTGTTCAACTCATAATGGACAATCCATTTAAAAATATGAAATCTTACTAACGGTGTCAAAAAGTATGTTCTTTGTAACCATGATCATGGAGGCCTACAACATTTTTATTTTAAAAACGAAGCTATACAACAGTTGTGAAAGCGTTTCTATATTTTTTTTCCAACATGTATATTTTAAACGAAAATTTGTATTTTTCCAACCTTTTATATTTTAAAGATTGTTAAGTTTAAAAGTTAGTGGATATTATTTAAAAAAATATTAACTATAACAGTAAATACTTTAAATATAGCATGTGCCCTATATGTGAGTTTTTACTTTTCCAATGCCTTACTCTGAAAAAAAATTAATTATAATAATATATCATGATTAAATATAACCTACTGGTATTGTAATATAGTTGTATTTTTCTTCTAAAAATTTAGTGATGTTTGGTACAAATATTTTAATCTCGAGGTGAGTAATACAGTGAAAATCGTGACCAGCTGTTTCTGAACTTTGAATAAGCTGAAGCCGACAACTACAAAACATACCATTACCCTTTGTGAAGCCATCTGCCACTCCCATTAGTATGCAGCGACTGACTGAAATTGTCACTATCTCTGTCCTTGTTACCTTCATAAGTTAGTGTTGAATATAAGAGGTACAATCATTGCAGGAGGGGAAAATTTATATTCTTTTTATTTCGATAAGCCTTTTCTAGTGGGATGAAAGTGTTTTTTAATATTAAACCCAACATTTAATACCAAAACAACATTTAAGATATTGTTAGGTGAGTAGAAAGTGCATAAAAAAATTATCACATTCGTAAAAAATACTAAGTGATCTAAAGTGTGGCTTCATAATATACAGAATGTGAGTTCCATCCCAATCAGAGTCGTGATACATTTTTATAGGATTCAGCTTAGACATCACCGGCTATTCATTTTTCACTGAGCTTTTAGCTATTAACATTTTATTTTCAATATTTGGTCTTAGTTTTGTAGAAATTATTTCATTTACTCGTTTTTAAGTATCAAAATCATTCGATATTCATATGCGTCTATATATTGGTGATTGTAGATCATGGATAAATAATTTTTCGAAACAAAAACTACAACAACAACAAAATAAATAAAAATAAACAATTAACACCATTTGAATAAGTTTTGTGTAGGCATTTTGGTCTCAACTATTTGATTAGATTTTGAGTATATGATAATGATAATCCAATTCAAAAATTTTTTGAGGAGATTTTTTGTCACTATTAATGTCGATGAGAAGTTGTGGTTACCATCTTTGAATTGGTTTTGAGGAGGTTTTGTTATTATTGAAACTCAAATTGTTTTCAGGATTTGTTTTTGTCCCCACCATTGAAATGTTTTTGAATAGTTAGTTTCAACCAATACCAATTTAAATTAGTTCTGAGAACGTATAACCACCATTCAAATAGATTTTGAGGACTTTTCGAGGTTGCCACAAACATGTAGTTTTTGGGCCTTATCCCCCCCACTACTTTGATGTTTTTAATCCTATTTTATGATTTTGTTAGTTCAACATGTGTTAAGCTAAGTATTTAGGCTGAATATATCTGCTGAATTTGTTTTTAGGACTACTTCGCGGTCATTATCTGTCAAATGTATTATAGACCATGTTGGTGCTCTTTCTCAGTTGATTTCAATTTTTGTTATTTGAATGGCCAGCTATATAAGATTTAATCCATTTTTACAACTAACCATTCATGTTATGACGGACTTTCCAACTCATCTTCGAATTAGTCAGAATTTATATTTGGTCGAGTTCTGTGATCAGTTTCGTCTCACCCTGAAACGTCGGCATTGTTTGTACAAAACCCAGTGACACGGTTGAACCCCGAAGACCTAGAATTTGTTAGTTACATATCTATATTTTATCTATGAGTAATGTTTTCTTGGAAGTTTTTACTTGTTCAACTATTATTGCAGCCTGTCATATTTAATCGAAAAATATTTAATATTTCGGATATGGCCTTTAAAGCCTTATACACAGTAACATGTACTCATGGTCTTCCAATGTTAATATTTTATAAAAAGTGCTTCTTCTAAGCTATATTGTACTAAATATAAAACTCTTTTTCACATGTCATGAATACTACACATGAATAAGTTCGATGATGTCTCCACATTTTAATTAAACCAAATTTGATATAGTGATTTAGCTGATGTTCAATAAGATATATTTTCACACATCGCTGTTAGAAATCAATAAATTACCATATAACCTTGTATGTTTAATAATGTTTAATAGAAATGCATTTATTCATTATTATTTGAAATGAACTAAAAATATAAACATTAATACAACAATTCATTTGAACTCACACTTAGAGATTCCTTAAAAAAATACACATAAGCCCTATACTCATATAAAGTTACTTTTTTTGACAGAATAATACAAACTTTTATTAATTCACCTGCAGTAATCAATTTTATTTACTCGTTATGTTTCAAATATTAAAATCTTATTTGATAGTAAAACCTACAAACGTAAGAACACATTTATTTTTAAAATGTGTGGTTTCTATTACTCGTATTTTTCATAAATCTGTACCAGTTTAACCTAACGTTAAGTATCACATTATTTTGAGACAGACTGCTTCATTCAGAGAAATTATGAGTTAGCTCTTGTCACATGCTGTTATTATCTTGTCTTACTCCATTTTAAACTGTTATTTTACCAAGTTGAACACTTCAGAATAACAGATAGGGAATGGTATATTAATTTTAAGTGTCATATTAAATTTCTTGTAAATCGCTTTTCGCTTTATTAGTTAAATTTACACAGTTTGTTAACTGTCTGAATCATCATGTTAGAAATGTATTTTAAGTTTCGTTTTTATAAAGAATATTTTGTTTGTAAAATTCATAAGGTATTTTTTTTTATATGGTAAAAAACTAATATTGACGCTATTTTTTTTTTTGTACACTACTTCCATTTCTACAAGTTAATGAAAATATTAATAAAAACCATGGTACTATTATACTGATTTAGTCAATAAAGGTAGAAAATAAATTAAGATATACATATAGATATACATTGATTACCACTATTACAAAGGTAGTCAATAATGTAAGAAAAACAATTATTAGGAATATTCAAATAATAGGAATTAAATTTGACCTACCATACTTTGTTATACATTCACAATTCAACATTAACACAAATTAAATTCTACCCTCTCGAATAATGATGGTGCATTCATTAAATGACCATCAATACGTTTTAGTAATTTAGCTAATGAATAACTCAACTCATTATTGTTAGTAGGTCATTATAAAAAATATGACCTACTAATTGTTTAGGTTCTACTAAAATTCAGCTAGAAAGTTTATTCTATTTTTAGATAAATTATATGTAACAACTATATAATAAATTTTACGGTTTTATTAATAACACTTTAGTTTTTAAACTAAAAATAATTGATTTGAATATCTATATTACTTAACATACAAACACTTTTTTCATTATTGTTGATTTCTTATAAGATCTGGCTAACAATATGTTTGGAAGCAATTTTACCCATCTATTACCCAGCTAATTAAAATTAGAAGATTAAAAATAAACCGTGTATACCCAATAAATATTTCTTGTATTTTTTATAGAATTTATTTAATTTATGAAACGTTGTTCACCAAATATTTTTACAATTAGTCATTACATAAAAACGAAAATGTATAAATAAACGGTATTTTATTAAATTTGTCAAAATATACTGCTTTTATATATTTAACATTAAAGCCAATTTTAAAAGAATCATAATATCATAATTGTCTGTTCAATTAACTAACTTTGGCTCTTGCATCAAGCTCATAGATATGATTTTCGGTACTTAATTGGTTTGATTTTGTTAAGGGCCATCACCAAATTTACTTGATACTGTTAGCATAGTTGATAAATAGTAAACTTTAAGGCTAGAGGTTTAACTAAAAGCAGTTCACTTTACAAGATTGTGCTGAATTTTACAGACCAGAGTTTGTGTCACTGCATTAAAACCAGAGTAGTTTCCAGCCTCTTACATTTAAATAAGTTCATCGGGTATTTTAAATATATGTCCTCATAGAAACTACTTCATTAAAGAGTCCTTATATTGTTTTCAATTTTAATTTGATACGATGTATCTACAGTCCCTCCTTAATTAATTGTATTATAATAATGTACCATAAGATTACAACGGACAACCTTTTATATAAATATTACCAAATAAATGTAATCTTTTAATAAAAGTTTTAAATATAGATATACATTTAGAATTTAAAAGTATTTAACATATGTAGGCTTTAACAGATTTAATAATTGTTAAACTGTTTTAATATATATTTTTTATGAATAAATATATAAATATTGCTTTAACCAGAAAAAAATGTTCTCCATATCATGAAAAGTTTGTCTAAATACCAAAGTAATGATTAATCCAAGAGTGTTATAACTGGAATGCTTTCCTTAACTCTCCAAAGATATCAAAGAGTATGTGTCTACAGTTATTATAAAACATTACACAACAGAAAAACAACAACAAAATAATTGATATATTTTTAATAATGTAGATTTACTTACAATGTTTTTCCTCACGTTAAGGAGATTTAATAAAAAAGTATCACTTGTTCATAAATTTAAACTATTAAGTTAAATATAAATTACCTGAATCAATCATAATATTATTTTTACCTTCTTAGACGTACGCTGCATTCAAATAATACCATGTAATTATATTGGATGCATTTATAATTGAAGTAATTTTCTAATGTTTAGCTTATTCATCATCAAATCTCTTGTAAATTAAACGGTGTGTAAACTGACAAAAACTGAGAGCTTGGTTTTATAATTTTTTTTAACGCTAACATTAGTTTTATTATATTCTTATCATTTCACATACTTTTAGAAACAAAAATTACTCAGTAGTTCACATGGGCCTGCAGACCTGTATATGAACTATATTCAATGAGTGAAGTGCTGAAAGTGAGCTCAGTTGGAGATTTGAATCTTGTACATAACTCTCCCCAGTCTGCAGGCTTAGCCACTGAGCCACCCCCATGGCTCGTGATAATGTTTGAACAAATTTACTAACCACATCTGACAATTTGGCTTAATATAACAACACAAATAATTGTAGGCTAAATACCCAGTGATTATTTACGACTAAAGAAGCAAAATTGTTAGTGAAAGTTTTAAAATTTACTTTGAAATATGTATTAATAAAAAGTTATAAAAAGTAACATCTCATAAACACTACTAATTTCACTTCACAATCGTATCATTTGTATATCTCTTAAAGGAAAGTACGACACTTTTCTTTTATACAACTTCTAGCTTTATTGTAAATGTGTTTAATCTATTAATATTTTGGTATAGGCTACGGTCTATTCTTAAATTTAAATTGCTTTATAATTAACTAAATGAGTTTTTATAACCACTGGTGATGATATTTTAAAATATTACCCCCAAAAACTTGTTATACCATGTTAAATGAACCTGCCAAAGGAAAGTCGCCAGTTGTAATTTGCACTATATTCACCATCCTAGGAAACGGAACACAACTTTTGTTCCTACATCAGGTTTGGGACTATTTTAGTATAGTCAAATATTAACCCAAAACAACTTTTGATAAACCACGCTAAAAAAGATCTGACAAAGGAAACTCGCCCAGATGTAATTTACGCTACATTCATCACGCTAGGTAACAGAAACCTTTGTTTGTGACTACATCATGTTTGGGATTAACTTCATATGGTCAAATATTAACTAATAATATTAAATAATTATATGTTTGCTCAGTCAATAATATATATATTAAAACAAAATATGGAATACCCTTGCTCGTTGTAGTTACTGCCTATTTTTTTATGTTTTGGAGATTCCCGTGATTACATTCACGGAGATTCATGGAGATTCACGTGTTACATTCACGTGTTTACATACCGTGATAACTTGGCATGTACTGGAGAGTTTCAGCACCAGTATATGAGACATGGACAAGACCTGTGTTACATATAACATAAAACAGCTGCATTAAAAAGAAGTCCATTGTTTGCGGGACTCAAGTTATTTAACAAACTTCCGTTAGGTATAAGTAATGAAGGGTCCCTACCAAAATTAAAAACTAAAATTAAATCACTACTCAGCAAACAGGCGACTTAATCATTAAAAAACTGTTTAGATAAGTAAGCGATTTGTTGAATTGTCTAGGTTTAATGGAGTGATTTTTTGTATTTATTGTATATACTACAATTTCATACATATACGATATACAATCCGCACAAATAACCGTTGTAGTTGCAAAAAGTTTACTATTCAAAATGTTTGTTTATAGATTTGTATATTCAAATTAAATGTGAAAATAAAGTGCTTATTGCTTATTAGTGCAATATTAATGAGATCCTTATTATGTTCTTAGAGGATTCGATAAATCATTGTGACATTTCAATTTTTTTGCTGTACATAAAGTTATATTACAGTCAAGACTTTAAGGTAAACAGTTATCATTTGTGAACGATCAATTTGTAAACAGATGATCAGCTGTTATTTATTTTAACTTAATTTATTCATATGTATGTTTCTAACATTTGTTTTCTGTTCAACAATAAGTTATGTTTTGGGAATTAATTAGTTCAGTTTTTCAGTTCACACTAACATGTTGTCTTTATAAATTTTTTGACGAGGATAAGTATTTATTTTGTTTTGTTTTTAGGTAGTTGTGTTTAGTTTAACAGTTTTCTTTTGTTCTAAACTCCTGGCTAACCACAGGGAGAAATATGTATTTACATAGTTCATGATATAGTGCTAGAACGGAACTTTTACAATCATCAGTACATCTTACACCTGCAGGAAAGTTTCCTTGTTGGAGTCCTGTCATTCTTAGGTCAACAAGGTGGCGCCCTAATCCCTGGCTACTATCTATGAACTTGGAAACCTTTACTTTTATTTGGGTGATAGCTATTCAACACTTTTCCGTTATACTGGGCCTGTCTCTTTGAAGAACCCCCCCCCCTTCTCCCTGAGCTAGCAAAGTTTTATGTGGACAGGCGTGACAACTGGCGCACGAACGTGGGGCCTATGTTATAGATTTTGGGAACAAAAGAAGAATTAAGATATATTATCAGATATTTTTTTTTAAGGCATATAGTGTCTTGTGTTTTTTATACATAAGTGTCTTGTAAAAAGTATATGCAATTTTCTGATTCACTCTGGAACTTGGTGTCAATTATAAACATGAATGTGTATTATCTTCGCAAGCATAAGGTAGAATATGAACTTAAGATCAGAGGTTTAAATACTGATGGTAATGCAAATGAACTTAGAAGGCGATTACAGCAAAGCATGGCTAATAATGAGGAAATTAGTGTAGCTGTGGTCAATTCCTTAGATGTTTCGCAGGAGCTGGAGGAATGTGAGGAAAAGCTTCAAGACTTATCGACTTGTGTTGTTGACTATGAGGGTAATTTTAATGACAATGAATACCACCGTATAGTTGCTCGCTTGTTTCATCTTTATTTGCGTATTGGTAGGATTCCAGTTGCTGCAGATGCTGACAACGACCAAGAGAGTGACAAATCGGAGTTACAAGCTAAAACTAAGGAAATAATAGACTCTCTTAAGGCCCAGTTTTCAGGTGGGAAAGGCGATCAGGTGGATACGGCTAAGGTTGTCATTCCTTCTACACATATGTCTGCACCGTCTACAACTGATTGTGGGAAGGAGAGCGATAGTAATGCTGGTGGCCATGTTTTGCCTACACTTCGTATTCTTAGTCTTCGTTCAGATGCTAATATGAAACATAATTTACCTGTACAGCGGCTCAGCCTACCTACTGAAATTATGAAAGGGTCTGTGGTAGTTAACAGCTGAAATTCTGCGCATGTTGAGGAAGTAATGGACCCCAATCCTCTCAGGGAAACTTCTGGTCCTGGTGTCCGTCCTAAGTATGTTCCTGTTTACAAGTGGGGAATCAAGTTTGACAATGATGGATCTAGTGTTGCTGCCTTTTTGGAACGTGTTGGGGAACTGCGCAGAGCTCGCGGAGTTACTCACAGTGAACTTTTTGAATCAGCTGTTGATCTTTTCTCTGGCCCCACTCTTGTTTGGTACAGAGCCTCTACCAGTAGGATTCACTCATGGACACAGTTATCTAGGGAACTGCGAGAGGTATTTCAGCCCCCTGACTACGACTTCCGACTTCAACAAGACATTTTCAACAGAGTCCAAGGAGAACAAGAATCTATTGACCTGTACATGGCAGCTATGGAAGGCTTGTACGGTAGGCTATCTGTCCGGATTCCAGAATTGACTCGTCTGGCCCAGATCTTTAATAATTTGCACCCACAGCTGCAGGACAGACTTGCATTGTTTGATATTAAGAGTCTAGATGATCTGCGTTTTATGGGACGTCGAGCAGAAGCAGGTCGCTTGCGAACTTCAAGGCCTAGACCTTCTCCCAGGATTGATTCTGCATTGGAACCTGATCTAGCTTACTGGGAACCCCATCGGAATAGAAGAGTGGTCACAGATAGAGTAGCTAACGTGCAACATAGATTCTCTGGTAGCCATTCTGAATCACCTGTTGGAATTGTGGAACAATTGGTCACCGGTTCGAAGATTGTCATAGGCCCAGTAGGAAATCTTGCTATGGCTGTGGAAAAGATGATACATTAAAGAGGGACTGTGTTTCTTGCTTGCCGTCCAAAAAACTTGCAGAGCAGGGAATCAGTGAAGTAAATGAAGCTGATTCCCAGAAACATTCCACTACTATCCAATTAAGTTATTTGATTAAGAACCAAATCTATGATCCTAGGCCGTACTTATCTGTCCGTGTGTTTGGCAAAAAGACTACTGCTTTGTTGGATTCAGGAGCCTCGCATACCATTTTGGGCAAAGATGGGATATGGATTATTGATACTTAACCTGCTCATCTTCACTTGACTAATGATAAATTTGTAGAAACTGCGGATGCACAGCGTCATGAGGTTAGTGGGTTCGTGGTCTTACCTATCACGTTGAAAGGAAGGACGGAGAATTTGAAGGTTTTGGTGGTGCCAACTTTACATCAGTCCTTGATATTAGGCATTGAATTTTGGGAAACCATGCATATTGTTGCTGATTTTCACAATAGGGAGTGGCATTTTGCAAATAAACTGCATAATGATTTTTGTAGCTCTGTTGATGGTATCAGATCGGAGGAGCAACTATCCGTAGACGAAAAGGCTAGGTTGAAGGAACTTGTGGACGGCTTTTTCAAGGACGAACCTAAAGTATTAGGCCGCACTGATCGAGTTCAGCATGTTATCAACACGGGAAATTTCCCAGCCATTAAACAACGGTATTTTCCAGTGTCACCAGCCAGACAAGCGCTTATAGACAAGGAATTGGCTCAAATGTTAGAATTAGGTATAATAGAGCCATCTAAGAGTGAATGGTCTCCCCCGATTTTCCTAATCGATAAGCCTGATGGCTCAAAGAGGTTTGTTGTTGATTTTCGCAAGGTTAATGCAGTAAGTAAACAGGATGCCTATCCGCTGCCTAACGTAACCTCCATCCTTGACAGACTTAGGGATGCCAAATTTATCTCCAGTTTGGATATTCGCAGTGCATACTGGCAAATTCCGCTTGAAAAGAACAGCAAGGAAAAAACAGCCTTTACCATTTCCGGAAGAGGGCTGTTTCATTTCGTCACTATGCCCTTTGGACTTTGTGGTGCACCCGCTACATGGCAAAAATTTCTTGGACAATGTGCTAGGTCCTGACTTAGAGCCATACGTGTTTGTCTACTTGGATGACATAATTGTAGTCACACCCACTTTTCAGAAGCATCTAGATATATTGTCTGAAATATTTAAGCGAGTCCGTGAAGCTAAACTTACCTTGAATCAAGAAAAATGTAAATTTTGTAGAAGTGAGTTAAAATAACTGGGCTATGTAGTTAGTAAGGAGGATCTACACGTCGACCCAGATAAGGTGAAGGCCATTGTGGACCTTCCAGTTCCTAAGAATCAGAAGGAAGTCCGCCAAGTGTGTGGAACCGCATCGTGGTATAGGAGATTTATTCCAGATTTTGCCAGCAGAATGTACCCACTCACGTATCTCCTCAGAAAACATTAAAAATTTGAGTGGACCCAAGAGGCTGACCAAGCATTTCAGGACATTAAGGCTTGTTTAATCTCTGCTCCAATCTTGACATGCCCTGACTTCACTAAGCCTTTCATTATCTCATGCGATGCTTCAGGCTATGGTCTGGGAGCCGTCCTTAGCCAGAGTAGTGGACAAGGTGAGGTGGTGGTTGCGTATGCCAGCCGAACTCTAACAAGACAAGAGTAGAACTACTCTGCTACTGAGCGCGAGTGCCTAGCTGTAATCTGGGCCATTGAGAAATTCAGACCGTACGTTGAAGACACCCGGTTCACAGTGATCACTGATCACTATAGTTTGTTGTGGTTAAATAACCTTAAAGATTCGGTTGGACGTTTAGCTAGATGGGCTACACGTTTGCAAGCTTATGATCTTCAACTAGTCCATCGTAAGGGTAAGGAAAATATTGTCCCAGATATGTTGTCCCACTCCATGCCTATTTCTGAAGAGGAGAAAAGCCCTGAACAGCCTACTGTGTTTGCAGTTATGGAAATACCGAATGAGGTGAAAGATCGGTGGTACAACAATATGTTGAAAAGAGTTAAAGAGCAATGTGACAATTATCGTCAGTGGCGTATTGAAGGCAGGCAACTTTGGAAGAAAGTTGAAGGGCTTGACCCATCATTCGATGAAGATACTTGGCGACTGGTATTACCTAAAGAATTGCGATCTATGGTGATTGAAGGTTGCCATGCCCCACCAACATGTGGACACCAAGGCGTATTGAAGACCTTCAAGAGGATGCAAAAACTTTTCTATTTGCCGAAGATGAAGAAGGACATTGCTTCCTATATTTCAAAATGTCACGTTTGCCAATGTACCAAATATGACCAACAACGACCAGCTGGCATGAAGGGCAGTTACCGTGGTGTGGATGCCCCTTTCAAGATGTTGGCTGCTGATCTCATTGGGCCTCTACCTCGATCCATGAAAGGATTCAAATATCTCTCTGTTGTTACGGACACATTTACAAAATTTACAATTTTACGTCCTCTTAGAGCAGCTACAGCCAAACTTGTAGCGCAACACCTGGAAAATGATGTATTTCTAATGTTTGGGATACCAAAATATATCATTTGCGATAATGGTTCAGAATATATTGGAAGACCTGTGACCCAATTAGCAAGGAGTTATAACTGTAAGATACTGCTTAATGCCAGCCGACATCCTCAGGCAAACCCTGCTGAACGTGTGAATCGTGACATCGTGTCTATGCTAAGAGCTTATGTGAATGATAATCACCGTGATTGGGACAAATATATTCCACAGATTGGTTTTGCCTTGCGCACCGCTCATCATGAGTCCACAAAGCATACTCCTGCGTTCCTAAATTTTGGAAGGGAACTTGCCATTTCCGGTCCGGGTTTCGAGGTTCTGCAAGATGGGGATACGCCAGATATTGAAGATTGTCAGCAATATAGGGAAAAATTGAAGGAGCTAAAAGGTTTCCACCAAGAAGTTTCAGACAGACTTAAGGAAGCGCATATGAAGAATGCCAAGAGATACAACTTTAGGAGGAGACACGTAGAGTTTAAAGTTAATGACCTTGTGCTAAAAAGAAATTACCCTCAGTCGGATGCTTCTAAACAATTTTCGGCGAAGTTGGCACCCCGCTTTATTGGACCACTTGTTGTGACACGGAAAATCTCAAGTTTAATATATTCTCTGGCCGATCTGAAAGGAAAAGCACTTGGTAACTGGCATGTCACCGATCTGAGGAAGTATGTTCAGGATTAGAAAATTTGGGAAATTTTCTGGAGGAAGGGGAGTGTTTGTGACATTTAAATTTTTTTTGCTGTACATAAAGTTATATTACAGTCAAGACTTTAAGGTAAACAGTTATCATGTGTGAACGATCGATTTGTAAACAGATGATCAGCTGTTATTTATTTTAACTTAATTTATTCATATGTATGTTTCTAACATTTGTTTTCTGTTCAACAATAAGTTATGTTTTAGGAATAAAACAGTTCAGTTTTTCAGTTCACACTAACATGTTGTGTTTTTAAATTTAGTGACGAGGATAAGTATTTATTTTGTTTTGTTTTTTGGTAGTTGTGTTTAGTTTAACAGTTTTCTTTTGTTTTAAACTCCTGGCTAACCACAGGGAGAAATATTTATTTACATAGTTCATGATATAGTGCTAGAACGGAACTTTTACAATCATCAGTACATCTTACACCTGCAGGAAAGTTTCCTTGTTGGAGTCCTGCCATTCTTAGGTCAACAAGGTGGCGCCCTAATCCCTGGCTACTATCTATGAACTTGGAAACATTTATTTTTATTTGGGTGATAGTTATTCAAAACTTTTCCGTTATACTGGACCTGTCTCTTAGAAGAACCCCCCCCCCTTCTCTCTGAGCTAGCAAAGTTTTATGCGGACAGGCGTGACATCATAAATAGAAAAAAATGATCAATGATTAAACATAATTTAAAAGAATAAGGCACTATACCTGTATACAATTCTGAATAATTATATACATAAAGTTGTAAAGCCCGATATTTTTTATGAAAAGAATTATCTAGAAATATATTTTAATAAACTCCAATATAACATGCCTTAGAGCAAGACAGGCATGAACATTCATTTTAAAATAAGATTATTACAAGCAATTCGACTCCTTATTACTTAAAACTTAAAGTAACGATATAATTCAGATCAGGTTGTTTATTAAAATTCACTTAGCATAATTTATGTAAGGGAGGGAGTGAGGGGAAGGAGGTTTTGAATTCGCTAAATGCATATTTTAACTATCAGGAAAAATGAGGTGAAGTTCTCCATTTAAAGTTTGTTTAATCTCTGCTTTAAAAGATTCCAATGTTGGCACAGTTAAACAAATCACCCTGTATACTACGACTGTGCGCCGTTCGTTAACTCTCGCCTTTGACTAATTACAGAGGTTGTCCATCTTGACCCAAAGCCACCCGACACTAGGCCTATCAGCTGACCGGAATCATCCAGCTAAGTTGAACAAGTCATTAATAAGGCATGAATCATTAATAGTCATTAGATTTTAACCTTTGAAAAGTTTAGAGTTTGAATTAAAGTTCCTTTACATCCAATTGCCTAATGATAATTTAGGATAGTTTAAATATCTTTAGTTTCCTTGTACGTAAGGGATAGTTCAGTTTAAAGACTGATAATAATACATTGAATTCTTAGAAACAGTCAATAGTGTATCAATACGGCAGCATTACAGATACAATTTTGGCCATAAACTCCTGTTTTACCATCGTTCTCGATAAAGGTGCTAGTAACGCAGTCATGAGAATCAAGATTGCCTTATCGTTATAAAGTATTAACCTTTACTAACATAAAGTCAACCTAATATGAAATATAGGGTTTTTGGTATTAGTTCATTATTATTAAAAACTGTTTATCCTAGCCACTTTTTAATCACTGTCTTATACCACTGTTATAGAATAATAATAAAATATAAAGTCTAATATATCTCTCCGTAAATTGGTATTTCTGATACCAAAACCCAATTAAATGCTGATTGTTATTTTATTATAGTATTTTAATAAATAAATTTAACATTCATTGTCCTTATATCTGTATTTAAATTTATTTTATCAAAAATATAGTAAGTTATATGTTTGTTCAGGTGTATTCGCCGTATTTTGTCTACATTCATAAACAATCACGTTAGGTGAAACAAAAATGAAATAAAGATAAAAAATTATGACATTAGTTTCTAATATAAACGGATTTTCCTGATTTACGTATTACAGTATACGTGGACGATATTGCCTTACTCTTCCGAGAGAAATCACTAGAAGATCTCGAAAGAAACTGCTTCTTACAACTAACAATGTTATATCAGTACTTAAACAACCATAATTTACACGTCAACCCCCAAAAAAAAAAAAAAACTATTCCTTTTTCTAATCATTTTAGTTTAGATAACGATCCACTTATCGTCATGAATGAGTTCGAATTACCTTTAGAATTGGACTGCTAGTACTTAGGACTAAGTTTTGATAGTAAATTTACATGGGAAAAGCATATAGATACGATATGCTCAAAACTGTCTTCACAATTAATTTGACTTAGCAGGTATGCTCAATAACAAAACTATTTCCTTTTGCGGCTAATCTATTACTCCCTGATTGAGTCAAGGCTACGGTATGGGATTGTTCTGCGGGGCTCAGCGTCACGTAAGGAGTTTCTACGGGTATTTTATCTGCAGAAAAGATCTGTACGAACCATAGCTGGTGTACGTAGAAGAACATCGTGTAAAACATTTGCTCAATCATTAAGAATATTGACCCTTCCCTCATTATACATATATGAAATAGGTTTATACTACAGATTCAAATATGATTTTATCAAAGTTGGTTCAGACGTCCACAATTATAAAACACACACACACACACACACACACACACACACACACACACACACACACACACACACACACACACACACACACACACACACACACACACACACACACACACACACACACACACACACACACACACACACACACACACACACACACACACACACACACACACACACACACACACACACACACACACACACACACACACACACACACACACACACACACACACACATGCACGCACGCACGCACGACGCGCGCACACACAAAAAATACATAGATGATATTAAATTACAATAAATTATTTTATTTGAAGTTTCTCAAAAATTTTGGTTTGTTACGAAAAAATTAAATAAATAGTGGAGACACATTTATATATCATATAAGCTTTTTTGTACATAGTTAAGTATTTAAAAAAGTAAAATTAAATTGTTCTTTAAACACAAATTATTTAAATAACACATGAAACTTTAATATTTTTAAATTCTTAAATATATTGGGTAAATTTCAAATATATTTAAGCCTGGTGCATGAATGTGGCGTAGAGCTTTGCATCGTGTCTTTAGTGGCGTGGTGTTTTAAAAGAGGATATATTACTCAGTAGGATGATCAAAGTAATAATATACACGTCACAGTGCGGCGTTTTATACGTTAACGGATAAGCTCTAGGAAGGTCACATTGACAAACCCTTCAAAATAAAGCTGCAATAGGCTATCATTTTCACATTTTCTCCCTCAAATCATAGGTATGGACAGTTGTACAAATATTTAATTGAAAATGCATTACTATTATGTATTAATATTTAGTTATATTGTTTTTATAATTGGCCATTACATTATATCATAATGTTCTAGACAAGTTAAATAAAAATTTATTTCCCTAAAAAGTAATAGTAGTTTTAACCGTCACTATTGTTAAAGTTAACGCTATTATTCTTAGATATGAAATATTTAATTTACTATCAAATTTTTTTCTGCGACTAGAATGTTTGAATATATATATTTTTTCACCAAAATAGATTTTATTTTAATAAATTTCCAGTGAAAATAATACATTATCCATCAAGACATAGATAGATCCAAGCAAAGTCGTAACTAAATTTGTCCCACAAGAAATTAAGGTTTACTGGACTGTAAAGATTATTTTCTCAAGTTCCATTCGTATAAGTAAGTTCTTAACCAATAACAAAATGCAAAACTGAAATTCTTACTACTAAAAAAGTCATAATAAATGTCAATTTTAATAAATGTACATTAAATTATAAGAAAAGGTTTTTATACAACATTATCATTCATCTCATAAAGCATTTTATTAAGTTTTAAACATTTTAAATACATTTTAAGAACAAGTACATTTAATCGGCAAATAAATTTATCACTAAACTAAACCTTAACGTGTAAGAGGTGTCCTATGTTATTTGAAATATTTAATTTATTGGAACTAAAAAATTACTTTTACATTTAGGGAATAAACCATTCTAGCTAAGCTAAATATAATTTACCATCATTCTGAAGCAAGAGGGGGAGGGTAATAAGGGTAAATTAGTTCTCCAAAGAACAGTATATATTTAAATATGTAATTAAACTTAAGTAATCGCTCCAAGAGGTAATTGGACCAACTATTTGTACACGTATATACTTCATGTACATATATTTGCTATTTGTGCCCGATCTATTCTAGTCACCTGGGACAGTTTGATTGGTTTCGTCTTCTGGATTAATGCTAAAATTATTCTGATTGTGTTTAATTTCTTTTACTAACTTATATTTTATTAGCATTACGAAAATTCTTAATATTTCATTTATTAGTTTCTACAATGCGCTTTTTTTGTATAGAAAACATATTGTTTTCCATACGACTTGTGCAAAATTCTATACATTTCAGGAGCATAAATAAATCATTATTACAAACAACATTTTTAGTATCCTTACTTTACAATTCAGCGATTATTGTAAAGTGTCAGTTTCAATTTAATTAAAGCGCCTGATAACATAATTATCTATAAAATTGAACGTCTTTTTGTTTTTAATTTGTTATTTATGATATAATTTGTTATTTATGAAGTATGGATAAGAAATCTATTATTGTATTTTTGTTATTTTCTTTTAATCAAACGTCACAGTAGAGCATTAAAAAATAACATTATTATTGTTAAGAATAAAGAAACTGTTATTATATTTAATGGTTTGAAATAGAGTAGTAGAGTTATAACTTTTCATTGTTATAATTGAAGTATTAAATTAAAAAAAAAACTTTAAAACTCTCTTTGTGGAAGCAGCTTGGCTAATGATGAGTGTTTTATGTCAAAACTGCCAATTTCAAAGAAAAAACCAACAGTTACCTTTTATCACTAAATAGCAATACAGTTGTGTAGAACATGTAAATTACGATGACATATTAGGAATATTTGCCTTGCAGTTTTTCTTAATGAACTCATTCTTACTTTTCTACATCACAATATTTATTAGTTTTTAGTTTATTCGATCAACTGGTAAAGATGCAGCCTAAAACAAGCATAGGCTATGTGAGCCTAGAGTGTATCGCAAATGACTGTGATATGGAGCATAACTGTCTATTTAATCTCACTTTGTGTGCTTTAATAAACAAATTAGTGAATAAATAACAATTCTGTAATTACATAATTAATTGCGTGATAAACCACATGTATTTAAATTAAAATGCAAGTAAAACTTTCAATAATCTAGCAAAGTCCGAAGTGCAGTTGGTTGTTAAGTTCTGACACACATTCATATCTGTCACTGGGAAACATCTGTCTCACCATTAACTTCCATCGATTTGACAAGTTATTTTGAACCAAATATAACTTTCAATAATCTAGCAAAGTTCAAAGTGCAGTTGGTAGTTAATTTCTGACACACATTCATCTCTGTCACTGGGAAACATCTGTCTCACCATTAACTTCCATCGATTTGACAAGTTATTGTGAACCAAATATAACTTTCAATAATCTAGCAAAGTTCAAAGTGCAGTTGGTTGTAAAGTTCTGACACATTCATCTCAGTCACTGGGAAACATCTGTCTCACCATTAACTTCCATCGATTTCACAAGTTATTCTGAACCAAATATAACTTTCAATAATCTAGCAAAGTTCAAAGTGCAGTTGGTAGTTAAGTTCTGACACACACTAATCTCTGTCACTGGAAAACATCTGCCTCACTATTAACTTCCATCGATTTGACAAGTTATTCTGTGGCAAATATAACTTCCCTGTAACACGAGTCTTTCTATTAAGTAAAGCAATATACAACAAGTATCATATTAACTGTCAGTAAGATATATGTTATTAACACTTTAAGGGCTGAGCTTTATCACTTTTCTGTGAGATGATATATTTTATGGTATAAAGAACTGGTTATTAGGATAAAATAAGGAATTGATAACGGATATAGTTAACAATATATAAACAATATTTCGATTAGATTATCTTTAAAATGTTTAAATAACAGGGTGAACTGTATATCTTTATCTTATACATCAATAATATATAATAATTTAAAGCAGTTTTATTAAAATGTTATTGTCATACAAAAAAAAAAAATTGCAGGCTAAAATTAACATACATACATGCATCAGTATATTTTACGTATAAGTTTATTAATTCAAAATATCAGTAATTTGATGGTAAATATATTACATTAATATTGGGTTTATTAAATTATTTTCCTAAAGTATGATGGTATGACTATATTTTTTCAATATTATGGATATACAAAATTATATTTGTATTATTTATCACATGTATTTTACAAATTAAATACGTATTATTTTCATAATCTAATAGTTTTGTACTATGTACTCTGAAATTTCACATACTAGCTCTCTAAATATCACCTATTATTACTAAGAAAATTTTGTATTTATTCTTATAAACGTATGTAATATATATACTTAAAATAATTCTATGACAATTCTTTACACGTTTGTTAATCAAAACATTTATAAGTATTTAATATTTAAGCTAATGTAACAAACATGATAATTGATTATTAATTAGAATTTCATATGTATACTAAATATATTAGTTCACATTCACTATCTAGTGAGCCAAACTGATGGAGGATTCTCCGTGAGCTGATAAATGTGTTACAACCCTGTGGTACACCCAAAAACCACGTGAATCCCTTGTTGGAGAAACAATATGAATAGTTCATTTAACACTACGCTTTGCCAGTATATTCCTCGATATATTTTCAAAAGATAAAGTAATTATATAGTTGAGAGTTTACAAATATATACGCTTTAAGAATATAGTTTACCCTAGTGAAGTTATAGTTACTCAACCAACATACATAATTAATCTTATTGATTACTATTATAAATATTGACTTTGTATGTTTAAATGAAAATAGCCTATTTAATTTTATTAATTAGTGAGCAGTATTTTTGGTAACATAGAAAATATTAGAGGTTTCCTTTTAAGATGGTATTCCTGTATTTTTTTATTTAAAAATGGCTGAAAACACTTTAAAACAAAAAGAAAATCTAGTTATTAAAATACTACATTTTCTTATAAACTTGTAATATAATATTAAAACTCGTTCACTTATACTAATAATATTCCTTTAGAAGAATAAAATGTAAGGCTTATAATGAATTCGACACGTTGGATCGTGTAAACTCACAAAATCGTAGTTTTAGATAGAAAATCCATTTTAACAAACCTCCAAGAAGTATAGAGCGATACATTACTAGGTCCTTGACATGTAAAAGGAATTGGTGTTGGCAGTGGAAAATCTTGGAGAGTTTCCAGCAGTGAAAAGCAAGCAGTTACTTGTTCATGAAATGAATGTCAGTTGTACTGTTGTATTTACGAATACAATAAATGATAATCTTATACGTTTGCTTGATTGTATAAATTTAAATACACTTAAAAGTAACCAGGGCTTTCAGATAACCTAATTATTATTTAAGTACTTATATGTCCTAGTTTTTATACATAGTATTATTCTTTTGTGTCTAAATTGGGATGACCATGTAAAACAGGTTATAGGTAGAGTAAATTCAGGAATTTATGCCCTTCGACAAATGTCCTTCTTATGTAATCCTGAAACGTTAAAATCTATCTACCAAGCACAAATTCAGTCTCACATTTATTTTGGCATACGTCTGTATGGTGCAACAAACCAAAACAAATATGGATAAACTTTTTAAATTACAAAAGAAAGGAATAAGAGTATTGAACAGGTGGCGCAGTGTTGTAACCCAGCTACTTGGAAACAAAGTGTTTGGGAGATTGTATGAGAGGTTCCACCCGCCAACTGATACTCGTACAGTGGTATTAACCCACTCACCCACCCATTCACGTACAGTAGTATTGACCCTCCTACCCACCCATACATGTACAATGGTATTGACCCACCTGCCACCCATACACGTACAGTGGTATTGACCCAACAATACGCGTACAGTAGTATTTACCCTACCGCCCACCCATACATGTACAATGGTATTGACCCACCCGCCCAATCATACATGTACAGTGGTATTAACCAACACATACGTGTACAGTGATATTGACCCACCCATACGCTTACAGTAGTTTGACCCTTCCGCCCACCCATATATGTTCAATGATATTGACCCACCTGCCCAACCATGCACATACAGTGGTACTGACCCACCTGCCCACCCATATACGTACAGTAGTATTGACCCACCAACCCACCCATACACGTACAGTGGTATTGACCCACACATACGTGTACAGTAGTATTGACCCTCCTGCCCAACCATACACGTACAATGTTATTGACCCACCTGCCCACCCATACACGTATAGTGGTATTGACTCACCTGCCCAACCATACACGTACAGTGGTATTGACTCACTCATACGTGTACAGTGGTATTGACCCTCCTGCCCAACCATACACGTACAATGGTATTGACCCACCTTCCCAACCATACACGTACATTGGTATTGACCCACCTGCCCAACCCATACACGTACAGCGGAATTGACCCACCCGCCCACCCATACACGTACAGTGGTATTGACACACACATACGTGTACAGTGGTATTGACCCACCTGCCCACCCATACACGTACAGTGGTATTGACCCACCCGCCCTTCCATACACGTACAGTGATATTGACCCACACATACGTGTACAGTGGTATTGATTACAAAAAACGTATTTGCCTTGTTTAATAAATGTTAGAGACAATTAATAAAACTCCCTTTCATTTATATTACAGACAACTCTGTATTGAAATAACCTATTCAATCTAAACATGACCAATCTACTTTTAGTACTATAAGGAATGTCCTTATATTAATTTTAACCCTGTAATGGTAACGCCCTTAGTGTTACTGGTATCGCGTTGTTTCATAGACCACACTTATGAACAAATTTATAAAAGTAAATAAATCGTGATGATTTTCGTTTCTCTATACATGAACATATTAAAATATATTGCTTTGTATGTTTTTGTCTCTTTTGGAGATGTCGTCTATTTTTAATCATTCTAAAAGCACTCCTCCTTGATGTTCTTGGCAATTGTAATTAGCTCATACACCGCACTAGAAAAGGGTCACTCTTTTTTGCTGGGCAAATCACAAATACCTTCTTTATTCTAGGCTAGCTGGGGAGTCTTGATCAGGTCCAGCAATGGCTCCTATATGTTGTTTTAGAATTCTATATAGATTTAAGTAGAGCATGTCGCTCTAAATCCTCAGGAGTAGAGAGTTTTACACATGTGTCTTTGGTTAATGTTGTCCTTGAGATAAATTTCTTATTTTTTTAGATTGCGTTATGGACATAGATTACATGTGTGATTACACATCTCCAGCACCAACCAAATCATTATCATCATTACAATTATCGTTCTCATCACTACTATTTTTGTCTAGTTTCGATAAAACTTAATTTATTTAAAAACTAGTATCTAATACATAAGTGATCCATGATAAATACATCATATGTACATTTATTCTAAGAATACATTATTTTAAACTATATATATATATATATATATATATATATATATATATATATATATATATATATATATATATAAGAAAAACGTATATAATGTATAAACTTTTAAACAAATGGTAACATTCAGCGGAAAAAAATACCGTTAACGGTAACCGCGTAGTCTGATAGACGGCTGGCAGGTTACTGAACCAAAATAAAGGGTAGAGGTAACTGGATACCCCTTCACTATTGACCTTTAGTAGGGAGGAACATTTATAAAAAGCGGAATAACTGGTAATCTACTCCACCCACTACAAAACCGGTTTTTATAGTTATCTTAGAGACGAAGCGTTACCATTCTATGGTTAAATATGGATATCATTGAATTTACTTTGAAATAAGTAAAACGGGTACAAGTCATTACAATTAGTCGTTAATTTGAGTTTTTAGTCAATAATATATGTTCTTTCTGTAAAAATTGGCTTGGTTACTAAAAAAATCAGGAGAATTCTTTTTTTTATTCAAAATAAGTTTTTAGAATTTAAATTCAAGTATGTTATTTATTTATTAGTTTTTTGCTATCTGACTGTCCTACCATTCTGTTACTTAAATTTTGATCGTTACTTTGGCTGATATTTGTTCATTGGTTTAAGTTTCTATGCTCTTATTAATGCAATTAATCCGTTAAATTACAATCTTATTATTTCTTACTTCAGATACATTACGTTATCCTTTAGAGTAGTAATTCTTTCTATCGATTAAAAAGGACAACTTAAAGAAGTTACTCTGCTCTTCAGAAATATTACCTTTCATCCCAGAGTTAATGTTTAGTACACAATAAAACATTTGTTAGTCATTCATTAGATCTTAAATAGAATGAAAAGTATTTTTAGTAAAGTTTTTTCTGTTTGTATACGATCTAGCTTAAAAAAAGTCCAAGATAATATCTATATTCACAAACTATAAGTTTTATTTATTTAAGTGTCCATAATTTGAAGACCAGTAAATGTATTTATCATAAACCTTAAGTGTCCTCTGGTGAGTGTTATAGTTTGAAGGATGATGATTCGACCTAGTAGATTACTACTAGTGATAACATCAACATTTTTAGTATTATTTTCCAAATATTGTTGCGGCCAAATCTGAATCAGAGTTTGTAAGAAAGGTGATATATTTATATTCCTAAAAAATACGCTGAGCTTATTTTAAAAAATCAATAAAACTAAATAATTCAAATTAAAACTTGTTTGTATGACTTACGAGGCTTAAAGACCTGGTATACTGGACATTACAAGTCAAGTTTTTCTCTTGAATATTGTGGAAAAGAGATTCCTAGGAATAGAAGATTTTTTTCAAAATTACAACTTGGAACGAGGTTGAGTATCCTTTTATAACTCCAAAAGTGGTAAATGTAATAAAATTTATCGACCGTACAATTAGTCATACATTGTATCTTAATGAATGGTAGGGTCAGCCTCCACTAATTAAACATACTTACGTTAATTAAACATACGGTGGTACTAACCCACCCGCCCACCCATACAAGTACGGTGGTACTAACCCACCCGCCCACCTATACACGTATGGTGGTACTAAACCACCCGCCCACCCATACACGTACAGTGGTACTAACCCACCAACCCACCCATACAAGTACGGTGGTACTAACCCACCCGCCCACCTATACACGTATCGTGGTACTAACCCACCCGCCCACCCATACACGTACGGTGGTACTACTTTTTGTACATCGTTATAGTACTTCCTTCTATTTATGCCATTTTAATACCACTGTATGTGTATGGGTGGGCGGGTGGGTCAATACCACTGTATGTGTACAGGTGGGCGGTTGGGTCAATAACACTGTATGTGTATAGGTGGGCGGGTGGGACAATACCACTGTATGTGTATGGGTGGGCGGGTGAGTCAATATCACTGTATGTGTATGGGTGGGCGGGTGGGTAAAGTGGATAAGATGAAATAGTTCATGGAATATGTTCAGTAACATTATTTATAAATATAAATAATTTTAAGTTTACAACCTTATCTAGATGGTAACGAGTCCTAATAAGAAATTTGAGAATGCAGATATGTCAAGAGGATATCGGCAATAATTACCAAAATATACAGTAGTCTATAAAAAGTAATTTTATACATTTATTATTGTTTAATATAACTGTATTTATAATGTAAGACTTTCATTAATTATTTTATTTTATGAATCTTAAATTGTATGGTACATTAATACATTTTGGACTTGATGATAGATTCAGAAATAGTTTCTTTTCTGTATAGTTTATAGTAAATTATAAATTTATGAAGACCTATAAAAAAAACAAAACATTTATTTAAATTCTATTCTGCTGCATTTATCTTATTTAGCAATTTAAACATATTTTAATTATTATTTTTTAAGTGAAAGGATTTTCATATTTTGAATAGTTTTATTTTTATTAAAAAGCCCTTTCTGCATTAAATGATTCATTTATTAATATACTATGTACTCATAATTACGCATATAAAACAGTAAGAAATAGCATAGCACTACCACTCTTTTGCTAAGATTCAGTTGAATATAGATTAATTTAGCCTATCTTACAGGCTAAGCAATACTATCATAGACCCAGGTCCCTTTATCAGTGATCTGTAGATATATTTATATATCGTTGAATAGATAAACATCATGGTTTAGGATGGATGGAAATATCATTAATGAAAAACGAGAAAAAAGAAGGTCCTAATGTATTATATATGTTATTTCGGTTCGTTATTATTTGCATATTAATAAAGATGGTAACATTTGTAAAACAATAGACTCTATGCCATTGGAGGACTAACTCAGTGAAGGGACAGTGAAATTTGATTGTCAGTAGAACACAACGACATGGCAGACATCGTTGAAACACAACGTTATTGGAATGCCTTTTAGCTATCTGTCACGTTGTAGAATTTAACAATGCGCTTAATCTTTTATTGGTTTAATGGGATGTACAAAACCATCCAGGTTTTGTACAAAAACGTTTGTTATTTGACTAATATACAATTTACTTTCATATATTATAGTCATAATTTTAAATGTTATTTTTTTATTTATTCAGTATGATATCATACGAACTAAAAAAATACAACATTTAGCCATAGAATGCATATATTAAATTAAATAAATAAAAACATGTAAAACTTTTAGTAATAAAAATATTAACTGGCTTTCCTTGAGTGATTAATACGTTATTTTCAACATTATTAATTTTTCTTCATTTCTCTTCCAAATAAACAGCAATATGAACAAAATAATACACATTTGTTTAGAACAAGTAGTACCATGTAAATGCAAAAAAAAAAAAAAACTACAGAGTGATATGCTTACTAAAAAAAATAAATAAATAAATAAAAATTGTTAGTAGGACCAAGGAATAAAATAATAATAGCTTGTGAATTTACAATTGAAGAGGTGTATATTATCATTTGGTGTACATCCAAAAATTACATCACTTACCTATATTTACGATTTAATTGTAGTTTTATTCTCTAACTATATATTCTTTATGTACACAATGTTTTTAAATGGAACATTTGCTGTAATATTACAAAATGTATTTGGACCATTTTGCTATAGGAAAATACCTTGCTATATTCAGTATTAGAGACGCTAGTAAAGTATTTTATTCTTACTAAATATATTTTTAAATATTATTTATTAGTGAACATTTTCCGCTTTGAAATACTTAAAAGGACATGGAGGAAATATTGCCAAGACCTCTTTATTTTAGATAAGGGACTAAATAAATATTTAATTTTTCAAATTAATTGTGCTTAATGTGTCTTTGTTATTTGATACACGTTCCACATAACAATATTTTGTCTCGAAATAGTTTTGCATATAAACTGAACTTTAATTTTCAAACGATAATAATTAGAAGATTTTTAGTTCAAACAAAATTAAATAAATAGATAGTTATGATATAATTTTATAGGTGAAAATTTTATAGAAATTAAATTCAAAAAATTTTATATTCAATTTTAGAAATCAATATATTTGCTGGACTTTCAAATTTCATTCACTGAGGCTCTGCAAATATAATAAATATTACGTGCAATAATAAAACTACAATTAAACAATTCATCATAACAGGGTTTTTTTGAAAACTTTTCCTCATATTTAAAAACGAGTTATGTAAGATATTATCAAACTAGATATAAATTACCTATTTATATTACATATTTTATTTGCCATCTTTTTACTTAGTTATTTTTATAATCATGTATTGATAATTGTCACTGACATCAAGGTTTATTTTTAGACCGACTCACGTTTTCTTTTCAATACGAAAGTATTTAAAGTTAAATAGACTAAAACATATGAATTATGTATAATATAACGTATAAATGCATGATTACATGCGTGTATTTTATAATATACTAGACAGTGTTTTCGTCTTTTTAACGAATGGGAGAATATTTAGATGCATTAGAGATGTTCAGAAATTCTCTTACTTATTACAATGTTCATTTGGCATGATAAAATACATAATGTACATACGTAATAAAATTAAACATTGTTTGTCTATATTAATAAATATACCATTTTTTATTCACAGTTAAAATCAATTTAAATGTCATGTATTATCTTTAGAAACAAGCAGGGAACAATATTTTGTAACATATCAAATTTTATTATTCTGAATTTGTATAATTATTTACCTTTCACCTTTAAATTTCAAGTAAATCTGCAATATATTAAGTGTACATTGCAACTATTGATTGAGAATTCAAATTGAAATTTAATTTTAAATATTTTTTTATAATTTTTTACTTTATAAATGTTAAACAACACATACATTGTGAAACAAACAAACATATTTATATTCCTCTTAATAACAAACAATTTTAAAATTGTCAGTGCATATTACGTTTCAATAGGAAATGGAAACTATTATTATTTCAAATAAATTAATAAATTATTTATTTCCAATCGTGTGTGAATTCAATGCATGTTAAACATTGGCTACATAATTAAACCTTATTACTAAAAAAACTTAAACTAATATATACGGTTTAACACTACATTCAAGAGAAGAATCAAACTTACTTATAAAGTAATATTGATTAAACAACTATAAAGCTTGTTGTTTATTCTTGTACTATGAACATACCTACTAATTAGATCATACAGACACGCTCCGATGAGAGCTCTCATACTCAACTATGTACTAAATAGGTCGAAGTTTAAGGGTTATTACAGAACCCGTGACGTATGCCTTGGTAATTAAGGTGGTATTTATGTTAGTACTTCAAAATAAGGTACTTTTTTGTGTGCACTAAATACAACCGTAGCCAATTATATTTACAATTGCATTACTCAATATACTAATATTAAGTAATGTATCTTACTTGTAGTAGGTAATACTAATAGTAATTATTTAATACTATGAACATTACTGATACATGTATATTAATTTAATTATTATAAAACAATTAATTTGTATGATCTCATAATTTAACAATTTTTTAATCATCGTTAGAATCATTATACTCACAATGGTTTATGCAATTAGTAAAGTAATAACAAGTGATGATGAATTCGCAATCTTATGAAGTATAAAAAAGGCAACAAATGCAATAACATGGTCTAATACGATACAAAATATTTCTACAAATAATATTCCCACCAGTAATGGATAGTTATTTACTGTCGAAAAAAAACTGTAAACGTTTAAGTACGTGAATAATACTGGTTAAATAGTTTCCAGTATTGTGGCTCACAGGTCTTTAAGGGCCAGCATCTGAGTCCCCAACTGAGGTAATGGTAGGTACTTCACTCACTGAATAAAGTTTAAGTACAGGCCTGCAAGGTCATTGTTGAATAGCGACTTAAGGTTTATAACAAGAAACATTCAAGTGAGGAAAAAGTGTTTGTACACAAATCTAATCATAAAGATTTAAACACTGAAAACATATTTTACATAGGATACACAATAATTCATCTTCATATATCCTCCCTTCTATTATATCCTAGCCTAATTGTTATAGTGTTTTAGCTCAGTCGACCTCAGAATGAAGAGTACGGTGTCATATGTGTAAACTGCCAATTTAACTTACGATAGGTACTTCACTCGTTAAGTATAGTTCACGAACAGGGCTGCAGGCCTATGTGTAATTTATAGTGAAGTTTTCTTAAATAAATCAAGAAAAATATATTTCACTAAAAACCCTACGAGGTACTTACATACACTTAAATGCCTATATCGAAAATCTTTTATACCCTCCACTCCACCCCCAATACTAGTCCTTCTTCAATATCACACTAGTTGTACTGCGTTTTGAAAAACAAATATCTGCTGAAGCATTTCAAACGAAGCAAGAAAATACTACATAATACAAAGTAATGTTTTTGTCATCTTGGATACTCAAACATGATTTATACCTTGTTATCTTCGTCGCTTAAATATGTCTCTTCGTGTCTCTGAGCCAAATGTTTAACCTTACATAAATAATTGGATAAGTAATGAGTTATTTTCTCATATTGTTTAACTTTGCTCAATTATACCTGAAACTTAATTTTAATCACAAACGACTGTTTAAAACACATCACAAAATAATATTTGGTCACATAAAATACTAGTAAGACTTTATAAACGTTCGTAAATTACGAAATAATATATAATAAACATTGGTTGGGTAAAATAATGCTAAAATTAAACTATTCAAATAAAGGTAAAATATTTATGTTAAAATGTAAAATTTATAATCTAAGGATGTTTAAAAATTCAAATTTAACAGCCTTTGACGAGAGAGATACACAGACTATTATTTAAACGCGTTAAGTCCCAGGCATAATATTAGTTGACTTCCCTATAGCCCATGCCAAAAATGTGAAAACTTTCAAATTAACCCAGATGTATTTTTTTTTTCACCAATCCACCTATTTTGGTCTTAGAAACCAACAGCAATATGAATTTATGATAATTGTTGTGTATTTATTACATTTTAGCGTGTGTACATTTTTGTGTACACATGGGCCTGGAGTAAATTTTAGCGTGTACTCAAAAATGTACAAACAGTATATTTAGCATAAAATAATAATTTATGCTAAACTAGCTAAATTATTTGTATTAATAAATAGAGTAGGGAATAAG
This sequence comes from Stictocephala bisonia, assembly GCA_035578905.1. Taxonomy (NCBI): domain Eukaryota; kingdom Metazoa; phylum Arthropoda; class Insecta; order Hemiptera; family Membracidae; genus Stictocephala; species Stictocephala bisonia. Next base: position 315,263 of record JAQJVL010000815.1, read on the forward strand.
TAATACAATTATTTACATCCTAAACTAAATTTTAATGACACTGTTAGTGTTAGGAAATCAAAATAATATGTTTATAAAAATACTGATATACAATGTAGTAGAGCTTTTGAAGACAATGTTTTAGAAGAAAAAAGATCAAACAAAGCACACATTTGGACTGTAAAATATTATTATTTCTTCATTGATTTGTGTGCTTTAGAAAAACACTTTTGACACATAAACTCACTGTTACACTCAACACATATTGTCTTTACTCTAGTTGTCTTCTTGACAGCAAAATCTCTTCCTTTATTTTGGCTATTCCGCTTGTAGCACATTCGACAACGTCCTGTTTTGTCACACTTCGATAAGGCATGATTAGTAAAGCCTTCTTGGCTAGGCTGGTTTTCATGTTGCAGCAAAGAAAGAGCAATACACTCCCTGAACTTAGTAATGCTCATTCGATTATCGACATTTATTTGTTGATAAATGTAATGAGCGTTTACTACTGTTGTGTTCAGTAATGGTTCAAATCCCAGTTTTCGATACCATTTTACCCCTCTTCTGACAGCAGTTGAATATGATGCCTTTTGGTCAGAAACATCTATAAAAGATTTGATTTGATTGTATTTAATTATAGTTGACGGTTTCTTCAATTGAGTGTTACGTTTGTTTGTCACTTCAACCATATTTGGGATTGATTTGGTTGTCAAGAATAACAGTTCCCTTTGATCATACCACTTACCAACTATTACTTTAGTATTACTTTGCTGTAACACCATTTCACCTTTTTTTAACTTTTTATTCAGTACTGTTGCCGGATTGTTCAACCTATTTTTGCGTAACGTTCCCAGAAGGTGTGTTTTTTTATGAAGAAGTTCATGTGCAAGCTCAACGCTTGTATAGTAGTTGTCAGTGCAGTGTTCTTCCCTCATTCAATAAGGGGACCATTAGTTGTAGCACAACAGACGAGGGTAGTGTGATTTTACCAATTCTTTCACATCTCCCACCATATACAATTATATTAAAAGTATATCCTCCTTCAAGGCACAATTTGTACAGCTTTATACCATATTTGTGTCTTTTTCCTGGGTTGTAAGTTCTGAAACCTAGGCGGCCTCGGAAAGGAACAATAGTTTCATCAATACACAAAATTTCATTAGGCTTGATTATTTCTTGAAATTTTGTATTCATCACATTTACAAGTGGAGTGATTTTATGAAGTTTATCACCTTCAGGGCAATCCTCATTATTTGAAAAATGAATTACTTTCAAAAGTGTTTGAAAACGATTCCTGGTAAAACTACAATTAGTCATTAGATCGTTGACAGGGATTATTGAACTCCAATAATCCCTGATAGATGGTTTTACGTCCAGTCCCATCCATATGCAAATACCCAAAAACTTTTCAATTTCTTCGGCTGTGGTCTCTTTATAATTTGCTAGAAATGAGTGCTCTTTTATTGAATTATTTACAATGCCAAGGATAATTTGCTGTTCGGCATAACGATTTGTTTCCAGTACTATGTTACTAATAATGCTTTCAATAAGTATTGACAAAAAAATATCAATAGGTTCCGTACTAACTAATCTATTTACATAATCTTGGTTCAAACCGTGTGTAAATGTTTTTGGAAATGTAGTCAAATGTCCTTCGACATCACCCCATATTACATCATTAGGCCTAGGTATATTGCTTACTATAGGCCTATATGATTCTGAATCATCGTCAGTGTGAACAGGACTTGATGATGCAATTGGATGTGTAAAACGTATGGATTGATTTACCCTGCTTGTTGAAGGTGATTGATCAACATGGCAAGATGGATCAGTATGAGATGGTAGTTTAGACGAATCTGTTTGTGGTAAAGTGTGATCCAATAAAGAAGTGTTCTGGTTAGTTTTTATTCTTTTACTTGGTATGCCTACATCATCATCACTGTCAGAAGGTGTGTCACTTACTTGGTAGTCAGGATCCTGATCCGAATCATCCACAAAAATCTCTGAAACATCACTGTCTTCATCACTCATATCATGTATATGTGATAGTTCACTTGTAGTAATGTCTAAAACATAATCTATATCTTCGTTATCCATTGTTGAATAGTCATTAACAATGGATATTATCACAGTAGTAAATAAAACAGTATAACATTATTTACAATTATTATTTACAATAATATATAACACAACTGTAAAGTTTCGTGTACTGACACAACCACCACCATTTGACTGTTCTAAACTGCTTCACAGAGCACAGTAGAAACCGGTTTTTCAGGACCCAAATCCACTTTTATACTGATTTGACACTTAACAAAGAGTATAACCTCTAAAAATAGTGAAAGGATAAACCTTGGATACATCAGCTGTTTTTAAATTAAGAATAACATGTGTACACAAAAATGTACACATGGGCATAGTGATACAAGCTGGTGTGTACACTAAAGTGTACACATGGGTGTAGTGAAAAGTCATCTGTGTACTTGAAAGTGTACACATGGGACTTAACGTGTTAATAATAATTTAATCTACCACATACTAAATAAAAAAAATTATTTATTGAAAGTCATAAATAATTTAGAATATATAAAAGAAATTGGTACTTGTAATTTACTCCGTGGTATATTTGACTCCATTTCTGAATCAAATTGAATTATTTATGTTAATTGAAAATAAAATCCAAATACACAATTAAATATTCATGCTTGTATATGATAAATGTCTTCTAAATAAATTGACATCGAAATCAAAAGATGTCAAAACTATATATAAAAGCAATGCATCATTCATTACTATTCCTACATATCTGTACGTCCAATTGACTTGACATTTTTATAAATAGGTTTATATTGGCCCCTAGAGACCCACTAAGAAAGGATTCTCCTCGTCGACCTCAGGCCTCCGTCCCACTGGCCTCCAAATATATCATGATATTCTTATAGAGCTATAATAATCAATTTATTGATTTGATTAATATCTGTTATATATAAAAATGAATACAATTGTGGTAGGCTAAAATACTTAAATTAAAAGTAATTGAGTAGAGTTATACGTAACATGAGCAGTTATAAATTAGATACTGTATTAGAATAAATAAACTGTTTTTCAAAAACCAATGGTTTGTTTTGATATACTTTAAATAATTGTTTTAATAAATTGTTGGAATGTTTACTTAAATTGTGATTACAAGCCTTCAAACACAATATTATGACCGGTGAAGTGGGCGTGTTCAGCTAGTTATAATTGTATAAGACAATAATACAGCTGTAATAAATGAATAATTTATACTATACAGATCGGATTTACATAGCAGTTTAGCAGAGGGGAGCCAAAATTTGCAAGCTAAGGCGAGTTACGGGTAGTTTATGCATTAGTTAGTGAACCACCCTTTATGACCTTTGGCCCAGGCAACGGCTCCCCCAGCAACGTAACTTAGTTTCTACTCCCTTCTAAAGATACGTCTCCACTTAATATATTCCTTCATTATTAATATCTCAAGAGATTAGGTATAGCTCGTCAATTGCATTTATTTTAAACCAATAACAATGTCCTAACTCCAGGCTTTAAACAGCAACCAATTTCTTACTATGTTATATTCTTTTATATATAGAAATAATATAAAATATTGATGAAAACCCCCACATTCTATTAGTCTTTCTTCCTAATATAGAGAAAACGTATTTATTAAAGAACTAACATGTATATGCTGATATCCCAGTACAAAACATGTGAGAACCTTACCACGAAGTTATTAGAGAACTGACCTGTATATGCTGATTTCCCTGTACAATAGATGTAAAAACCTTGCCACGAAGTTATTAGAGAACTGACTATGTGCTGATATCCCTGTATAACGCATGTGAACATCTTACCACGAAGTTATTAGAGAACTGACATGTATATGCTGATTTCCCAGTACAATACATGTGAAAACCTTGCCACGAAGTTATTAGAGAACTGACTATATGCTGATATCCCTGTATAACACATGAGAACATATTACTACGAAGTTATTAGAGAACTGACATCTATATGCTGATATCTCAGTACAACGCATGTGAAAACCTTACCACGAAGTTAATAGAGAACTGACATCTATATGCTGATATCCCAGTTCAATGCATGTGAAAACCTTAACACGAAGTTTATAGAATGTAAGTACAACAAATACTAATAGTATGGTGATTGATTCCAGTAAACAACGTTTACCGATCTCAAACCAAAGAAATCACAAAGAACTCCTTTGTTTATAACTAATTACTTTTTTAATTCATCTGGTCCAGGGATGGTACTCGTGGATTATTGATAGGGATAGTCATAACATTTTTACAGTTTGTAGTTATATTTCTATATATAAGATTTTTGTTACGTTCCTGTGGTTGACTACCTAACTTAATGTTCTACCACGCATAAGCTATACTGAGTAATCTAGGCAACTATACATTTCATGAAGTTTGAATACTACATTAAAATAATGAACGATTATAAATAATAAATATTGCCTGTCATGTTTTGAATTTTATAAAGTGATTCGTTTTCATTTCTATGTGGCAAATAGAAATACCTGGTTTGGCACTATCCCATTATTTCTGTCATGGATACACGGCATTGCACTTTGGTGTCGGGAGGAATATTGCTGCACCATTACTTTACACAGGAGATTATTGTTCAGGTTACATAACAAACATTTCTCCTAAAATATCGATGCTTCTTTGTTAACATTCACTTATTGATCGTAAAACGCATTGCTCTACCTCAGACGACCTAAATTGTAAAATACATATAACATTAATTTAAGCCTAATATGTTTTACTTGCTGCTAAGTTAAATTATAAGAATATTGATTCTTAATCAATAAAATAAAATTATTTATGAATACAATACAATTAAATAAAAGGAAATGGGCATTAATTTCCTGAATATATACCATATTATTATGGATATGTTAAATTAATAATATCCATAATAATTTACTACTTTTTAGCCAGAAAGATGGACAGAATATTATTTTTAAAACTAATTTAGTCTAGACAAAAGAAAATAACAAATTTATTGGACAATATATTTAATGATAGTACTTGTATTTAAGTTTCAATGACTAATTTTTTTTAATTTCCCCATTACATTACCAGGGCCTTTCCCATTAATTCACTACAGCTGTTTTTTCCACGTGCTCTCTTACTTCTCTACGACTACTTTTTTATTGCAATTATGGTTAGGTTTAGTTAGTTGGCTACTAAATCGAAAAATGGTAAATCTAACGGTAGACTTATCACCCAATGCGCTCTCCGTGTGTAAATTATTGGAAAGCGATAAGATAAGGATATAGGATTCCTAGCGGTAAAGGAATACGACAGTAGACGTAAGAATGATTAGGGAACAGTATTTAGAGCAATGAAATATTTATCAAGCGGTAGTGAATTAATGGAGAAGATCCCTTTACCAATAGGTATGAAGTTATTATAGAACAGTTATCGATTAACATTTATTTCTTGTTGTTAATCCATTGTAGTTTGTTTTTATTGTATTAAATACTTTTTATTTTAGTTAACACATCCAATTAGCATTTAGTTATATTTAATAGAACGCGCTAGTAGATCACGAGAGATATAATAATTAGAGTATGTAAATTAAAATTAAGACTGAGTATTATAAACCAGTAACTTTTTTAATAGTTCAAAATAAAAATATTTCACTTGTCAAAAACAATTAAATCATAGAAACTTAAAAAAAGTAACATTATAGATATAAAAATACGCTTAAAGTGTAAATTTTTATTTCTATTGTCAATATTACACCTCAGGAGTGTATTTGATGTCATATGAGGACATGTCAAGAATTTTAATATCCCTTTCTGAAGAAGAAAACGAAAAGTGGTAAACATACTTCTGTAAATTAACAATGGATCTGATACAAACGAGGAACATGGTGAAACTCCTTGTGTTACTTAGTTCATATACGAACTCTTTGTTACATGGTTTGTTGACGATGCACTTGTGTGGAGATGTAGGATATCCCAATTTTTTTTTTTAAGTTAGGTAGGAAAACTGGCCAGGTATATTCTATTATTTATTTATTTATTGTCTATTTATAATTCTTTTATTGGGAAGAGTTAGTCTTTATTGAGTGTATGTGAGTGTTTGTAAGTATTGAATATAAATTTGTACTTTCTTGTCTAGGAGGCCACTCTGTCTCTTACTTATCTGTTATCTGCTGAGCTCTCCCATGTTTATAGGGCAAGTATAAGTGTCGACTAAGTATCACTGTAACAGAAGCCACTAGGTTGACCTCGTAGGATTAACGACTCATGGGTTATCCTCATAGGATTAGCGACTAATAGGTTATCCTCATAGGATTAGCGACTCATAGGTTGACCTCGTAGGATTAGCGACTCATAGGTTACCCTCATAGGATTAACGACTCATAGGTTACCCTCATAGGATTAACGACTCATAGGCTTAATGACTCATAGGTTAATCTCTTAGGATTAACAAGGGAAAGTGTAAAAGGGGACGATGTCACCATACGGGTCATTATTAATGGTCATGTTTTGTTGTCTTTGCCTCAGGGTATGCTTTGTAAAGGTTTTTGTATCGTAAAGCAATATAAACTTTTGTATCTCTGTGTTATACTCTTCTAAAAAAAAGTTTAACTTACCAGTTCATGTGGTCTTACAGACCTGTGCGTGAACTTTATTCAACGAGTGAGTCAACAATGGCTATCACACTTACGTATTCTATCTTGCATTGTACATAGTTATTCCTTAGCCAATGAGTCATAATACTGGCTAAGGAGTTCAAGATGAGTAAGCAACGGAGAGTGTAGTGATATTAAAAAATGTTGAACACTTTAAATAACATTTAATAGAACTCTATAATTAGACTGAGTATATAAAGTTATTTAAAACTATAAAACCAATCGGACGATTATTACTGTTTTTAATAATAATTTAATACATATACTTCATTAACTTAAGACTCTCTAACTATTCAGAGACAAAATATAACACAATAACTGCTTTCATAATAATATCAAAATAACTGATGATAAATACAAAATTCAGTCAATCTTATTCAAATTATTAATATAAAAGAAAAAACTTCATCCTAAGATCAAGAAGTGGTTGTTGTATGGTTGTATTTTCCAAGGGCTGTTTAATTAGTTTGACTAATTAGATACTTAGCGTTGGTCGATTATCACACAAAGCCGCACAAGGGTAAATTGACCAGGTACTTAGTGTTGGTCGATTGTCACACTAAGCCACGCAGGCCAGTGTGCATCAAGCAAGTACCTAATCAGCAATTATTTACCAGGTGCTTAATGTAATATTTTTGAAATGTAAATAAATTAGTTTACTATATCACTTATACAAATTTAGCATCTTGTTTCATAAAGGAATGTTCTATGATTGAGTGCTTTTTTAGGTAAACATACACAGCAGATACCTGCCGGGATGTATCTACAACACAGATGATCGTGTGGCCTGCATTATGCTCACCTACCATGGTTAAATGCGGTCAACTGTACATAGTCTATTTGAGTTGTTTATTTAAACATGTTCACCCGTTTAATATTACATTCAACCAATATTCAAAAATGAAAAACAGCACATGCTATAAGTTGGTTTATATATATTTCGTATAGCATTTATGTATCAAAATATGTGAAAATATTTGAAAATGATCGCTGTTTACAATATAACATATAAAAATATTAATTTTAATAACAACAACCTTATTTCTTACTAACTAAATATATGTATTATTTTATAACAACAAACATTGTAAAATCCAATATGTTTGAAAGTAACGGTCAATTAAGTACAAGGTGGCCTGTGTAAAGGTACATAAACAATATAAACTGTCGATCATATCATATATACTGTATTTGTATTAGACTCTTAATAGGCCTAACTTAGTTTTAAACTCTTGTATCTAAGGAAAAATAAACAAATTACCTTGATATTATCGTTTTTGTATTATGAGATAAAACGCAAAATATCTTATTGCAATGATTCTAAAAACCAATTGTAATAGTAACAAGTTTTAAAATAATTATTTGTTTGAACGTTATATTTGAAAGTTACTATAAGGTGATTGGTGAACTACGTTTTAGATAAGGACAAAGTGTTATTATGTATTTTTCTATCGTGGAATGTTTTTAATAACTATAAAAATTAAATTAAAATTATATATGTTAAAACATTACGTTAAATTTAGTTCTGTGTTATTAAGCATAAATGGGATGTATATAGGTATCAAGGTTGTTATATTACTCGAAAGATAATGAAAGTTTATTATTAATTCAAAATGGAAATCATTCAGATCATGAAATTCCTATAAAAAAAATGTTCCTTACATACATATTTTAACCTTATTGACTTCATTTATGACAGCAATATTGGTTTGGTAAATAAAATAAAAAGAAAACAATGTTTTCTTCGATGATGAAACAAGTATTAATTTTGGTTTCATATTGCTTTTTGTGTTATACATGTAATGTAACATGTTGTGAATTGTCTTTTGAATTTTGTGTACGTCTAGTTAAAAACCTAGTTGATGAGCATATCACATAAATAAAGAAATTGAAAACTATCCATAAAAGTTAAGTGCTAAAGAGACTGATACAACAACATTTCCTACATCAACAAGAGTCATTCATAAGCAATGATGGTTTAAACATTTTTAGGTTAATTTGATTTTAGTCAAAATTATAAGTTAATGACACTATAAGCATTATTATTAATGTAATACTATCTTATTACAGAATATTAATAAATTAATGACATGTAGAGTGAGCATATACTTCAATATGTTCTTAAACAGTTTTCTCCATATTTAACTTTATTAATGCACCAGATAATCCCGCATTATTTGAGGTAACATTGATATATAGCTTTTAAATAGCAAATCATTACACATTATCTTTTTGTCATACAAGTTGATTCTCTGTTTTATTGTTACACATTGTAAAATTTAGTTGTTAATTTGTATAATACATTTTCTTGCATTACACATACAATAAATTTGAACTACCGCTTAATTATATTTAATTCAATGATTTATGTTATTTAAAATGGAAAAGTAAATTGAGTTGTTGACGCTATTATAGTAATAATGAAAATAATATAGTTTAAGGCATCTTGAAAATAATTTAAAGTGAAAATTTTAATTGTATAAAAGAATGAACTCGTTGTTGGAAAATTTTTTAACGATAGGATCTTTATATTTAAAAAACTATACAAAGATTATTAAGTAATTATGTTTTCTCCTTATAAATGTATCAATGCCACTACTGGGTATGTCTCAACATAAAAATACACTAGAATTAAATAAAATAAATAATAGATTTTTAAATTGGAATTGCATAAAAGAGACAAATATTTACAATTATAATGACAGAAAACTCTACTCTTTACTTCAATCACATCTAGATAGCTATTATTGTTTATACTGTAGTAAAGAAGCCTGCACAATGGGTAAATACATCCCTCGTAAACATAATGAAAGGAAAATAATTGTTAGATTGTACTACTAACTGTACCGCGTCTAAAAGCTCAAATATGTCTTGAAGATATATTAATATTACATTTCTGTATTCATGTAAATGCCATATTTGGCTATTAAGTACAGTAAAAGTACACCATTGGTTTAAAATTTAAATAATACACATGAAAAACAAAACAAACTACTAAGGAACCTTGTTTATTAAAATCTGACAAATTACAGGCCTGTTAAAAGACGTTCACAAACATTCTCGACAGGGAAGTAGATAGATTTTACATTAATACATAAATATGGTATTTTGTCATACCGAACCATGGATTATCAATTACTATTGAATACTCATTTTACTGAGAAGAACACGTTGCTAATAAATATAATTATTTAACCATAAAGTTTATAGTAAAACATTGATGCATATGATATAGACATCCCGAATATTAATGGATAGCCTGATGATAGGAAAATATAAAAAAAAGTATAATCATATAGTAGACTATTTAACGAATAATTATAATTTAACATGGTTGGAATTTAAAACAATATTACGTAAAATTACTATACATATTTTATTTTATTTCCTTTTTTTAATTGATACTAATTTTTTTTAAAAGAGTTGTACTTTAAATGCACAAATTCAGCTAATGCCATATATGATTCTTGGATTATATTGGCATGACAACAAGAGATAACTGATTCGTGAGAATCTTATTGACCTTTGGAGAATGTGGGACAGTTGTTGAATGTTGATGAGGGAATCCTCCACCAGGAAGTGCTTCCGTCACTGGGGTAAGTATTGAACAAGGATTTAGAGCTTTATATGTGTTCCTCATTTGTAAAATATTTAAAATAAAATGATGTAATATAGAATTGTAAAAATGATATAAGTAATGACATGATGTCCATGCAATATTTGATCCAGGCATATCATTTATTTATAGATATAAAGTTATTAGATAAAAAATCGTTAAAATATTTTAATAAAAAAGAGCTGTCTAGTGATAAAAATAATCATTGGTTAGTCATTTTACTACTGAAGTAAATTTTCTGATGACAAAGGACTCTAACTAATACGATTCGTGATGATTCTATGGTTGATACGTGATGGTGCTATGGTTGATTCATGATGATGGTATGGTTGATTCATTATAATGCTATGGTTGATTTGTGATGATACTATGGTTGATTCATGATGATGTTATGGTTGATTCATGATGATGCTATGGTTGATTAATGATAATGCTATGGTTGATTCGTGATGATGCTATGTTTTTTTCGTGATGACGCTATGGTGATGTTAATATGGTTGATTCTTGATGATGCTATGGTTGATTTTATTTAAAGTTTTATTAAATTATGGGGTGATTTGTGTACTGGTAAAGTAAGTCAAAGTAACCACGTATTACCATTGTACGTGTATGGGAGGGTGGGAGAGCCAATACCACCATATGTCTATGGACGGGCGTGTTTGTACTGAACATGTATTGTCTTACCAATATATTTAAATTCAGGTGGAAATGTGTCTTTTTGTTTTGTTTTCATATTGTTTTTAATGATTTAGTTATTCTTGCTAACTTTTTAAAATACACGTGGATAAAAATAATGGATGTTAAGTTTTATGGATCCAATAAAACTTAACAAATGTTGTAGGACAGGTCATGAACATTTCACAAATAAACAAACAAAACAATTGAGCCGCACAATATGATAATTATTTACAACAAAACCTTAAATAAAATAAATTATTTGATATTTTAAATATAATCCCTAATATCCGTCCACGTTATATGAACTGTCAGCTTTTTGGCTCAATTCTTTAATACTATAGAGTGCAGATTTAATTAAAGATTTTTTAATGATGTAAATTAATTAATTGCTATCAATATAACAAAGAAAATAGTGCAAGAATAAATTCTTATACGATACAAAATAGTTCTGTGGATCTTCTCATTAATGGATAGTAAGTTATAGTAGAAAAAATTTAAACATGTAAGGATGTGAATAATACTAGTTACATGTTTTCCTGAATTCTGGCTCAGAAGACTTTAAGGGCCATTATTTGAGTACCCAGCTGAGGTAATGGTTGATACTAAACTCACTAAATAAAGTTTAAGTAGAGGCCGGCAAGGCCATTAGGTAATGGTGATTAAAGGTTTTTTTCCAGTAATAGATTATGAAAATATTATCCCAAATATGAAATTGATACCTTAAAGTGGGGTTTTCGATGGAAATCACACTTATAGTAGGTGCGCTGTTTTTTCTATGAATGAAATATCCTTATAAACGTAACCCTAAATTTCTTATTGCACGTTTTTACACTTTAAAATTAATTTATGTGACATGAGACACCCTCCCAACAAAGAATTATCTCCAATCAAAGAAGAAGTTCAAATTAACCAAAGTACATGAACTTGGAAGTTTTTTCATTGTTTAAATATCTTATCTTCCAGACTAAAAATCATGCAGAGCTTAATCTACCACTGAATTAATTAATTTGTATACCCAAAGCTGTCTACAAATACTCCTATTTAATACATAACATGTAAGTGTACTGACGAAGTAATTTGATTATTTAAACACTTGAATTTACTGGAACTGTGCTAGTTTTATTTTGAATAAAGTGAAAATGTAAAATTTTTATTTTTTCAATTTAATGAAAGTTTGTGATAATTTATCCAATTTAACAATTCAGATAAGCAATTTACAGCCTGTTGGGTTAAGCTATCATTGTTTTTAGATTTAAATAGTGTTGTGGTGTCATCCGCAAAAAAAATTACATCTGTTCAGGAAGATCATTGATATAATATATTAAAAAAAACAATGAGCCTAAACTGATTTCTGCGGGACTCCACCTTGAATTGACAACTTTGAAGATCGAAATGTGGCTATCATTTTTATTGAAGGGATTTAACTTCTTCAATCTGGCTTATATCTGATATACAACACAAGAACTACTCCAAAAAATTTCCTCTCAAACTACAATTCTTTTATTTTTTATTTCAAATCTTTTTAATCTTTTAATACTTCTCATATATTATGAAAATACAAATGAATCAAAAGTAACTTGTGTAAATGAGTAAATAAATACTCTCGATGTGACATACCAACATAGAGTTATATAAAAAATTATCAAGGTATATTCATAGGATATTAAATACTATGATACGAATTTGGAGCCAAGATGGAGGATGGATTAAGAAATAACTAATAATTGAAGTCAGAAAAGACTAATTGAAAGCTGGAGAGCGTTAAGGGAGGTTGGTCATGCATTAGTTAGTAAATGGCCCTTTGCAACTACTGCTCCAAGTAATGGCCCTTAAGGGCATTACTAACCTTAGTTAATATCTCAATAAATAGGATTCCTTGTACGATTTATGTACTTAATAACTCTCATTTTCTTATGTAGAGTTTAAATATTTATAGTACTTTTAAGTATGCATTTAAGATGCAAATTAATGTTTGCTCTCACAGCTGAACAAACAGTCTTTACTTATGGAAAATCACAAAATTCACAAGTTTATACAAAAACATAAAGAAAGAAATTCTATATTAACTATTTACAATCTTAATTTTAAATTATTAACGTAAATAATATTGATTGGTTAAATACAAAACAAAATATGTACAATTCAGAGGTAACGAATTCCTTGTTTGCATTGAATGAAATCTCTTCTATAGTAAGCTTTTCAACAAAGAACTCAATAGACATGATATAAAACCGGAATTTAAAGCATCTAATAAGCTACAAAAACTTATAGAAACTACAAACTAATTATAGATAGATTTATTTATAGTTGTTGGCAGATAGTACAATCATTACATTATTACAGTAAAATATGATAATTAATAGACATATAGATCTTTCAAAATAGTCTAGTCAATGACAAATATGTCTCATTAATAATATTGAATTTTTTAAGTTAAATTTTTATGTTTGTAAATGTTTAAATTGTGATTATTTTCCAACTGTTTGTACTCATATTTGTTTTGTTTTATTTATTTATTCTTAAGACGCCGATCGTCAAGATATGGGCGAATAGAAATGATGAATGAGTGTGATGAGTGTAGGTGAAGAAATGTAGTCATTGTTACAAACTAAGGCGGACTATTCCTTAGAAAGTGTCATTAATTAATATCCCAATGACAAAATAACAGCCAGTGGTTATCAGCTGATCCCTTTTAAAATGTGTTATAACTCTGATTACAATCGAACTGATAACCTTAAACTAGTGAAGCTGAGATTTAACCAACTAAGCTTCCGACTGATCTTTTAATATAAATATTACAACAGTTTACAAAAATAGTTGCTACAGCAAAATTCTATGTATAATATCTGAAGATTTACTTTGATATTAATGCTCTTAATAATATTAATACAGTTCGGAGTAATTATTGTCATTACAGTGGCTGTATTAGAGAGGTTTGGTGAGTCCATGCCGTATGTTAGTCACCATTCAAATCCTATTAAAAAAAGGAAAGTGCATAGACAGCTAAATACCCACGTGCCCATACACATAAAGTGGTAGTATTGGTCCATCCTATAAACGTACCATAGTATTGACAAATACATACGATGCTCCTATACTTACCATTGCTCCTGATTCAATGATCAGGTTAATTGGTAGCAAAGGTTGCACTCGTTCAGCTACATATATTTGATACAGTAAACGATAGTTCGTTTTATATAATATACTTTTAAAATGTGTACGAATAAAATGAGATGATATATTTATAACAATTATTCTAGTTTTATTTTAAGTAGTAAAAACGAGCATTTTAACGAAGTAATTTTTTTATTTATTGGTTACAAAAGAAATACCTTATGATACTTACATTTATCTTATTACTTTTATATGTTAATACTATTTCTCGTTATATAATTATTATGATATTTTATCAATGTTTTCATGTCTATGGTTAAGTCACTGTTTGTCTCAACAAGTTTAAATACGAGTAAAGAAAAATATTGATTACAAGCGACTTTATTAAAAATGTTCATTTTACTTTGCATGGATTATGTAGCCTTATACTGTTTTAGTTAGGCCTGAAAGAAAGGGTAATTAATTGATTGACTCAAGTCATATCATTAAAAAGTGTTGTTAAATTAGTTTATTTAGTTAAATTATTAAAGGAAATGTAATAATAACAGAATATTACTACCGATGAAAAGTAATACTAACAGTTAGAGTATACTTATGTACTTAAAATACGATTTTTGAACCGATTAGTAAACGATCACACGTTCTTAAACAATAAAATTGTTTACTTATATTAAGTATATCACTATCTAAAGATATAATTAGTCATTACACTGACTATAGTTCAATTGTCTATCCTTTTGATTTACCTATTGACTATAGGAATGGTCAAAGTATATATAAAGATTATTGCATTTTTGAGTTTCATGTATCACCATTTTTCTGATACGGCAAGACCTAATAAATAAATAAAATATAGAAGTATTCAAAATTGTTTTTCTAAACATAAGACTGGAACATTAATATTTGTTTTATTTACATTATCTATAAAAATTAGTATGTGTATGAATAAAATTAAATAAAAATGAAACATATATATATATAAAAAAAAAAAAAAAAAAAAAATACTGAAACACTGTAAAAGAGAAGTAATACTAAAAAGTACTGCCTCAGGAAAGAAGGGAAAATTGATTTGATTTTGTCCTGTTAGTCCCAAAAGGGCTGTTCCTTTTGTTCTGTCTGTTGGGGTTACACTTTATCTAACGTTACCTTCCAACCCTAACACTGTCAGCTTGGTGTTTACATTTATTCAAAAATGTAATAAAATAGTAAAAATGTTTTAGTTATTATAACGTCAAAGTTAATATAAAAATAATATTTGAAAGCAAAATTATGTCTCTGTTCAGTTTACGAAACTAAAGAAAGAAGAGAGTTCTAGATAAGGAAAATTATTTATTATTATGAAGAATAATAAAAGAAATATTGGTTATAAAAGAATTCCAAAATAACTTCACATTTATTTATTTGTTTTATTAAATAAGGATTAAAATTTGATTGTGTTTAGTTCCAAGTGTACGTAAAGTGTTGAACAATACATTTTGAGAACGATGAATAAATTGGAGAGGTTTTTAGAGGTCCACTTATTTAGCTTGCCTGTCCTGCCACCGTTTTATTACTTTTCTGGGACGTTTAAAAGTAATGTTAATGAAACCAAGCACATTAACACAAACTACTTAACAAACAGTCTATTGAATGAAATGACATAAATGTCTTCTGAAGTGCTAAAAGATTATATAAATGGCTTCTAAAACAGTTTGGTTCACTGTTAAACTGCAGAATATTAACATTTTTGGCATATACTATAAAAAGGATAAGCTAGAACAATAATCACTTTATAACTCCTAAAAATGTAATCATTTCTTTAAATGCAGAAAACGTTTTTCTGCCTCTAACCAGGCTATTCTAGGGGTGTTGTTAAGTCATTCTCTATTCGGAAAAATCTCCAGTGTATACTGTCGGGATTTCAAAATTGAAATTAAATTAAATTGCATCTAATACAAAGAATGACAACAACACATTTATCAACGAAACTACATTAAACCATCACCATTTTTACTTGGATGTTCCATTTGAATTCAGGTATGCGGCATTCTGTTTTCATATTAGTATGGAACCTTTAGTACGATGAAAATGTCAGATATTGTCTAAATTAAGACTTTCTTCTGACTCCTTGTGGATCGTCTTCCATTTTACGAAAAATATTATAATTATTTTAAAAAGTATATTTTAGGTATATTAAATAAATGTAAAGTGTTTTTAACTTATCTAAAAAGGATAAAAAAATAAAATACCGTCTCAAGATGTTTGGTAATCCTGTAAATTATGTCCTGTATCGATAAAACTAGTGACCTAAACTGCTATTCTTTAAAATCGTCTAAACATGCCCACATTCGTATTAATCCAGCCATTTAAAAGCTAAAACTAAGATTAAATGTAGAAAATTAACAGCATTCTGCATAGTTTTAGTAATTGTTGTACAAGTAATAATTTATATTTTAAATATTACATATTGTATCGAAAATAAAACTTAATTAAACATCACGTAAATTGCTGTTTGACCTATCTTGATTTAAATCACGGTGCAGGAAACAGGGTGGTAGTGAAGTAATTAAAATGAAAAACTTAATTAATCATGGTTGAAGGGCTTTAAGTTCAAGATAATTAAAATAAAAACGTAAACATGTTTTTAATTACTCTGTAAAACTGTTGTGGTCGACAGTCTCTACGAGCTTTCCGGAAATAAATTACATTGGGCTTATGCATTTAAAACACCATAGTTATTTCATCTCTTTAGTGGAATTAACAGTTGTCTTATAGTTAGAGTTACTTCAAGTAAAATAAATAAGATGGCATATAAATTGAGGCTAAACATTAATTGACTAAATAGTATTTCAGCAATTTTTTTAAAGCAATAATTGCGATTTAGATACGAAAAGAATAACATTTGTGTACAATCTACTTATTTACATACAGTATTAGATGTCTGAAAAATCAGTCCTTATTTTCATATGGCAGTTTCAAGGATTTTACAAGATAAAACAAATAAAAAAGTTAGTACTGTTATAACAGTTAAATACCATTTATTTTACACTAAAACTTATACCTTAAAACTTATAAGCACCTCGGACCATACAATAATCTTGAAAAGGTTGGACATTCTTCATTCCAAGGTAACATGTTTTCAGAAAACTCCATGTGACTGTTACAGTCATCATCAAATAACTTTAGAACACAATTTGCTTTCCAAGGTCGGAAATTCAGATGTGTAATCAACACTCTATGCACTATATACCAGGTGAGTCCAATTTTGTTGCTCCCCTTATGATTCTTTTTTTTTCTTCTGAACAAACATATTCTGCACAAGTGTTCACAATATTCACAACGTTTTTAAGTTGAAGGACTTCCAGATAGTTTAAACTTACAGTTTCAAGTAACTTGCTATGCCATTTTTTTATTGTTTTAGCATCCAGGGTCGAGTTTCTTCATTTTCAGCCTTCCACCATCTTTGAACTTGTACAACACAATACCAAATTTCGTAACTTGTGGCTATTTTACTTTTTTCTTCGACAATCAATACTTCTGAAATAATACATTAAACCAGATACTATTTGTTCCATCAACAATAGTAATAAACAGGCATCAATCAGCTGACATTAAATTATAAATCAAGCATATTTGTCAGCACCCACAGACGTTTATAAATAGGGACGGACTTTTCAGAGACCCAGTACAGTCAAGGACAAAATAACAGAGATCAAATATGCCTAAATCATCTTAAAACAATATTATTTATTTTATATTTTAATTCATTTATGCAGGTTTTTCAATTAAGCTCCAGTATTGATCTTATCATCTCCAGCTAATATCTATTTGTAGGGGTAAAAGTAAATCTTATATAGTGTACATTCACAGTGGAATATTGTGATGCTAACATTCCATTTTGTAATTTAACTAAACAAATGTCTACAGTTACCATTGAACAGTTACAGTACTGTTGATGTCTACAGTTACCAATACCACTGTACGTGTACTGACCATTGAATACAGTTACCATTATCACCAAACACACTCAACTTTAGAAAGAATACATCATCACATCCAACAAGAACCATTATAACGAAAAAAAAAAACATAACCTAATTGGATTTTCATACTACAATAACGAAGTAGTTCGAATGCCTATTGCATTTAAGTTGAATATCTGTGACAGTAAAAACCTGTGTGTTATTCAGTTCACTTCCATATGGATAGCAATGTAGAGTAAATTACACTATCTGTTTATTTATCTGTTTGAATGATTTAACAGTGCAGGAATAAGTGTTGGAAGAAGTCTCAAGTCGTTTTTATATTTAAAGTTCATATACAGCAATGTTAATCATGAAATTAAGTGTTACATTTTACAAATGCTGCTTAGTGGTGTAACAATTGCTAATTGTCTCATTATAATGATTTACGAGAATTGTGTCTAGAAAATGTTAAATATTGTAAGAAATGAGAGATTTGGGTGTTTGGTTCTTTTACCAAAAGTTTTCAATATAAATTTTCCAAGTTTTGAGAAAAATTCAGAATCTTCCCCTTTCAAATAAAAAAGTAGTTTTTTCCCATTTAAATTAGCTAAATAACCAGTATATTCACGTTTGTTAATTTCCTGTCAATTTCATGCGACATGTTTTCTGAAGTCAACATGTTTGGTGAGCCTTACCTGTTCGGTTATCCTGGTTTAGAGGGTTCTTATTGGTTGATTTAGCTTCTAGAGTAAGGAGGGGGTAAGTCCGTTGGTGGAAGGTTTGCGGGCGTTCGGGGAGTTGGAAGTGTTCTTTTGGCGAGTGACCACGTTTGTTCTTCACGGCGATTTTAACCGTCCGGAGTCTTGTCTTCCGTTTCGGCAATTTTTCCTTGTCGCTTGTGAGTGTGTGAGCGTATGTCGCGCTTTGTTTGTGGTCACGTTTTGGGTTAAAACCTCCAGGACAGCTACGTAAGTAATTTTTACAAGTTTTCTCTAGTTAGGTTTTTCAGTAGGGTTTTAGTAGATAGGGTAAGATCCACCAAGCATGCGCGGTTAAAACTTGTTCTTGTTTGTAGTCATTCTTCTAGTGACAGTTCTTGGAGTGCTTTGTTTTCTGTTTAAAAATTTTGTAGAAAGGAAAATGATTCAAGTCACTAAAAGCTGGTTATTTATTTTTTTTCAGATCTCCCGGAGGCAATTTCAATTTTTCAAATTAAGAATTTTGAGGCAATTTTACAAATTAAGAATTTTGAGGCAATTTTGCAATATTTTTCCATTTAAGGAAATTTTTCAATTTAAATAAATTTTTGAAATTGAGAATTTAAAGAAATTTATTGATACAGTTGGCCTAATAAAAAAAAAGGTTCTGGTCTGAAGATATTTGATTTGTTTTGATTTTTAATTTATTTGTGTTCCGTTAATTAAATAAAGAAGGATCTTTTATTTTCGTTTTTATTATTATTTGTAGAAGAAATTCAATTTTATTTTGTTGAAGTTAATAAAAAAAAAAATAAAGAAACTTTTTATCATTGAAGAATTTTTATTTTAATCTCTCATTTAAGTTGTTCAACATATCAAAAACAAATAAATAACCAGCTTTTAGTGACTTGAAACATTTTCCTTTCTACAAAATTTTTAAACAGAAAACAAAGCACTCCAAGAACTGTCACTAGAAGAATGACTACAAACAAGAACAAGTTTTAACCGCGCATGCTTGGTGGATCTTACCCTATCTACTAAAACCCTACTGAAAAACCTAACTAGAGAAAACTTGTAAAAATTACTTACGTAGCTGTCCTGGAGGTTTTAACCCAAAACGTGACCACAAACAAAGCGCGACATACGCTCACACACTCACAAGCGACAAGGAAAAATTGCCGAAACGGAAGACAAGACTCCGGACGGTTAAAATCGCCGTGAAGAACAAACGTGGTCACTCGCCAAAAGAACACTTCCAACTCCCCGAACGCCCGCAAACCTTCCACCAACGGACTTACCCCCTCCTTACTCTAGAAGCTAAATCAACCAATAAGAACCCTCTAAACCAGGACAACCGAACAGGTAAGGCTCACCAAACATGTTGACTTCAGAAAACATGTCGCATGAAATTGACAGGAAATTAACAAACGTGAATATACTGGTTATTTAGCTAATTTAAATGGGAAAAAACTACTTTTTTATTTGAAAGGGGAAGATTCTGAATTTTTCTCAAAACTTGGAAAATTTATATTGAAAACTTTTGGTAAAAGAACCAAACACCCAAATCTCTCAGTTCTTACAATATTTAACATTTTCTAGACACAATTCTCGTAAATCATTATAATGAGACAATTAGCAATTGTTACATTATTTTCCCCCTTCAAAAGAAAAAAAATTTTTTTTTTTGTTGAAACCCTATCTTCATCACATCTCTAAAAGGACATAATATTTTCTAACCTTAACAACCATTTCTTTCAAAGCTAGCCTAAACCTTTCCTTTTTCAGATCTCCAAACAAAAAGTTTCTCTCTTAAACTACCATCTTACAAACTACTACAACATTTAAATTTGTTATCACACTGTCACTTGAAAGTCGGGTCAAGAGCACAAGACCAGTCCATTGTTGACAGTCATTGTTGTCCCCAGTCCATTGTCCATCAGCAGTAGAACGGGACCGCAAGCTTGTCCCCTCATCAGAACAGCTGACAGCTAGGCCGATCGATAAACTAGACCGGTTTTGGGTTGACTACGGCCGTCGTCACACTGCATCCTCCAGTCCACAGCAAGTGTCTCACATAAACAACAGTTAACCAAAGAGGCATTAGACAGTGTTGACATACAACGCTCTGTTGCGTGTTCCATGTGATGCAGTGTAGAATAGATCGGAGAGCTATTCAAAAGAATTGTTTTTTTTTTTTTTATTTTATTTTTATTTGTAATGTATTTCCAATACCAGTTTCCAGCCTGTTCCTATTGTTTGTAAATAACAACAAAACAACACACAACACTGAAAGGAGAAGCAAGTGGGAAAAATTTTGAATTTTGATGGGTTGGTGAATTGTTTTAATATGAGTGGACTTACGCACCCAACCTTTTTTTTCTTTCTTCTTTTGTATCCAAGCACTTATGGACTGCGAAACTTCTGGTTTTCACCAAACGGAACGACACTGAGCACTCATTTTGAAGCACTTCATTGAAAGGGGAAATAAATAAAAAAAAAAAAAAAAAAAAAAAACAATTCTTTTGAATAGCTCTCCGATCTATTCTACACTGCATCACATGGAACACGCAACAGAGCGTTGTATGTCAACACTGTTTAATGCCTCTTTGGTTAACTGTTGTTTATGTGAGACACTTGCTGTGGACTGGAGGATGCAGTGTGACGACGGCCGTAGTCAACCCAAAACCGGTCTAGTTTATCGATCGGCCTAGCTGTCAGCTGTTCTGATGAGGGGACAAGCTTGCGGTCCCGTTCTACTGCTGATGGACAATGGACTGGGGACAACAATAACTGTCAACAATGGACTGGTCTTGTGCTCTTGACCCGAGTTTCAAGTGACAGTGTGATAACAAATTTAAATGTTGTAGTAGTTTGTAAGATGGTAGTTTAAGAGAGAAACTTTTTGTTTGGAGATCTGAAAAAGGAAAGGTTTAGGCTAGCTTTGAAAGAAATGGTTGTTAAGGTTAGAAAATATTATGTCCTTTTAGAGATGTGATGAAGATAGGGTTTCAACAAAAAAAATTTTTTTTTTCTTTTGAAGGGGGAAAATAATGTAACAATTGCTAATTGTCTCATTATAATGATTTACGAGAATTGTGTCTAGAAAATGTTAAATATTGTAAGAACTGAGAGATTTAGGTGTTTGGTTCTTTTACCAAAAGTTTTCAATATAAATTTTCCAAGTTTTGAGAAAAATTCAGAATCTTCCCCTTTCAAATAAAAAAGTAGTTTTTTCCCATTTAAATTAGCTAAATAACCAGTATATTCACGTTTGTTAATTTCCTGTCAATTTCATGCGACATGTTTTCTGAAGTCAACATGTTTGGTGAGCCTTACCTGTTCGGTTGTCCTGGTTTAGAGGGTTCTTATTGGTTGATTTAGCTTCTAGAGTAAAGAGGGGGTAAGTCCGTTGGTGGAAGGTTTGCGGGCGTTCGGGGAGTTGGAAGTGTTCTTTTGGCGAGTGACCACGTTTGTTCTTCACGGCGATTTTAACCGTCCGGAGTCTTGTCTTCCGTTTCGGCAATTTTTCCTTGTCGCTTGTGAGTGTGTGAGCGTATGTCGCGCTTTGTTTGTGGTTACGTTTTGGGTTAAAACCTCCAGGACAGCTACGTAAGTAATTTTTACAAGTTTTCTCTAGTTAGGTTTTTCAGTAGGGTTTTAGTAGATAGGGTAAGATCCACCAAGCATGCGCGGTTAAAACTTGTTCTTGTTTGTAGTCATTCTTCTAGTGACAGTTCTTGGAGTGCTTTGTTTTCTGTTTAAAAATTTTGTAGAAAGGAAAATGTTTCAAGTCACTAAAAGCTGGTTATTTATTTTTTTTCAGATCTCCCGGAGGCAATTTCAATTTTTCAAATTAAGAATTTTGAGGCAATTTTACAAATTAAGAATTTTGAGGCAATTTTGCAATATTTTTCCATTTAAGGAAATTTTTCAATTTAAATAAATTTTTGAAATTGAGAATTTAAAGAAATTTATTGATACAGTTGGCCTAATAAAAAAAAAGGTTCTGGTCTGAAGATATTTGATTTGTTTTGATTTTTAATTTATTTGTGTTCCGTTAATTAAATAAAGAAGGACCTTTTATTTTCGTTTTTATTATTATTTGTAGAAGAAATTCAATTTTATTTTGTTGAAGTTAATAAAAAAAAAATAAAGAAACTTTTTATCATTGAAGAATTTTTATTTTAATCTCTCATTTAAGTTGTTCAACATATCAAAAACAAATAGTAGCTTAATTAAGGCTACAGTGGCTAAACCATTAGATTAATACACTATTTCTTTTCATTGTAAATTCATATTAATCTATCTAAAGTTCCATAACAATTATTAAATAAAAAGATGCCTTATAAAAAATTTCTAACGTAAAACAGAACCTTTTCTTTCATTAATGTTGATGTGTTTATTTGTTTGAAGAAAGTAGGTCATTCGACATGTGAGTGATGTCACACTGAGGTACATAGTACAACAGTCAAGAGCTTTCAAGTATATATAGTGAGGTCTGAGTGGATACTGTTGGGATAACGATAACATGAAGAGGTAGTTCCTAGCACAATATAACCAATACAGGATATATTAATCGTACGATACAATATTTAGTTATAAACAACTAGGAGTTCAAAATCATTTATTTTTTAAGAATAGAATAAGAATTTTAAGAATAAGAATTTATTTCCGCAAAATGAGTACAATACATAAACAATTCATAGACTTGGAAATTGCACTGCCACGTTGCAAGTAATGTGGCAGTGTTACAAAAAATTAAACGAATAAAATAAAACAAAAATTAACGAGTCCAGTTTCTAATTTAATTGTCTTCTGCTCCGTGCTTTGCCGTCTGCTTATAGCAAATTACATTTACTATCATTATTCAAAAATAGCATACCCAAACATACTAAACAGGATAATAAGGTTAATGTAACGTTATACAATACAAACAGTTTCGAAAATAATAATGACAATAATATAGTAATAATGACAATAATACAGTAACAATAATAATGAATATAATAAGAATATAAAGTACGAAATAAGTAATGATAACAAGTTATTCCTCTTTTAGGAAAAAATACAACTTGACATGTTTCGAATTTAAATAAGAAAATTATTTAAAAAATCAACTTCTCTGTACAATAATAACCACGATTTTAATTTAAAGGAGAAAGATATGAGTTTTGGACATTCTTTCAAGTACCAAGGCAATTGATTGAAGTACTGTATTTCGGACCGACATATTGATAAGAAAATCTATATAATGACTTGTTTACTTTGGGCAATCTAAAAGTTCTACTATTGGTACTTCTAGTGCTATAAACCAAATTATTAGTTCCTGTGTTTCCACTTCTTATATAAAAAAGCTTCAAAACCTTGTAAACAAATAAATGTTGTATTGGAAGTATTTTTAATTCAGTATATAAGGGAAAAGAACTCTCTCGTTTGTTTTTATGCAAAATTATTCTCAGGAAATGATTTTGAATTACTCTTAATTTCTGTATGTTATACTTGTAGGTTCCACCCCAACAATGAATTGCATACTGTAATTTTGAATTTACTAAAGCGTAGTATAATGTTCTCAGTAGGTTAGTATCACAAAAGTTTCTTAAAAAATAAAATTTTCTTACGGCTGATTTTAATTTTCTACTCATATCCGCAATATGCATCTCCCATGACAAATTTTCATCGAGAACTACACCAAGATACTTGAAGGAATTTTGCTTTTCTATTAACTGACATTGGCAGTTAATTTGATCAAGACAGTCTAAATTGTGAAATTTTATTGGATAAGGCAATTCGAAAATTTTGAAATTGAAATTTACATACTTTGTTTTTGCCACATTGACAACCATTCTGTTTAAATAACACCATTTTTTTAACATTAAAGCATCATGTGTGATCTGTTCCCATATACTTGTAATATTTTTATTAGAATAGAAAAACGCAATGTCGTCAGCAAAAGCCCTGAGTTTACCCTTAAAATGAAGCTCTAAAAGATCATTTATAAAAATGAGGAAGAGAGTAGCAGAGGTTACAGATCCTTGAGGGACCCCAGCAACTACTGGGCGAGTAGCGCTCAACGAGGCACCAACCCTTACAGCTTGTTTCCTCCCTGATAAAAAACTTCTGAACCAATTATTAGCCACTCCCCTTATCCCTGCTGCCTCCAATTTCATTAATAATATTTCATGATTAACCAAATCAAAAGCCTTTTTAAAATCTACAAAAAGGCCAGTTACTTTATTATTATCATTTAAACTAGAGTAAATCATTGATGAAACATCTACTAGTGCATCCTCAGTTGATTTTCCTTTCCTAAATCCATATTGATTGTTGCTTAGAAAATTTATTTTCTGAAGATACCTAATTAGTCTAACATTAATTAACTTCTCAATAATCTTAGAAAATACTGATAACAAACTAATTGGTCTCAGGTTGTCAATTTTAATTGAGTTTGATTTTTTATAAATTGGGACTACGATGCTTAATTTGAGTAGATCGGGATTTATTTTTGATTGTTGATATAAATTTATTGTTGATAATTTGATTCAAATAAAAAACTAGCCATTAGTTTACATTTTTAAATAGAAGTGAAATAATAAATAAGTTTAAAGAAAGTATATTTGTAAAAATAGCTTTAAAATATTCCCTTATTTTATAATTTTTTTAAAGTACAGGTGTTTAGATGTAGTAAATGACGTATCTATGGTGACAGAATTCTGAGTCTGAGATGGATATGACTCAGACTGAATCATGGAAGGTACTCGAAGTTGTATCATCTTTATTCACCTTATACTGGTTCTCCCTCACTATCTTCAACACGAATAGTTGATCTTTAGTGAGCAAATTAAATTTAAAAAGGAAGAGTCAGTACACCGTAAAAAACATATATATCTATATTTTATATTTATGGACAAATTTAAGCTTTTTATGACCTTTGCGTTAGTAATTATATTGAAAATAAAACTTAATAAAGTTCACTTAGATGATGAATATACTACTTAAATTATCATGACATACTGTGGTATTTGGTAACCTAGTAAATATGAACTAAATGTTTCTTATACCGCATATTGATCATATATAAATATTTGAATAATATAAGTACAAATATAAGATATGAACTAAATAATATATTTAATACTCGTGTACCTCCATTTAAATATCTAGGTGTATAACAGATGTATATTTGACTAAGAATTTTTAAATAATTTACTTCATTACTTCAGAATTGAAAATAAGAGATTGTTCAATGTTTTAAAAACCTTTTTCTCCTATCTTTTACCTAATGATTTTTTCTGTCATTTTTATGTTTAAATCCAAAGAATCTGTTTTATTTTATATATTTTTAAGTTATATTTAGTGTTTAACTTAGATTTTAATTGCTTTTAGGTAGTATTATTTATTGACAAATATCTACATAATAGCTAACAATGCTCCATGGTACAATTAGTGTACAATATGTTTAATGTAGCTTAGTATAATTTTATTTAACAAAAATTTTTCCAAGGACAATGTGGAATGTACAATACTGAAAATTAGTTAAAAATTGCAATATAAATTTATATTAACACAACACTGGATTATTTTACAGGGTGGAAAAAAATTGGAAATGCTATTACAAAAGATTTATATTTTTAGAAATAATACTGGTTTAAATTACATTTTTCTGTCGTAACAGTTCTTCAATTACATTACTGCTATGTACATTTCAAAGCATATAAAGCTTCATCATCAGGCTTCCAAAAACGTCACTGTTTAAAACATTGAACACTAAAATTATAAAACATTCAAACATTTAAACACTATAAAACACGAGTTCATACAACACATTTGCCGGCCGTCAATTGACACCAACTCTAACTATCATATTATAATTTTTTTCTTAAAATTTATATGATAATTACATTTGTTTGAGTAATTGTGTTCCTTAAAATATAATTTTACTTTAAACCGTCAAATAGTGGAGAAAAAATATTGTTAAATTTAGTTACTTTGAAATTCAAATGACCACTACTCTAGAAAGGATAAACCTTTTGAAGTCGGGTTTGTGTACATTAATTTCTCTTAAATACGCCTATAATTTGATACCAAACTCAACCTAGACTTACGTTGAAGATTTATGTTTAACACATAATGGACAATCTATTTAAAAATATGAAATTTTACTAATTGTGTCAAAAAGTATGTTCTTTGTAACCACGATCATGTAGGCCTGCAACATTTTAATTTTACAAACGAAGTCATACAACAGTTGTGAAAGCGGTTCTATATTTTTTCCACCATGTATATTTTGAACGAAAATCTGTATGTTTCCAAACTTTTACATTTTAAAGATTTTCAAGTTAAAAAGTTAGTGGGTATTATTTAAAAATATTAACTATAGATTACATATTAACTATAAAAGTAAATACTTCAAATATAGCATGTGCCTTACAGGTGAGTTTTTACTGTTCCAATGCCTTATTCTGAAAAATAATTAATTATAATAATATATCATGATTAAATCTAACCTACTAGTATTGTAGTATAGTTGTATCTTTTGTCTAAATCTTAATTCATATTTAGTACAAATATTTTAATCTCGAGGTAGTAATATAGTGAAAATCGTGACCAGCTGTTTCTGAACTTTGAATAAGCAGAAGACGACATCTACAAAATATACCATTACCCTTTGTGAAGCCATCTGCCACCCCCATTAGTATGCAGCGACTGACTGAAATTGTCACTATCTCTGTCCTTGTTACCTTCATAAGTTAGTGTAGAATATAAGAGGTACAATCAGCGCAGGAGGGGATTTACACCAGGAAAAAGGCTATAAACAATTATTGAAAAAGGGACAAAATCTTATATTTATAAAGATATGGTGTATGTAGTTCAGTGTTAGTTTCTATCATGTAAAACGCTCAGTACACATATGCATTGTTACCTTTAAAGTTAGAAAGTTAATATTACTGTAGATAGATATATGGGTGGCTGAGTCAATATCACTCACTGTGCATGTATGGTGAAAACTTGAAGCCTTTTTAGTGGGATGAAAGTATTTTTTAATATTAAACCCAACTCTTGGCCAATACCAAAACAACATTTAAGATATTGTTAGGTGAGTATAAAGTGCATTAAAAAAAATTATCATATTCATCGTAAAAATACTAAGTGATCTAAAGTGTGGCTTCATAATATAAAGAATGTGAGTTCCATCCCAATCAGAGTCGTGATACATTTTTATAGGATTCAGCTTAGACATCACCGCTGTTCATTTGTCACTGAGCTTTTAGCTATTAACATTTTACTGTTAATATTTGGTCTTAGTTTGTAGAAATGACTTCATTTACTCGTTTCTAACTATCACAATCTTTCGATATTCATATGCGTCTATATATTGGTGATTGTAGTTCATGGATAAATAATTTTTCGAAACAAAAACTACAACAACAACAAAATAAATAAAAATAAACAATTAACACCATTTGAATAAGTTTTGTGTAGGCGTTCTGGTCACATCTATTTGATTAGATTTTGAGGATATGATAATGATATCCAAATCGAAAATTTTTTAAGGAGATTTTGGTAACTATTATTGTCGAAGAGAAGTTGTGGTCACCATCTTTGAATTGGTTTTGTTATTATTAAAACTCAAATTGTTTTTAGGATTTGTTTTGACCTCCACTATTGAAATGTTTTTGAATAGTTAGTTACAACCCATAACAATTTAAATTGGTTCTGAGAAAATATAATCACCATTCAAATAGATTTTGAGGACTCTTCGAGGTTGCCACAAACATTTAGTTTTTTTGGGCCTTATCCCCACTACTTTGATGTTTTTATTCCTATTTTATGATTTTGTCAGTTGAACATGTTTTAAGCTAAGTATTTATGCTGTATATATCAGCTGGATTTGTTTTTAGGACTACTTCGCTGTCACTATCTGTCAAATGTATTTTAGACCATGTTTGTGCTCTTTCTCAGTTGATTTCAATATTTATATTTGAACAGCCAGCCATATAAGATCTAACGCATTTGTACAACTTACCATTCATGTTATGACGGACTTTCCAAATCATCTTCGAATTAGTCATAATTTATATTTGATCGAGTTATGTGATCAGTTTCGTCTCACCCTGAAACTTCGGCATTGTTTGTACAAAATCCAGTGACACGTTCGAACCCCGAAGACTTAGAATTTGTTAGTAACATATATATATTTTCTCTATCAGTAATGTTTTCTTGGAAGTTTTTCTTTTTTCAAATATTATTACAAACTGTCATATTCAATCGAAAAATATATCATTTTTTTTATATGGCCTTTAAAGCCTTATATACGGTAACATGTACTCATGTTCCTCCAATTTTAATATTGAATGAAAAGTGCTTGTTATAAGCTGTATTGTACTAAATATAAAACTCTTTTTCTCATGATATGAATACTACACATGAATGAGTTAGATGATGTCTCAACATTTTAATTAAACCAAATTTAATATGGTGATTTAGCTGATGTTCAATAAGATATATTTTCACACATCGATGTTAGAAATCAATAAATTACCACATAACCTTGCATGTGTAATAATGTTTAATAGAAATGCATTTAATTATTATTATATAAATTGAACTAAAAATAGAAACATTAACACAACAATTCATTTGAACTCATACTTAGATATTCCTTAAAAAATATACATATACCTAGTATAAAGTTACTTTTTTTGACATAATAGTACAAACTTTTGTTAATTCACCTGTAATAATCATTTTTATTTACTCGATGTTTCAAATGTTAAAATCTTATTTGATAGCAAAACCTATAAACGTAAGAACACATTTATTTTTAAAGTGTGTGGTTGCTATTACTCGTATTTTTCATACATCTGTACCAGTTTAACCTAACGTTAAGTATCACATTATTTTGAGACAGACTGCTTCATTCAGAGAAATTATGAGTTAGCTCTTGTCACATGCTGTTATTATCTTGTCTTACTCCATTTTAAACTGTTATTTTACTAAGATGAACACTTCTGAATAACATATAGGTGTATTAATTTTAGGTGGCATATTACATTTCCTGTAAATCACTTTTCACTTTCTTAGTTAAATTAACACAGTTTGTTAACTGTATAAATCATCATCTTATAAATATATTTTACGTTACATTTTTATAAAGAAAATTATATTTGTAAAATTATAAGGTATTTTTTGTATATACTAAAAAACTAATATTGACGCTATTTTTTTTAATACACTATTTCCATTTCTAAAAGATAATGAAAATAATAATAAAAACCATGGCATTATTTTACTGATCTATATAAGTAAAGGTAGTCAATAATGTAAGAAAAACCATTATTTGGAATATTAAAAAAATTTGACATACCGTACTTTGTAATAAATTAACAATTTAACATTCACTTCAATTAAATTCTACCCTCTTGAACAATGATGATGTATTCATTAAATGATCACCAATACGTTTTAGTAATTTAGGTATGAATAACTCAACTCATTATTATACTCACACAAAATATGTAAAGAGTTACAATTGATTCAAGTAAGTTTAGATACTTATTTATAACAAATAAACATAACCAATGTTGGAGTAAATGTAGAAGAACAATATGAATTGAAGCTTATATCGTACAAAATTAAATCAATTGATACTCTATTAAATGAAATAGAGCCTAATATAATGATAATTTTTTTTTAATTCAGGGAATTTATTGTACAACTACGAAATTTAGTTTAATTTGCCCCATAAGGCCTGCAAAGTTATTAGAAACATATAGCAACAAGTAAACAACTGCATAAGATACTCCGACTGACTCAGAATACAAAATACTTTGAAAGTGATCGGAGGAGTTGCCTTGGAGAAAACATTGTCAGACAGGTTCAAGGATGACAACTGACGTACAAATTGTTCACCAACCATCATTGAAGCTCTCCCTTAAATCATTGGACAGTGTCCTTGTAATATCCTGCGCAGGTGTATATTGGCATAACGAAACAGGAACTGTACAGCAGATGAACGTTCTAAGTTAATTTTAAAAAGTAACGTCAACATAACATAGCGATTATATATAACAAAGTGAAATGATACTATGGGAAAGAATACGAATCTTGACCATAGTACTTCTCTCAGAGTACGATTAAAGACATTAATGGAAAACACCTAGAAGAGGTCAAAAAATAAACAGTAAATTTAATTTAAAAAAACTGTAAATGACTATGTAAAAAATGCTAAATTGATACAGTCTAGAAATTAGATCAATGGGAACACTACCACTTTTGTTTACTGACAGGTTCAGTTGGAAAAGATTACAAAATTTTAATTTGTATTCAATATATTTATTATACCTTCAAAAAATCACATTACGTCTCAAAGTCCATCTAGTTTGTATCCATTGTATTTATTCAGACTAAAATCTAAATAAAGTAAGCAATGATCCCTCTTCTTTCGTAAATTATTCATTTAGTAACACACAAAATAACTGTCGTATATTTTGAAATTTGATTGGATTGTGTAATTTACAGCTCTTATACTTACAATTGATAAAACCACTAATTTAATTTATTGCAATAGTTTTACATTTAGTTTCAAAATATGACGGAACCTGAACCCAAATTACCTGAAGAATAAAGGACAGTACTAAACTAAATAACGGAATAAGTTTTTTTCATATACGGTATAAATGTACAGTAACATAATCATATTTTATTAGTAGATATAATACAATGAAATACTATTTAAAAAGTATGCTATAAATATAAATTATTAAATCGTAGACTAAAACTATAATTGTTGTAATAGTTATTCTTATCACTTACTCAACACGTCATTCAATACAGAAAGTCGTATCAACTTTGTAGTTAGTTAGTTTGGGAGACAGATGTTGACTGAGACTGATGAGTGTAGAACGCAACTAACAACTGTAATTTGGAGTTGTCACGTTATCTCATAGAACTGTAACTACAGTTACGACCTTGGTAAACGGTTATAATACTTAATGTGCAATAATTCCTAAAGAATAATTAAATCGGAGATATTATTTAAATATAAGTAAAAAGAACAATAATTTAAATGTTTCCCACAATATAATGGAAAAATACTGCTGAATAATGAATATATAACTCTCTAATATGACTAGGATTATTATGTTTGATGTAATTTGATATGTTTAAAAAATTCATGTAGACTTATTTAACATTTTCATTGTAATAAAAGAAATTAAATTATGCTCATAATGCATTATATTATAATAAAACAAACATTTCATGTGTTTAGGAAAAATAAATACAATCAATTAATGAATTTCCTGATATACAAATGAAAATTTATTTCAAATAAAGAAGTTATAGACTGCATAATTTGAATGCTGATTTTGTATCAAATAAGAAACAATATTAAAAATAAATGAGTTTAGTGGTAAAAACACCGATGTCTTTAAACATAATATGAACTACATACATGATATTATGTTCTAACTATTTACATACAAACACAAAGTTGCAATATTTCTGCAAGTTATTCACAGACTATGTAAGTCTTCCTTTGTCATCGTAATGCTTAAAAAATAAACGTATTTCATTATCATGCATAAAATATACGACTTTAATACTTTCACCTCCTAAAATATATTTTGTCCGTTATGTTGTCAGACCAAAAATATAAATGTTAGTTACATCAAAATTCAAATTATGTATTCAAGTTATTTTCTTACCTTATCATAGCTAAATACGTGTGTTTATTAAAATACGTGCTACTTAATTTCACCTCAAGTACTTTACCCACTATTTTCTGGAGCCTCATTATTTATTAAGTTTTGAATGATATTTAAGGTAATAATAATATTAAAATATATATATTTACGCTGAGATATGACAAGATAAATAAATATGTTAGCATTAAGAAATGTTTATAAAATATTGAAAAGTTTCATATCAATTTAAAAACTTTCAATAACCATATATTGTAAATTAATGCAGTATACATTTTAAAAGTTTCACTGACGTTATATTTACTTAAACAATTTTAATATTTATAAAAAAAAATAAATAAAAGTACAAATGAATAAATGAATAAACAGTTACATACAAATTTTTTTTAATCATAAAGTAAAAGGATATTATCACTCATTAAAACTATAATAATTATCATTATAATGGAATCATGCATGGAAAGGACGTATAAATTAATGAATTAAGTATGCCTAATAGAGCTTATTTTTAATTTTATAAAATTACATTTTACAGATTAATATTAAATAATATTATCAATAAAATTTATATTTATTAAACTGAAAGCGTTATTGGGCTTTCGATGTAACAATTATTAGTTATTACTTTGAGAAAATTACTTATAAAATAAGAAAATATAACCTTTTGACAATTCATTTTCACATGAAGTCTAAAATAAAAATTTTAAATAAATAAGAAACCCAAAAGTACGCATGTACGTATATATACCTAATAACTTTTAAAATACTTATATTGGCAATAATTACAAAAATAGGAAAAGTTGCTAAACATGTGTTGATTCAGTAACATTGCATGTAACGTGATTAAAACAGTTGTATTAACATAAATATTTAAGTTACAATATTACATTATTATTAATATTAACTTGTTAGCATATGTATATAGTAATCTAAAATAATTACATCATTTTCGTAAACTGAGATTACAAATTTCATTAATCTCAATTCAAATTGACTATCTAATATTATTGTATCTACATAATCTGGTACAAACTAGTATTAACACAAATAGGTAAAATGTTAAGTATGCAGTGTATAAGTACTAAATCAAAAAAATTACATAAATAAATTGAACCTAATTAATTTTCATAGTCAAGTACTATGTGTTTTCTAAACTTTACTAATATACATATCTTATTCTCTTTTATAAATAACATTTAAACTATAGATAAAAAGTGATTTATATAAATAAAACAAAGGCAATTAGACAGCATATTCCTCTTATTATTCTCTTTAAACTATGGCGTTTGTGTCTAATATTATGAAAAACATAGAAATCTGGTATCTTACACAACAGAGAGATAAGGAAGCTCAGTTGTGTGACAAGTTGGACTCTCTGGCTTCATAAACGTCGAAGTAGACGTAGAGATGGTGGGGACAAATCCCATTATAGATTATTCTACCTAAGTGCAAATATTTTAGATACAATTAAATTGTTACCATAATGACATAGTTTATCTTATTGATAAGGAAAATTAGATTACTCGCTATCTGTATCAATGCGTTGGTGAGGTGAAAAACCAGTTAAATAAATAATTTTTATTGTCAAATTTGATGAAAAGGAAGTAATAAGATGTATTACGGTATAATAACTTATTTTCGTAAAACTATTACAACAAAACTACATTATACCTATTTGAAAATACCAAATCATCTTAAACAGTTGCCATGGTTTAGCAATACATAAAGCATACATGCATAAAGAATATATTAACAATAAAAAAAGGCTTCTCAAAAATAAAACAAGCTTGTTTAGAAAACTTTCGGAAGTTAAATATGCCTAACTGAATGTCCAAGTTCCGAGTGACTTAATAAGTATAGTAGGAGTTTGGTTGTCTTGATATACACAAATGATTTATTTAAATAAGAAACACCAAGATAATCAATCTATATTAAAAAAAAACTTAGAATAATATCTATATAGTAAAAAATTATACAAACAAAATATATTATTAAAAAAAATATAGTAAAAAATTATACAAATACAAAAATTATTTTGTAAAATCTTTTTAATGTTACTAAGCTATAATAAGTTACTTTTTTACAAATTATTAGAATTAGTAAATAAAATAGTACCAATATTATTTATACAATTGAAAATATATATATGTAAATATTTTAGCATTGTTTTATCCATTATTTACTTCATGCTACAATAAACTAGTTTCACATGTTAAATGAAAGAATTCCTCGTATGTGTCAGCTCACACAATCTAGCGTGAATTCCAATTGAATGACTTTCCTTGTCATACTGGTCCGATATAGTACAATTACACTGATTCCATACACACGTTTAGAAACAGTTTAGAGAGGTTGAACTGATTGGGATTGTGTTGCCTTCAAGCTTTGCAGAAATGTAGTTATTAGATTTTAGTTTTAATAATGACCTCATAACTTGTATTACACATATTGTAAATCAATAATAAATAGTTTTTTGATTAGTACAATATGTGTTGGTACATATACAGTACAAGTAAATGAAACACAACACAAATTTATTACAATATAAGCACAAAATGCACAAATATATCACAATACAAGTACGAAATACACAAATATTATGGTAATCGTTTTCGGGGAACTACGCCCAACTTCCTCAGACCATAGGGATTCACAGAAAAAGCTAATGTAATATATTATAATAAATTTATGTTGGGTGAAGTTTACTTGTACAGAATAAATAATAATAAACAACACTAACTTCCTTGGGCTATTTTGATGTTTAATGTGCAGAGTATATTTTAATATTGTAAGGATGTTTTGGGCTCACCTCCATTAGAATTAGTTTGATGATGTGTTGGTATTATCTCCAAAAGAATATGTATGAGGAGGCGTCATATTTATTTTAATAGTAAAGTTGAGGAATATCAATACCACCAAGTGTGTGATCATATAGGGAAACTAGCCCGTGACAAGTTTTGGTACATTTGTTGATCACCTTGACTAGAAGCTGTGATCAATCTGATATATTTGTGTAGCAAATCGTAATGGACTTGGTTATCGCTCTAAGACCAAATTAAGTAGCACCCATAATCACCTTAAGTAGCAACTCTTGTTTACGTTGGTTACTCTCCCTCCTGTGTAATATAGTTAGCACCCTTGATATATTTGGTTAGACCCTTTTGATCAAATTGGATATCACACATGGTCAAAATGGGCATAACCCTATGTTGAATTAGGAGAGCAACCATTATCAACTTAGATAACCACTGTCATCAATTTTAGTTAGTTTGGTTAGCACCCTTGATCAGTTCCAGGAGCCACCGAGATTATTTGGGGTAGCCACCAAAGGCAATGTAGTTAATTACAATTTACTTACATATATTCAATTAACTTAGATCAGCCCTGAATATTTTTGACTACGTATTTTGGTCAGTACATTTAAATAGGTTTTGACGAGGTGTTAGGTAACCTCATTTGATTTAATGTGGTAATCGTGAAATAATTTTTTTTTTCAATAATATAACAATACAGCCTCTTGAATATGATCTACCATTTATACTTCATATAATGTGATCTAATAATAAATAGTTGAATATGTTCCATTTACTGTTTAAATTTATCACAGAGTTAAATAAAAACCTTGGGTCTCTTGTTGGGAAGGTAATATAAAGAAAATCAGCATGCAAACATCTGCCACTTTATAGTCTCTATGGAGCAGGAATGTTTGTTTTATCTTTATTCCTACATACTTTAAGTAAACTAATAAAAACTTGGTTTAATAAATACACAATACATGGCAATAGATTTTTAAATCACAAACATACTTGTTATTAAGTATACATTATACAATAAATGTAATGCATTTTTTTTAATATTTGTAATTGATAAAAATAATTAAACTTAAAATATTTATAGAGGAAATGTTAATTTTATTGTTTATTTTATTACAGTTTGATAATTAATGACAGTTCATGCAATTTGAACATAATTTCGCCATAAAATGTCTAACCCTTTTAATTTATGTGGGTGCATAGGATTCTTTAACTTTGAAATTTTAAATAATAACTTTTCGAGTGTTGTTATATTATATACAATGGAATCCTTAGGTCCTTTAGTCTCATTTACCTTGTGTTAACTAATTTCAGTGGTATTGATTGCTTTTAATACAACAGTGTTGTCTGAACATAATACACAAATCATACTACTGAAATATGATTATGTAAAGAAACATTCAGTTGAAACATCAAGGATTTCAGTGTATTTTACGAAGCCAAAATATTATAAATATTAAAAGCTTGGCTGTATTATAAAATTGGACTCAGCTAGGTGAAGCTTGTAGGATTACTAAAAAAGTTCTCCCACAAACAAAATTAAATACCACTGTGACAACACTTATATAGTCAAATTTAGAAAATTATTTGAGGGACCCAAGAAAATAATAAAACTCTCCTATGAGGTAATACTCATGAAAAATTTACTCATTAGTATATATGAGGAAAATGAACACTTTTATTAAAACCTCAATGGAAGTGATAATTTAAATAGTTATGCTTTGCAAGGCTATTTTAGATAAATAATTTTATAGAATGGGGAATTTCAACTAACAAATCAGTATTTGAGTTCTAAAACATAACACATGCTTTTAAAAACTGTAAAATATATGACACTGTTAGTACTGATTACTCATATTACAATCTAGAATAAATTTAAATTCTATGAGTTTGTAAAATACTACACAACAATCAATGATCAACAAAAAAAATATGGTTTTTATTTATGAAAAATATTTATTTTCGAAATAATAAATGTAGCTGAACTAAAGGAATTATTAATTTCTTTGTGTATTTAATAATATTTTTGGTAACAGATCACATCGTTAATATAAGTTACATTTATACTGTGTATAACATGATATACACATTATATAGTAAATAAATTATTTAGTAGTTTTACAATGACCACAATAAAAACCATTTATGATTTTACCAAAAATACCATGAACAAAATCACGATACCACTTTGTGGTAAATAAAATCTATTCATACTGTATTTTCTTGTGAATGAACATTTGATATTCAATTTTTTTTTCGGAATCATGAACCTTAGAGATTTAAACAGATAACATTATTTTTGTCCGATATAATATACAACGAATTAGTACAAACACTACTAGGCTATTGTAACATTTTTATAAACACTTAATTTATTTTATCTTCTTCGTTAGTATCGTACAAACAGTGGTGATTAAGGATTTTGAATACTATGTAGAACTCATCTGTAGAGAGGATATTACAGAATTTATAAGTGAACTAAAATTTAGTTTTGAATACATTACATTTGTTTAAAATGAATTAGCTTTTAAAAATTAAGGTTATATTGCAAATTATTATATTTACTCTCAATGAAACTTTTAATACGATGTTTACCACATGGGTCACTTTTAATATATTTCACACATGGGAATAACAGTTCTAATACAATTCCTACAGGGGAATAGCAGTTTTAATACATTTCTCACATGCGAATAACAGTTTTAATACATTTCTCACATGCGAATAGCAGTTTTAATACATTTCTCACATGTGAATAGCAGTTTTAATATGGACCAAATGTTTTTATAATATCTCTACATACGAGCAAGTACTGAGTACTCTACATACAAACGTAGTACTGAGCAAGTATTTGAATTACCTTTAAAACCCCTTGGATCTTAGGCAATATTTATCGAATAAATATTTCTGATAATTTTGAAACTAAGTATTTACAAATTAGTTTAAATGATCAATAATGATATCATAATGAAAAACAACATTATCTTTGAAAAAAATATAAATTTAAAGAGTAATATCTATCAGTATAATGCTTTAAAATTCCAACTTAGTATAGAACCTAATTTTACTAAAATAAAATAAATATTGAAGTTAAGTTTACTTAACATATAGTTTGAAAGTTATACTACAGTGTTCATGAATACTCCAGAGATAAAGGCATTGTTTTGTTTGTAGTGTCTTCAATTATTGTTTACATACTGTTTTTTTTTTTAATAATTTAACTTATAGCTTATAGAGCAAAACTATTTTCAATGCTACTCAAATAGTTTAATGGAAATAAATATTTATATTCTCTATTATTAAATAACCAAAGTTAGTATTATTAAGGCCATTCTTAAAATAAAAATTGTTTAAACACTTATTTTTTCTGCATTGACGAGAAACTGTTTCTCATTTAATATTGAACATGAAACTTGTTGTGTAGCAGCTGGTACCCTTAGTGCTTGTTTATAAACAGCAGATGTGACACACTTTTCCCTAAACACTACACTTTAATAATTTGAAATATATACATATCAAAAAATATATTTAAAGAAATTAAGGCATTAAGTATTTGCCTATTGATAAAAACATATTTTGTTTTTTATCAACTTCTAATATGCTAACTAGAAATCTTCTGATAGTAAACACCAAAATTATTAAGGTCTTTAAAAAAAGTAACTGACAATTTGTTATATTAATGTGTTAGGTATATTTTCATTACTTTCAACAGTGGTTGTTTATAAAACTCATGCAATATCCAAAAATAATCTTTAAATGTAATTATTTGTACGTAAAGTATTCTTTATTATGTGTAAAATAAGTATTTTTTGAAACTCAGCAGAGTGAAACGTTGAGTTTATTCTCCGTCATCCACAGTATTGGTTTGATTCTAGAAAATGAAGATAATCATAAAGCTTACGGTCATGTAAAAGACAGATAAACGACTAAAACAATTATTTCCTATTTTACTGTGTATATTTTGGCTGGGTTTATTTGGAAAAACATTGATATTTACGGTTTTATATTATTATTAAAACATACTTGTCAACATCTGGTATACTGTATGTAAGAAACGTAAAAAATCTAAGCATTTTGTATAACATAATATTAATACAGTTGTACAGTACTATTGTAATTTACGTCTTACAGTAAGTTCGTAACTGTAAGAACACTTTAAGTCACAAAATAAATCACCACCGTGTAACGCCTTAACGTTGACTTTTGATCACTTTTACATTTAAAGTATAGGAAAAACCTCCATCGTTTGATCGTAGATAAATTATTATAAAGTATTAATACAAGACAATTAGGAATTGAATATTACAAGTAATTGTAAATTGTTTAGGTCAATTTGACTGATATTGATATTCATAAACATTTTTAGTAGGCTTTTATAATATTATAAGTACTATATTGTAATGTTCATTTATGAACAGTAAAATATAGTATTACGTTTATATAAACCAATATGCATGTTGCAAATAACGATGAAATAAGTTAGGAAGAATAAAAAAACACACACAACAAATAACTATTTAACTGAAATTAAGCAATATCAAAAATAATAAAGTCTATAATATACTTCTCAAATTGTAATGGACAAAGCAATCTAAACCATTATCTTATTTCAGTGTATAGTTCACAAGTTAAATAATTGTCTTAATTTAGTCATTACTTAGCAACTCTGAGACAAACAACAACCACTAACCTTGTTAGAGTTAACATTCCTGTGGACTACTTAGTGTTGAATAACTGAGATGTTAGACCATTGTGAACGCTAGACATTCGTTTGAAGAGTAACATTTTCACATGGTTTCATTGATAACGCTGAAGTGTAGATCTATATAACTTCTCCGTCTTTTTTAAAGTTGTAGACTTCTTAGTGTGTAAGTTCTTTCTTTTCTTCTGCATTCTCTGATTTTAGAAAAGAGATATGTGGAAAGTTAACACTATAGCGTTAAATTATGTGATAATTAGGTTAACGCAACTAATTAAGGATGCAATGTTGCTTCCCCGCTGGAAATAAGAGAAGCAACATTGTACAACAAGAACTAACACTGATTCCAATGTGAAAACGTTTGATGAATGAATAAATATATATAATAATGGTGTATTGGTTTATTATATTACTGACGTTTACAATAACATTTTTAATTGCCATAATGCAGTCAAGCTTTATTATTACTATTATTAAAAAGAGCACATACATATTTTTAATTAAATTACATAGTTATTTACATAATCAATATTAATAAATACAACTGAAAAAAATTCTCCGTCAAAATGTAAAGATTTAAAGATGTATTCTTTTGTGAAATTTATTAATCTGGATTTATGTTTCATAAAGTTTATATTTTCCATACAGCGTTTTTAAAGATTAAAAAAATTTAAATAGTGATATCATGTGTTAAGAATTGAATGTTACTAACTAAGCCAAATTATAGTTATTACTAAATGTTAAAAGTTATTTCAGTAGAAAAAGCGTTTATTCTTAAAAATAATTTATATGGTAGTTGAATGTAAATCGAGAAACACAAACTAATGAAATTACTGTTTAAAGAAACATTTCTTGAAATGAATTGTGTTTTTTTGTTTTTTAATTTTTTTTTATTGTTAGTACGGTATTATGTTTGACGAGTAAGGAAGCAGTAGGGGAAAATAGAGTGGAAGTAACATTTGTATTGATCAGGGATGTGGAAAAGAAAAAATACCAAAGACAGCATTCAACTAGCCAAGCGTATAATATTCATATACATATGTCAACTTAAAAAATTAATAAAACTTAACTAAAAATACAAAATGTTTTAATTAAAAATATTTTAATAAATGAAATAAATAAAAATACATTAAAATAATCTTATTAATAGTAATATTTTATATAGTTTTATTAATAGTAATTATTTTATTAATAGTACAAGTAAACGGCACACGACACAAATATATTACAATATAAGAATAAAATGCACAAACATATTACAATACAAGTACAAAATTCATAAATATTATTGTGATCGATTTTGAAGAACCACCCTCATCTTCCTCAGACAGGAGGGATTAGAAAAGAATCATTGTAGTAGACTTGTGTTGTATGACGTTTACTTGTACTGTATGTGTATCAACACGTATTATACTAATTAAAAAACTATAATAGTTTATGTGACAAAATTCTCATACAGTGTAAAGTGTTTATGCATTGAGATATAAATGGCTTGAACGAGCAATTCGGAAAAGTTCAAGGCAACTATATCTTGCAGTATAACTAACTATACCTTCTGATAGTTTTGAACATTTGTGAAACTCTAACGGCTTGTAAACACATTTATATAATGTATAATATCTTCCATTTTAATAGATTTCATTGCCATATGGATAAACTATTGTTGGCAGAACTATGGGTAAGCAGAAAACATGTCCTCACAACACTACATAACGTATACTGCGTTGCGTATAGTGCTCAATTTGTGGGTGAAATTTACAGTAAAATTTTTCAAATAACTAACGAGCAACTTAGTTAATAGGAACGGATCGTTAGCTGGTTTAAAAATCCATTTGTTTTTTCCCAATTAGTAAGAATACTTCATGAAAACTAACTACCCTAAATATGTTACTGGTGAATATACTTTACTTATATTGTTGTTATAATTATTATTAATACTTTTTGCTAAAGTTTCGCTTATGCATTGGTATATTCTTTATACGTTTAGTATTAAGTTATTACATATATTTTCAGGTATTGATATTATTTACAAGTAAACTATTGTTATTTTTAATACGCATTGTCATGAATTTAAATCTTACGACTGTGTTTCTTATTAGTGCTTTTAAGAATATCAATTGCATACACATAAGTAATATATTTTGCAACATTTAAAAATTATATTACCATATATGAACTTGGTGTGATGTTGCTAATTTTTCCCTAATATGTTTTAATATATTGATCTTAATTAAACTAAATGATGAAGGCTTACAAACAGTGTATTATCTCACGTATTTTGTATCAAATTGCTATTTAGAAAGAATCTCAATATTTTTAAGATTCTCAATATCTTTATAAAATATGTTTTTCTGTATAAAGTGGAAAGTATGATAGTAACTTTGATAACCTCTTTGGATTAAAACAGTACTTTTGTTTAGTTGTAACAATTTAGGTCATATATACGTATTTTTTGATAAAAGAAAATACAAACATAATGAGAGTGTAGGCATTTGAGCTATAACTAAATATATCACATGGAATAGACATTTTATAACATTTTAATGATTACATTGTTGTACACCAATATGTTTGTGAGTACACTTTTAGTCTCTTGATTAGCATATTGTGCGTAAGTTGAATTACAATGAAATTGAAAGACACAAAACACTATCCTATAGCATTTAAGTACAAACCGTACATATTTTACGGTAATCGATTTAAGTAAACCACTTCTAACATCCTCACACCATAGGGATTCACATTGAGTAATAATCTTTTGTGGATATGTAATATAAAACATAGAATCTAAAGGTATACAACTATGAGTGTGTATTAACAAATCATATTTATAAAGCACTTAAACAACAATCTTTACATTATGTTAAATCAATACTATTTAACATTTAGTAAACAGTACATAATAATATTTGGCCACAAAATAAATTGAATATTCATGTAATTTATTTAAATATTACAGTATTACAGTTTAAAGAAATGTAATTTAATAATTACACAAACAAGTGTATCTAAGACGGAATGTTTTATATAATCTGCATCCTTGAGATAAAAATTTTTTCAAACTATTTAGCACTTAATAACGTGAAGAGGCAGAGCGTTGTTAAAGACGACTACTTCACAAGTCTCGGCAGGAATTGTCAGACATAAGCTGTATGTTAATGAACGTGAAGAGGCAGAGCGTTGTTAAAGACGACTACTCCACAAGTCTTGGCAGGAATTGTCAGACATAAGCTGTATGCTAATGAACGTGAAGAGGCAGAGCGTTGTTAAAGACGACTACTCCACAAGTCTCGGCAGGAATTGTCAGACAAAAGCTGTATGTTAATGAACGTGAAGAGGCAGAGCGTTGTTAAAGACGACTACTCCACAAGTCTCGGCAGGAATTGTCAGACATAAGCTGTATGCTAATGAACGTGAAGAGGCAGAGCGTTGTTAAAGACGACTACTCCACAAGTCTCGGCAGGAATTGTCAGACACAAGGTGTATGTTAATGAACGTGAAGAGGCAGAGCGTTGTTAAAGACGACTACTCCACAAGTCTCGGCAGGAATTGTCAGACACAAGCTGTATGTTAATGAACGTGAAGAGGCTGAGCGTTGTTAAGGGGATTCAGCACCCTTGAAATGGTAAAAAAAAATTTTTTAACAAAAAAAATTTTTTTCATGAAATGTTACTTTATTTAGTTATAAACAAGAAAAATATAATAAAAAAGTCCAATACTTGTTTATTTCATGTGTAATTGGCGTTATTCTAAAGCATTACAAGCCTCACCACGCGGATGCATAAGGTAGGCTAGTGCAAAAAGTAGACTAGTGCAGTGTTTACTCTATTCTGAACTCCTATGCAGTTGCATCTTGTTATAGTATTCCATTTTTATTATATTATATACTTGGCTTTGTTTACTTTGAGGTCTATGAGTCACCTGTTTAAAAAATACCAGAATTTACCAAAAATTCAAAGTACCAAAAATTCTACCAGAGAGCCCTTGCGAAATGAGAAAACCCGCCATCCCATGAAAATAAAATAAAGACTCCACTAAAGCAAGATGTGATGGCAAAGTTTATGCCAATTTATCAAAGACTAGGTTCTACAACATTACTATCTAGATGTGTTGATGGGAAAACTCAAAACGCAAATGAAGCTCTTCACGGTGTGTTATGGTCTAAATGCCCAAAAACTATATTTGTTTTTAAAAGTACCTTACTTATGAGACTCAGTGAAGGCATCTGTACTGTAGCCTTAATTAAGCTAC